>VZRX01019047.1:17551-41058 GCA_013398075.1 Notiomystis cincta | reverse complement strand
GACCCTTCCCAGCTCTGTTGCCTGGCCAGAAGGTGTCAAGGGGTGGGTGGTAGCGAGGTGCCCCCAGATGGGGGGCCTGTCACCAGCTGTGCTGGAATGTGTTTGATCATGGACCCCCTCCCCAGGGCACTGAGGAAGGAGGGGAGGCTCTGGGTGGCCTCAGGGACAGGGAGAGCTCTGGCTCTGCAGAGAGAGAGTGAGCCAGGGAGTGACACCAGGCTGTGTCACATCCCAGCCTCGTGGACAGCAGCCAGGACAGCTCAGAGGCTGGCAGGGAGCACCTGGAATCCTTATCTGCTTCCCTCAGCCTGCAGCTTGGTGCTCTCCCAGCACACAACCCGCTCCCCATCCCTCATCCCACTGGGAAGCAGGAGGTGGGGGCTGCCAGTTCATCTCCAACTGGACTCACCCTGCTGGAGCTGCCCCTGTCACACAGCATTTCTGCCACCCTTTTGCTCAAACCTGGATGCTGGGCAGGAATTTGGTGGCTTTCCAGCGCTTGGAAACGATTCTTGTGGCCCCTGCAGGTGCTCAAAGGAGGTGGGAGCTGAGACGTGAGGACACTGCAGGGAGTGAGCCCATTTTCCTGCCTGGATGCAGCTCCAGGCTCACCAAACCTGCAGGGAAGGAGCTCTGGGATGCACCAAGATGCCAAATCCTGCACGTCCTTGCTCTGGGAAGCTGAGCCTGTCTCACTGGGGGAGTGGAGCAAGGGATTGAAGAACCCCTGACCATCACATCATGTGAAGTTCACTTCTCTGCCCAAAAGGTCTCCTGGGGTAGCCCAGGAGCACCAGCTCCTCTCCAGAGCAAACAAAAAGCTGCTGCCTTCATCAAACAAATCCCTGGGCTCTAGGGTGCAGTTTTACCATGGATGTGTGCAGTTTTCCATAGATGTGTGCTTTTTTCCATGGATGTGTGCAGGTTTTCCATGGATGTATGCAGTTTTTCCATGGATGTGTACAGTTTTCCTATGGGTGTGTACATTTCTCCATGGATGTGTACAGTTTTTCCATGGATGTGTGCTTTTTTCCATGGATGTCTGCAGGTTTTCCCATGAATGTCTGCAGGTTTTCCATTGATGTGTGCTTTTTTCCATGGATGTGTACAGTTTCCCATGGATATGTGCAGTTTTCCATGGATATGTGCAGTTTTCCCATGGATGTGTGCAGGTTTTTCTGTCATGCTCAAGAGGGAAGATTTGCTCCCAGCCTCTGGCAGGGCCATATAACAAAATCAGCCTGCGAGGTTCCTTACTCATCTCATTATGCACACTGAGACCCTGGGCAGGCAAAGATAAAGCAAAATAAGAGAAAATTATTGCCTTTCTTAAATCAGAATAAAATATCTCCAGGTGAAATCATTCCAGCAGCTCGCTGTGGGGTGGAAAGTGGTACCAGTAAGTACCAGGGGTACCTTACTGGTACCAGCAGGGTTAAGGACCAGCCCAGTGGTGGCATTTAAAGAGCCCAGGGCTGTGTGCAGCAGTAGTGTGACCCCCGGGGGTGGTGGCAGTGGCCATGGCACACAGGTGACGTTCGCAGGGCCGTGTGTGCCTCAGTTTCCCCCCAGCTGGCTGGGCTGGCAGCTCCTGCTCCCAGAGCAGCAGTTAAGGGGATCATGTTTGTACACGGAGTTGAATTCCAGTAGCTGTGCCCATGTAAGTGCTGAGTGCTATTAACAACCAGCAGCAGCTCCCCTTCCTGCCTTTGCCTCGGGCCATTCCAGCCCAGTGGAGCATCCCTGGCAGCACTACCTGGCTGTGCAAACCTCGAGATACGCTGGAAACCCGGAGCTGGGAGTCCAGAAGGAAGTGCATTTATCCAGGGTGATGGTGCAGGAGCTCAGGCTGCCTGGGAGGTGGGAGAGACACCCGAGGGTGAAGGAAGCATCCCCAGGGAAGCTGGGGTGGGCAGGAGGTGGCAGATGCAGCCCCCAGGCCTGGCTGGTTTTGGGAGGACGTGGCCGACGCTGCTTTTTTTGGTGGTGCCTCCTGCAGACCCCAAAGCTGTGCCAGATCCCCAGTCCTGAGCAGGGCTGTGCCATCCCTGCCTCCCCAGCCTCTCCCTCATCACCATCCCCACTCCCATCCTTCCTCCTGGAGCTGGATCCTGCCCGGAGACTGATGATGTGCTGGGCAGCAACGGCAAAGTTTATTAAGTTGGGGTGGGAAGCTCTGGCAGGCTGGGTTCACAATTAGGCTCCCAAAAGCAAGATCATAAAGCATCCAGACACTTGGGATACGGGGCTGATTACCAGCATCCTTCATCATTAAATATTAACACCCAGGCTGCTTAAAGGCCAGTGAAAGAATTATAGAATTTAATACCTATCACGCTCTATCAATAGGCCGGGAGAAATATGGGCCTTGCGCCTGTGTGGGGTTTTTTTTTTTTGTTTTTTTTTTCAGGCTTCAGAGTAAACTGGAAGTCTGGCAAAATTAAACAGCACAATTCTTGCTTGGGAGCCACTGGGAATTGCAAACAGGGAGCACCAGGGATCAGCCGTGTTTGATATGCTGGGGGAGCGAGCTCATTAAAACACAGGCGCTGGGACCAGGAGGAGAGGAAATTAAAGCATAATTTAAGAAAAGAAATCCATCTACGGAGCGTGGCTGCAGCCCCCAGCGCTCCCCGGCGTGCCAGGCTGCTCCCAGTGACCCCAGTGAGCCCCAGACTGGTGGGATGGGTTAAAGGAGGTTTATACCCAGCCCTACAAACCCTTGACTGTGCTCCCAGTGAGCCCCAGACTGGTGGGATGGGTTAAAGGAGGTTTGTACCAACTCCTAAAAACCCCTGACTGTGCTCCCAGTGCTCCCAGTCAGCCCCAGACTGGTGGGATGGGTTAAAGGAGGTTTGTACCAACTCCTAAAAACCCCTGACTGTGCTCCCAGCGCTCCCAGTCAGCCCCAGACTGGTGGGATGGGTTAAAGGAAGTTTAGACCCAACCCTACAAACCCCTGACAGTGCTGGGACGGAGGCATCCATAAAATCCTTCCCAGTGGCCACATTCCCCTTTTCCAGCCCATGTAGGTGGGATGTAATGGCCAGGACATGGCTGAGGCTTCCCAGCACTACTCACAAATCCTTTCTGTGCAGCAGAAAGCTGTGAAAATCCCAGAAGTCTCAAAAAAGTTGATGCCTGTGACAGGATTCTTTTTCTTCTTCCTTGTCTTGCAATTCCAGGCTCAGCTGTGGTAGGAAAAGAGTCTGGGTCATGTGGCCCTTTTGGGATGGGAGACAGAATCCATGATGGAAACATTGGAGGGGACAGGCTGCTGGGACTGTCTCATGAGTGGCAAAGCCACTGTCCCCAGAGCTCCAAACCCTCCATCCCAGAGCTCCAAACCCACCATCCCCAGACCTCCAAATCCACCACCCCCAGAACTCCCAGCCAGCACCTCCTCCAGGGTGGTCTGGGTCAGAGTCTGGCTGTTCCCTGTGGAAAACAGGCCTGGCTCTGTGTTTTCCTGGGAGGGGTCAGTGTCACGTGCTGGGACTGGGAGCTGTTGTCAGACACGTGGGATCTGGGGTGGGATGATCCCTCCAGCCCTGCTAAAGACTCTCTCCTGGCCCATTCCTCCTTTTCCATATGGATAAAGGAATCCCAGGGTCACTGGGGCTGGAAAAGCCCTCCCAGCCCATCCAGTCCAAGCTGTGCCTGATCCTCACCTCGTCCCCAGCCCAGAGCACTGAGTGCCACCTCCAGCCCTTCCCTGTGCACCTCCAGGGATGGGCACTCCAACACCTCCCTGGGCAGTTCCAAGGCCTGAGCACCCTTTCCATGGAGAAATTCCTGCTGATGTCCACCCTGAGCCTCCCCTGTGCACACTTTGTATCCCCAGCATCACAAACCTAAATCCTTCCCTGCCTTCCCTGCTCCCTGTCCCACACACGTGGTCATGTGCCTGCAACTGGATTTAAGTCCACAGGGATGTGTCCTGGGCAGGAGGGGCTGGAATATGACTCAGGAAGTGCAAAACTCCTCTAGTTGCAAAGGAAAATCCGTGGCACAGTTGGAGCTGTGACCATCCAGCTGTTCCTGGGCTCTCACTGCTCTCTGCAGGGAGACTCCATGGATGGTTGGGTCCTGACTGCCCAAGAGCCAAGTCTGACCCCGTGACACAAACCAGAGCAGCTCAGCGAACCCTCAGCATGGCCAGGCTGGGATTTTCCATGCTTTTCCATGCTTTTCCATGCTTTTCCATGCTTTTCCATGCTTTCTGCACGCACACACCTGGAAATAAGAGCACTTGAGCTGTCCGAGCCCGGGGGTGATGGAGACAGGAGCGGCGCCACCTGGAAAAGGGGTCGGGCACGGGGTGTTCGTGTGGAAAAGCGCAGGAATCTGCAGCCAGGTCTCCTTTATTCCCGCGGAAACCTCTCCCCTGCCCTCCTTTTCACGCTACCGCTGTCACCTCCGCTTTTCCCTCTCGACTCTTCGCCCCCGGGGCTCGGTGGCGCCGCTGCCCCGCTCCCGCCCTGTGCCGCCCCCGGGGCTCCCCGGTCCGCATCCGACCCCAAATCAGGGAACAAACCGATTCCAGAGGCGGCAGCAAGGCAAATCCAGACGTGCCTGGCTCTGGGGAGGCTGATTGAAATAACTAATTAGGTTCTCACAGCCGTTCGCTGCGCGAGAATAACAGCAGATCCCGCTCCGTCGTTCCTAATGAATCCCGCTCAATGCTTCCTAATGATTTGGTTAAGGGAATTTGCGCTGTCTCCAGGCTGTGGAACCCGTGCAGCCCAGCCCAGCTGCTGGGGGAAGCTTTGGACTCTCTCCCAAATTTACCTTTCCCTGCTGCCACGCAGGATTTTCAACGTTTCCCATCACGGCAGCGCCAGTTCCACCTCCCGGTGCCATCCCAAACAATCCCCTTTTCCCTGTTTGCCCTATTTAAATGCACACAGATGGTTATCAATTTTTCCCTCTCTTTTGAGCACCTCTGAGGGAATTTCCACAAGCCAGGCCTCCTCTCCCCCAGCCCAGCACAAACCAAGGCCGGAGCTCTGCGCTCACGTCCTGCGTCCCGGGAGCTGCATTCCCACGCCCCGCAAGTGCTCCAATCCCGCAAAAACCGACGGATCCGAACACCTGCCCTGCTGCAGGGAGTTCTCCTGAGCTCAGGAGCGCTGCCTGTCAACAACAGCATTGCTGGGGAGGAGTCTGAGGCAGATTTGGATGAAATCATCTCTTTTAATTGTTATTTTCAAAGCCAGTCACTCCGCGGTGATTTTTCCTTTTAAATTACGGTGTTTATTCCTTCTTGCTCCATTATCTCTTAGCTGGGGGGAGATTGAGGGCTTTTCTCCCTGGCTGTTATTTTCCAGTGGCTCAGGTCATCCTAACTTATGAGAGTTGCTAAAATCATGTTTCTTTCTCCAGCTCCATTTTAATACCCACCCTTGACTTTTCCCAGTGTTTTATTCTCCTCCAGTGCACGTCTCTTCCCCCAGGGAATTGCCATTGTGGCAATAAATCACTGCTAATTCTCCTCCCTACTCCTCACACCTCTTCTTTAAACAAATTTAATTTTTCACACATTCATTTCTGCACTGTTTATGAGGAATGCTTTGGGTTTCAAAATATTTCGGATTTTAATTTTTTTCCAGTCACACAATTTTTCCCACTTAGAATGAAGCATCCCAAGGACTTTGGGCTGACATTGCTTTCACCCCCCTCCCTGCTCTATTGCAGTGGTTTTCTTTGAGCTGCTTTCACAAAATATCCCTTTTTTGTCCTGCACACCCCCGGCTGCACCAATACCCTCCACCACAGCTCTTTTGCTCGCTATTCTTCTCCTGCAAGCCTTAAGAAATTCCAAGTAACCTGCTGCTGTTCCATTTTGAGTGGAAGTTTTGTCATCCTTGGCTCCTTGAGTGCCAGCACCGAAGTCCCACTGTCTGGAGCTTTTCTCCCTGCCTCTCTCACTCGCTGCAGGTCTCTGTTGTGACTCAATTATGGGGCTTTTAAAGAATCCTCCGGGAGCTGTGGCTCTCCTGGATTTTAATATCCCGCCCAGGACAACATTCCCATTAGTTTTATTACTTCTCCTACTCTGATTAATTTACTGCAGGCAGAACAAGTGGCTCCACACAGGTCTGGCACATCCCTGCTCCAAGCTGTTTATTCCAAGGTATCCAACGCAGGTAATAATTGCACACGGAGAGGCTGGGACTGAGTGCTGGAACACCAGGGGAGGCTCAGGTTGGAGAGCAGGAAATATTTCTTTGCTGGAACAGTGGTTAAGCTTTGGGATGGGCTGCCCAGGGCAGTGGGGGAGTCACAATCCCTGGAAATGTTGGCCAAAAAATGAGTAGAGGTGGGATTAATGCTATGGATTTGTGGGTGTGTGAAAGGGTGGATGTGGTCCTCTTGTAGGGCTTTTCCAACCTTAACGATTCCATGACTGCGAAGAGCATTCCCAGCAGGTCAGGGAGGGATCCTGCCCCTCTGCCCAGCCCTGGGGGCACCTCTGGGGTGCCCTGTCCAGCTCTGGCTCCTCAGCCCAGCAGGGCCAGGGAGCTCCTGGAGCGGGGCCGGCAGAGGCTGCAGAGCTGAGGAGGGGCCTGGAGCATCTCCGTGCCCAGGAAAGGCTGAGGGAGCTGGGGCTGCTGAGCCTGAGAGGAGCCCCAGGGAGAGGGGCCCTCAGCACTGGCTGTCCCTGGGTGTCCATGGCTGTCTCTGTCCATCCCTGTCCGTCCCTGTGTCCCCCAGTCTGTCCCTGGCTGTCCATGGCCGTCCATGGCTGTCCCTGTCCATCCCTGTCCATCTCTGTCCATCCCTGTGTCCCCCTGTCTGTCCCTGTCTCTCCCTGTCCATCCCTGTCTGTCCCTGGGTGCAGGGAGGGCTCCGAGCAGGGCCCAGGCTCTGCTCCCAGGCCCAGCAATGGCCCCAGAGCCACAGGCAGGGGCTGATCCCGGGAATTCCCTGCATAGGAGGCAAAACTTCTGCCCTGGGCAGTGCCAGCCCTGAACAGATTGTGCAGAGAGGCTGTGGAGTGTCCCTCCCTGGGGATATTGCAGGTGTGGACACTCCTGTGCCCTGGGGTGGCCCTGCTGGAGCAGGGAGGTGGCACCAGGTGAGCCCTTTCCAGCCTGAACCTCCCCAGATGACTTTCAGGGAATGAAGGAATTCCCGATGCTCCCAGCTCAGTTCTTGTGTCTCCTTCCAGCACTGCAGCTCCTCCAGTGAATGAAAGCTCTGGGCAGCACTTGGGCACCTGAAAACATTCAGAGTCACCCAAATTGTTCTGTTGTGGTGAAGACACCCAAGGAACTGCTCCAGTGGGGTAATTTGAGAGCAGTGGAGTGAAGCAGACTTGTAGTGGCTAGAGAGCCTCCCAAAAATCCTCCGGAGAAACTGGGGAAAATCCCGCTCCGAACAAGCCGGTGCTGCCGTATCTCCCGGCACCATTCCCCAAAAACGAGGGCCCAAGGTGAAGAGATGGCAAAGGAGAAATTCCAGAAAGGGCCCTTCCGTTTCTCCAAGGGAAAAATAAATATATGCAGTCAAAGATTAAATGCCAGCTTGAAGAGGCATTCAGACACACTTCAAGGAACAGCTCCAATATAGAAAACAAGAAAAGAACATTTCTGAGAACTTCAATTAAGTACAAGGTAACTTGGAATCATTCCCATCCGTTCCTTAAATTTTCCAGACTATCTTTTCTCCTTTAATTTACGCACGGCTCTCAGAAAGGCTTTGCTACATCAAAGATACTTTTTGTCTCCTTTGTTCAAATGGATAAATTTGCCTACAAAAATTAGAAATATCATCAACAGTGGAAAATAATTTATTTGTAAAAGGAACTAACTTTTGTTTGAACTAGAGCTGGGAATTGAGATAATGTCTATGAATATGTGGAATGAATAGATGGAAGTATCTGAATTTATGGAAATACATGAATTCTCCTTTGCTGATAGAAAATTACAGTCAGGGCCCATCGCAAGGCAAATTAATATTCAACATAATCTCATTCCCACACAGGAGCCCAAAGAGACAATTGATCTTGTTTGCACTGAAATCAATGGAAAAACTCCCAGAGTTGGGCTTCCAAGGAGGAGCAGAGCCAGCGGGACACCTGAGCTGCTGCACATCCACACCTTCCCAGCATCCCAAAGCCCCAGAACCACTCGGGCTGGGTTGGAATTACCATCTCATCCCAGGTCTGTTTTTTTTCCACTCCAAGTCACTTTCACACAGGAGCAGCAGGAATTATGTGCTGGCCCCGAGGTCGCCTCTGGAGCTACGTTTTCCAGGCCTTCAATCCCCCTCCCAGGGAAGATGTTTTCCATCATCAAGGCTGCCGGGAGAGGCTCAGCCCTGGCAGGAGCAACATGAGCTCTACCAGGCACTTATTTTTCATTTCTCTTTCAAATGCATTGATTTTTTATCTGCTCGATTCCAAGGAGGAGATGGGGCACCTCTTTTACATTCCAAGGCGGCCTCGGGACTTGGAATGACTCGGAGCTCTGGATGTGCAGCTGGAGCTGGGCTGGTCCTGCCAGCTCGATGTCCCCAGCATCTGCTGAGGACAGGGGGAATGTGGCATCTCTCAGCCTCCTGGGACAGCTGGGAGCTTAAAGCCAGAGTGAGAATCCTTGGACACACACTGGGAATGATCATTCCCCCACCAGGGCTGCTGCTGCTGATTTATTAATGATTAAAATCCAACCAGTGCCGAAGTGTCCAAGTCAGCTCCACACAACACAGCCGTGCTAAAGGCAGGCAGCTTTTTTCCCCTGCAATGAGAACAATCTCCACAGCTCCCAACAGACCCCAAACTGTGCAGCCCAGAGGAAAAACCAGAGCAAAAATTCCATGTTGGCGTGGTGGAGAGCTCCACTTGCTTCAAAGCACAGAACAGAGCGGGGCTGTTTGGGATTGGGCACTGATGGGGACAAATCAATTTAGGAACTGCTTGCACTGACCCAGAATTCCCTACCAGACAAAAAGTCAGGCACTGCAAGCTCCCAGCAGGCCTTGATCCTGCCTCTGATCCTGCCTTCTCCTGTCTCGCATCCCTGAGGAACATGCTGGGCTTTTTGCGGGAAGAGCCTGCTGCTGGCAAAGCTTTCTTCCCGTGGCTCGGGTGGGGGCAGGAATCTCAGAAAGGATGCAACAAAGTAGAACAGTGGCAGGAAAAAATAGTGTTTGATATGGCAGACTCAGGGAAAATCAGGGAAAACCAGGCTGGGATGAGGCTCTGGAATAATGGCAGCTTCTTGAGTAGGTTTAGGTTGGGTTTTGGGAAGAAATTCCTCCCTGTGAGGGTGGGGAGGCCCTGACACAAGGTGCCCAGAGGAGCTGTGGCTGCCCCATGGTCACTGGCAGTGTCCAAGGCCAGGTTGGATGGGCTTGGAGCACCCTGGGACAGTGGAAGGTGTCCCTGCCCATGGCAGGGGCTGGGCTGGGCTGGGATTTAAAGCTTTTTCCAAACTCCAAACATTCCATGATTCCACGATTCCCCAGCACAGCCAATCCCACCAGCAGCCCATGTCCCCTTTTTCTGATGGTGTGGGAGGCAGGAAATATGACATCAGCTCTCTTTAAAAAGGGCAGGAGGAGGTGGAGACAGGGAATGTGCTTTCCATGGCAGGCAAGTCCAAAGGAATGGTGATAAACCCTGGAATTGACGGGAGCTCGGGCAGGTGTGGATATACTGGGGAGAATCAACCCGGCCTCCCCAGGGGAAATCACATCCTGTAAATCTACAACATTTCTTCAGAGGTGGCAACACTGCTCCAGGCAAGGACTGGCTGGAGTTAAACTGCATTTCCCAAAAATCCCATTCAAAGTTCCCACAAAAGGCACTCAGAGACACTGGGATCTTAGGGAATCCAGGAGGAAGCCCCTCCACGGATTTAAGAGTGCTTAAAACATGACACAGAGGGAAGGAGAACTGATTTCTGCTCCTGCTGGCCCCAAACCAGCCACGGAGATCCTTGGAGGCCCGTGCTGGGATCTGTGGTGTGGAACGCTCATCAATGATCCGGGAAAGTGGGGAATGATGAAGTGACAGTGTTTGCCTAGGCGACAAAATTATTCAGGATCATGAAATCCAACAGTGACAGTGAAAAGCTCTGGAGGATCTGCCGGGAGTGAGTTCCTGACAATAAAACAGGAGGTGGAATTCAGTGTAAATATGTGGAAGGTGATGGCAGGGAAAGGGAAAAAAAAATCCAGAGTGGGAACGGAGTTTAAACAATTATTAACTCTGAACGAGCTGTCCTCGCTCATCCCAGAGTTCCCAGAGCCCTGGGAAGGCGTCCTGGGAATGCTGCTGTGACATGTGCCTGGTCACAAAGCCAGGAGGCTGTTTGGGACCAGCTGGGACAGAGAGGACAGGGTGGGAGTTGTCCCCAGAGCCAGCAGGGACACCCGTGGGCCATCTCGAGTTTGAGTCCTGGCTGTGTGGCTGACTCTGCCTCTCACAAGGGACACGGCAGGAAAAGATAAAAACCGGGAACAGGACGACGCAGGGATGTTAAAAAATTGACCAGAATGAGCTTGGATGAGCCGTGGAAGTCTGTCCTGGTGTTTTGGGGAAAGAAAAGGGGAACTGGTGATTCCTCCTTTCTGGCATGGCAATGAGGGATCAACACACAGGGGAACAGACTGGGAATGGTGAAGCAGAACCTTTAAACACCTTCCAGTGCCCAAAGGGGCTCCAGGAGAGCTGGAGAGGGATTGGGACAAGGGATGCAGGGACAGGACACAGGGAAATGGCTTCCCACTGCCAGAGGGCAGGGATGGATGGAATTTTGGGAAGGAATTGTTCCCTGTGAGGGTTGTGAGGCCCTGGCACAGGGTGCCCAGAGAAGCTGTGGCTGCCCCTGGATCCCTGGAAGGGTCCAAGGCCACATTGGACGGGGCTTGGAGCAGCCTGGGATGGTGGGAGGTGTCCCTGCCCATGGCAGGGGTGGGATGGGATGGGCTTTAAGGTCCCTTTCAACCCCAACCATTTTACAAATCCACTCTCTGCCTAAAATGAGGCTTCTCCAGGCCCAGAGGGTGCAGCTCAAAAGCTCTTCTGCATTTCCCACCCAAAGCAAAGTAGAATCCTCCACCAAAGTGCTGCCATTCCCAACCTGATCCCACCTGGGAGAGGCAGCTGAGGAGCTGGAAATCTTTGGAAATCTTTGGTGTTCTCCTGCACGGGAGAACAGCAAGGAGGAAAAAATTAATATTTTTTTTAATCTAAAGGCCAGAATTATTCAAACACAGACAGGCTACAGGAGAGCAAAACTCAGAGGAGCAGATGAAAGAATGAACTGCAGAGCACTGAGAGGATGCACAATGAGGGGCCACCTCTGCTGTCCCATCTCTGGGGGGGGTCCTGCTGCCAATCCTGCTGAATTCCAAAGGGTTCATTTCCTTCTGGAATGCCGAGGTACCACTCATTTCCCCTCCGCCTCACTCTCCAGCACACACTGTTACATCCCTTCCTTTCTGCTTTATTTTTATTTTCCAGGGAGACACAATTAGGGATGATCCATCAGAGGGAAATACCTCAACCTCACATCGTGTCGAGGAGTCTGCTCGGAGAAGAAAGGAGATTTCTGTGAAGGCGACGCTCACCAGTGAGGCTCCACATCAAAAGGATGATTTTCCACGGACTAAAGAGCGGGATTCATTCTCCATCCGGGCCCAGATTCGCACTGACACCGGGAAGACTTTCAGGCGGCCACACTTTGTTTACTTAAAAGCTCGGAGGAAGGGAAGATGTCACAAGCGCTCATGTAGAGCTGCGTGTGCCCCAGTCGGACACCTCCAGCACGGCTCTTTGTACAAGCAAAACCCTCCCCGCGGGCCGGGGAGTGCTGCACAAATCATCTGCCCAATCATTTACCGCAATGAATAATTCATGGCCAGGCAAATGTGTTCACAGGCAGCTCCTGGGGAGGGCCGGCAGCTCTTCAAGGGATGGATGTGCTGCCGCTGCTGCTGCGAACCTGAGCGGGCTTTCCTTGGATCCCCGGAGCTCCAGCCCTCCAACGTCACTGCTTGTCCCCCATCCCGAGCTCTTTGTCCCCTCCCTGTCCCAACAGCTGGCAGCCCCAGGGTTTACCTCAGAAATTCCCATGAGACACCTGAATGACTTCATGGGACTCACTTTTCTTTCTTTTCTTTCTTTCTTTCTTTCTTTCTTTCTTTCTTTCTTTCTTTCTTTCTTTCTTTCTTTCTTTCTTTCTTTCTTTCTTTCTTTCTTTCTTTCTTTCTTTTTCTTCCTTTCTTCCTTTCTTCCTTTCTTCCTTTCTTTCTCCCTTTCTTTCTCCCTTTCTTCCTTTCTTCCTTCCTTTCTCCCTTCCTTTCTCCCTTCCTTCCTTCCTCCCTTCCTTCCTCCCTTCCTCCCTTCCTTCCTAGCCCCATCCAGCCTGACCTGGGACATTTCCAAGGATCCTGGAGCAGCCACACCTTCTCTGGGCAAGCCCTGCCTGTGGCATCTTTGAGGGGAAAAATAATTAGTTTATTTTCAGTATCAGACACACCAGAACAAGCCCAGTTCTCTTTAGCCTTGCATGAGATGCAAAATCTAAAGAGACGCAACAGATTTCCTATAAATATCTATAAGTACACGACAGGTTCCCTATAAATATATGTATCCTATATATTTGTCCTCCAAAATGTTTGCTGCACATCCTCAAGTGGTGCATGCTCAGCTATCCATCCCGGCCTCCAGGACCTCCTTCCAGGCTGGTCCCTCAGTCTTTTGAGAAAGTATTTCCAGGAGCAGTGCGTTTCTCCTGCTGCTGCCCAGATCCCCAGGAAATAACCACTTCTGGAAACCCAAGCTGCTTTTCTGCCCAGGAAACTCGTGGAGCGATCTGGGAACTTTCAGCCCATGGATTTCAGGAGGAAATTCCCCCCTTTCCCTGCCCCATGGGAATGATCCTCACCAGTTTCCTCGCTGTCCACAAGGAAACTTCTCTCTCCGTGCCCCATCCCCGCTGCTCACGCTCACTAATTACCCCGGGCGCTGATGAAATATGATTACATTTTTCTCTTCATTAAGCATGATATCGAATCATAACTCACACGTATCAAATTGTTTTATTCTTTTTCTCCCTGTTTGCTTTGGAATTCTTCCCTGCTCCTGACAATGTGGGTTTAGCTCCGCTGAGCCCAGGACCCTGCAATTTTAATGATCTAATCCGACAGCGAGCAGGCTTTAATTTAAACTTTTATTAACGACCACTTTCCACCCTCAAAGACTATATTAAAATTGCTTAATGGAATTGCAGATTATAAATGCCCCACTGCAAGGCCCACTCGTGCTGGCGTGCAGCACCCCTTTGGAATTCAGAGCAATCCTATTAACTCCTCTTTATGTTTTGGAGAGGTCATTTTGATTGCAGCTTTTTGTGTACTTCCCCTCGGAGATAGCGCTGCCCCCATCTCGGAATTTGAAAGAAGAGAGTTTTACCAAAGATCACGTCTTTCACATTCATTATCCTTCGACAGGCAGCTTAAAATTTAATTTCTTTGGCTTCTTGCACGTGGGGGTTTTTTGGGAGTCTGCTGGGGGGGGATGGAAATGAATTCCTCGGGTTGTGTC
Organism: Notiomystis cincta; assembly: GCA_013398075.1. NCBI lineage: Eukaryota > Metazoa > Chordata > Aves > Passeriformes > Notiomystidae > Notiomystis > Notiomystis cincta. The sequence continues at coordinate 27,497 of VZRX01019047.1, read as the reverse complement.
AGACGGTGACAGGAATGACAGAATCCACCCCAAAACTGTTGGGAAAGGAGAGGAGGAGAGGGAGGAGGATGCAGGATTCCTTGGTAGGTGTAAAATTTCAGGATCAGGACAAACCGAAGTGCGAAGCCCTTTGCACCAAACGCCGCCGTTTTTCACGTTAGTCTGGCTCTGTTAGGCCGGGCTTTAATGGGCGTCTCTTCACGGAGCCTCCCTTGGCAATGGGGCCCCATTGTGAAGGGGATCCCCCACCCCCATTCTTTATTTTATTTTATTGAAGGACTCAGCAGCTCCCACCCCCGCCTCCCCAAAGCCCAGGCGCTGATTGTTTCCCTCAGGAAATGCCCTATTAATCATTTGTTGTGCGAGTTTAATTTCTCACCATTCTCCCCTCTTTATTTGCCGTATTATTGTTCCTTTCTGCCGCTCAGAAAAGGCAGAAACAGCTCGGGTTCTCAAGGAAGGGAACAATCCATGCAATCCATACAATCCATCAGTTCTCCCGCTTCAACAATGGGAATCCACGGGAGCAGCTGCCTGGGTTTGAATATCCCCAAAGGCTGGACCAGGGGACAGAAAAAACGCTCATTCCCAGGAAAAAGAGGGAGGTGAAGGACACAGAGGGGGATTTCTGAGGGGGAATTTTTCCATTCCACGTGTTCTCACTTGAGCTGCTCCTCTGGTCTCCTTTTCCAGGGACTGAGTGCAGGGTGTGACCCCCCTGATGCCTTTGAAATATCAAACCCAGCTGTGAACCCATTTGTCCCCTAAAAATAACCTGAAGGGTTGAGTGGGGCACAGCAGAGACCTCTAAAGTCTCTATTTACTTCCCTCTCTGTGGACAGTGCCAGGACCAGATCCTTGAGGAAAAGCATTTCCCACCTGGCAGGTGAATCCAGCTGCCACAGTCCCTGGGCAGGGGGGAACATCTGGGAGCCAGACAAGCCCCATAGAGCAGATTTATGGGATTTTTGGTTTTCCCACCTCCTGCTGGGCTGAGACAGCCCATGGTGCAGCACAAATCAGTGCTTGAGTGGCTTTTCCCTGTACCCACCTCTCCACCTCCAAGGAAAGCAGCAGCCCTTGTGTCCTGCTTGTTTCTCCCTTTTCCTATGGAAATCCTGCCAAATTCCCACCCCTGTGCAGTGGGAGGCCTCCCAGGCCACCTGTGACTGGGATGAGGTTCCCATTGCCGAGGGGAACCCTTGGGAATGCCCACATTGCTCAGGGTGGGATTTCCCCATCCCCGAGCCCTGCCCAAACCTGCTCTTGGTAGTGTGGCACCGACCTTCCTGGCTGGGTATTTGCCATGGGAACGTGCAGCCAAGGAAGTGTGGAATTGTAGAGAGAAATCACCTGGAGCTCCCTGTATCCTGTAAGGAAATGCTGGGAGACTTGGGAATGTTCAGCCTGGAGAAGAAAAGCCTTGGGGTGACCAAACTGTGCCCTTCCAGGACCTGAAGGAGCTACAGGAAAGATGGAGAGATGTGATTTCCAAGGGCCTGGAGTGCCAGGGCACAGGGAATGGCTTCCCACTGCCAGAGGGCAGGGATAGATGGGATATTGGGAAGGAATTCCTTCCTGTGAGGGTGGGGAGGGGCTGGGATGGAATTCCCAGAGAAGCTGTGGTTGCCCCTGGATCCCTGGCAGTGTCCCAGGCCAGGCTGGATGGGGCTTGGAGCAACCTGGGACAGTGGAAAGTGTCCCTGCCCATGGCAGGGGTGGAATGGGATGGGCTTTAAGGGCCCTTCCACCCCAAACCATTCCATGATTCTAGGATGATCCTGATGCTCCATGAGCTGCAATCAGCGACCTGGGATTCTCCATGCTGGGATGCACCAGGCATTCCTGGCTCTCCACCACCCAGCATTCCCAGGAGTTGTTTCCTGCTGCCAGCTCTAGCCCTTGCAGCCCCATCCACGAGCTCCATCCCTGTTGGATCCATCCCATTCCCACCCTGTGACCTCTGTTGAGGCTGGCAGGAAACCAGGGCATCTCATCTGCCTCAGCATTCCCAGCTCCTTCTTTAACCCCCCCATGGATCCGTGGATCCCTCAGGATCCATTAAACCAGAAAATCTGTTCCATTTGCTGCTTCCCCCTGAGCAAGGGCTGGAAACAGGAGTGGGATTTGGGTGAAGCCAGCATGCAGGGCTCAGAATTCCTCTTTTGTGAATAGTTGTGTGTTAAAGTTACAGATCTGCTTTTCCCCCTGTTTGCAAAGCGCTGCTCAAATATTTGTGGAGCCCGGACATGGCCTAATTGAAATTCACTTGAATTCAAATTAATAATCATGATTTTTTTTCTCTTTTCCCCCTCCTCTCTCCTGCCTTCCACTCTTCACTCGGCTCTGAAGGGAAGCAGCTCCCTGCTGTGGAGGGGACAGCTGGAAGCTGGGAGGCTCCTGGGAGGGTGAAAACTTTGGCAATCCACTTGGAATTTCTCGAGGTGGCACACGCTGGATGTCAGCATTGACAGGAAGGCTTCGAGCTGGAATTTTGCAGCCCCTCCCTCTGCCACTGCTGCTCACTCCACCTGCTCCTTGTCCTTGGATCCAGCTCCATCCTGCCCTTCTCCATCAGCATCCCTCAAAATCCCCCCTGTGCCATCAGCACAGAGCTGAGAGCTTCTCCAGGAGGGATTTGGGGCTGTCTGGAAGCAGAGAGGGGTTTGGGGATGGGTCTCATTGGAGCTGGTCGAGACCTCAAACCTCAATCCTGTGATTCCTACCAAAGGTGAGCAGAATGTGATGAAACCCCACAGAACATCCCTACAAAACATCCTTTTCCCAGACCTTTCCCACTTTTCCCTGTCTAGCCAGCCTGCTGCTCCTTGTCTGCCACCAAGGAAATCTTGCAGGGGGAGAGATCAGAGCTGCCTGGCACAGCTGAACCTCCCCCAGTCACCCAGGAAACACAAGACATTTTTCTCCTTCTCGGGAAAACATGGAAATTAAATTGGAAGCACTACACGGGCGCAGCTCTGCCCAGATCAACTCACAGGCTGTCAGCTTGCAGATGTTCCTGGCTGCTGGAGCATCTTTTCTCGGGCTTTTCCCAGCATCCCAGGGATTCTGGAAGTGCTTTCCACTCGGTATTTATGGGCCCCAGTAAAGTGCTAGCATAGAAATATTCTGAGATCCATATTTAACGAGGAAAATCCAGGAATGGGGAAAACTACCCAGGGGCTCTGCAATTTCTGACAGATCCTGGGAAGGAATTCTTGACTGGGAGGGAATTCAGGCCCTGGCACAGGGTGCCCAAAGAAGCTGTGGCTGCCCCTGGTTCCTTGGAAGTGTCCAAGGCCAGGCTGGATGAGGCTTGGAGCATCCTGGGATAATGGGAGGTGTCCCTGCCCATGGCAGGGGGTGGAACAGAACAACCTCTCAGATCCCTTCCAACCCAAACCATCCTGGGATTCCCTGATTTTGGAATTATCCCGGATGATTTTTCCCAAAGATGGGCTTTTCCTCCCACTGCCCCTGTGCAGAGCCACGACCACACTTCCTTTTCCCCTTGATTTTTGATCCTTTGAGGCCTCATGGCTACAAACCCTGAAGGAGGTGGAGGCAGGAGCAGCAGGGAGCCCGTTTGCTCCTCAGGTGTGGGATCAGCAGCAGATCCAAGGTCTTTGCAGGACAGAGACTTTACGGCTCCCGAGCCGTCTCCCTTCCCTGCCTCGGCCAGAACAACAGGAGCCAAATTTATCTCTCCTCTAAATACCAGCGGAGCTGAACAGGGATTTTTTAAAAGTCACCCAAGAGTTCCAGCCCTCCTCGTGCCTCGGTGGCATTTTCAGCCCACAAATCACAGGCAGGGTGTCCCAAGCCCCGTGTTTGCATTTCCATGCCTTGCCTGAGATCACGGCGGTGCCCTCAGGCTGGAAAACTCCACATGAAAGGGAAAGGACAGCAAGGGATGCCCAGGGTTTGGAAAATATCCTTTATTTTAGAGCTGGGGTTTTCTACCAAGGTTTCTGCTGGAAATCACTGTCTAAAGCAGAGCTGGGCTGCAGCTGAGGGGTCTCTCTAGGGTGGGAGACTCTCCTGGCAACAGAAGCTGTGCAGGACCTCTAAAATAAGGGGTGTTATCACCAAAGAAGCTTCCTTAAAACTCCTCAAGGGTCTGAACCCCGGACTCAGTGGTGGCAGCACTGTGGGGAAAAGTTGGAAAGATGTGTCCTGGGAAGAGAAATCACCTGGAATCTGGGATATCTCCCCAACTGGGTGTGTCTGGGCTTCCTCTGAGGGAGAGATCTCTGGGGGAAGATCCTACAGCTGTGGGGTAATCCAGGCTAGCAGGGAACTCTTTGTCCTGACCCCATCCTGCTTTTCCTAGGATTGGGGTGGAAAAACTGATGATTGAGGGCACAAGAAGGTGGTTTTATAGGGAGCAGACTTGAGGGGAACAGAATAATTCCGTGTTCTGTGCCGTAAGGGATGAGCACAAAGGGTTGAGCACACACTGCCTCCAATCTGAATCATTTTTCTGCCTCAATACCTTTCCTATCTTTCCACTTTAGCTGCTCTGCCATCTCCTCTGGGGAAATTTCCACAGGAGTGCCAGGCAGGAGGTGCAAAACCAAGGCAGCTCCTCGGCTGCTGCCACCTGATCTCCGTCACTCTGAAGGCCTGCAAAGAGTTTTCACAAGGGCCTGGAGTGGCAGGACAAAGGGGGAGGGATTTAGGGTGAAATTTAGATGGGATATTGGGAAGGAAATCTTCCCTGTGAGGAGGGAGAGGCCTCACGTTGCCCAGAGAAGCTGTGGCTGCCCCAGCCCTGGGAGCATCCAAGGACACCTGGAACAACCTGGGACAGTGGGAGGTGTCCCTGCCCATGGCAGGGGTGGCACTGGATGGGATTTAAGGTCCTTTCCACCCAAACCATTCTGGGATTCTGCGAAAGGGGACAAAGGAGTTGCCAAGGAACAGTCCGAGGTGAGATGGATCCCCTGAGCCCGTGCTCCCTCAGCATCTGTGGGTGGGTCACAGCCAGCAGGAGCTTTGTCCTCCTACAGCTCTGACCACAGGGTCTGGTACCTCCCAAGGCCCTCCAGGCAGCACTTCCCGGATTTCCAGTGTCCCTTTGCACAGACACAGGGATTGCTGCTGCCCTCCCGCCCCCTGATCCCACAGAAGTTTTTCCGGCGGGATGAACACTTGCAGCTCATGCAGCAGCTCAGCCTCTGCATTATGAGGTTTCTTCAACCCCTGAATGTCCCATCCAGGCCCAGGCACTCAATATTCTTTAAATTCCCTATTTGCACCAGCACCTCTCCATTTGATCCCTTAATCCTTAATAGCAACTCACCTTTATTACCAGCAAGGAGCAAGCCAGGAGCAGACTTTTCCCGACAGCCCCTGAGGTGAGAACCTACGAAATGAAATCATTTCATTCTCAGCTGTGTCCTCATCTTCCTTAATTGTTCCCTTTAACTCCCGGGGAGCCAGCAGAGCTGCCTGGTTCCTCTGCAGCCTTTCCTGTTCCTGCTGGACTTGAATTATCCATTGTTTGTTTCCATTCCTTGCTATTCCTTGCCCGCTTCCTGTTTCCCCTCTTTCATGCTGTATTTTCTGTTCCTTGACCTTGTGAAGGTTGGATTTGCCTTTTATGAAGGGCCATTGTGCAGCCCAAGCACCTTCCTGAACTCTGCTCTTCACCTGCCTCCATTTCTGCCTTCCTCTGCTCCCACCCACGCCAGGTCGAGCCCCTTTGGAACTGAGATTCCTGCTGGAATCACATTAATTGCAATTAAAGCTGACCTGGGGGTTGAGCACCTTGAAGGAGGTGCTTTGCCCTGTCATGCTCAAAGAGCACCCAAGCCAAATTTTGGGCATTAATCTCTTTATTTTGGGCATTAATCTCTTTATTTTGGGCTCTGCCCACCATCCTGTCCCATTGGAATCTCTCCGCCCCAAGGTTGGCGTCACCATGGCAGGGCTGGAGGCTCCTCTTTCCCGAGGATAATGAATGTAATTAAATCCTTAACGAGTGAATCCAATTCCAGCCCCATTCCTCCTGTGCCCGCTGCGTGCTGGGAGCGGGGCTGAGCTGGAGCCGCAGAATGAGCGAATCTCCGAAATTCCACTCCGTGCATTATTGGGACTTAAAAAATTATGTCTTATTCATCTATTGATGACAGTGGCCTCTTGGGTGTAAATTGAAGCAATTACCAAGGATCATGCAAATTAATCAATTATTTTCAGATTATTACACTCGAGCAGAAGTCTTGCTCTTCAATTTAGTTAAACTTTGCCTCTGAGTCAATTTTCCAACCTCCAAATTAAGCTATTTATTAGCTCAGAAGATCCGGGCAAAGGGGGAAAGAAAAAGTTCCTCCCAGGAACTGGATCGCACGAGGGCTCGTTTTGGAAAGGGGTTCGCACAGAAACGGGGAGATCGGAGAGGTTCAGGAGGGTCAGGGGTGTTTGGGAGGGCGGTGACAGAATCCCAGGCCGTGCCCAAATCTCGGGGCAGGCACAACAGGGAAGCTGCAGAGGTTTAATCCCAAAGCTCCTGGCAGGGAGGGACGAGAGGACACCGCCCTCTGAGGGGACACCACCCAGAGGGGACACTGCCCTCTGCTCCTGCCTGCCTCGGGTGGATCCTTTGGGAATCCACCCCACCCTCAGCTCTGGGGTGTCCCACGGAGGAGGTGACACCGACCCACACCCCCAGGGACGCCGGGATGGGGATGAGACCCCTCGAAGGCACCAGGGATGCTCCTGCCCCGCTCCCAGCGTCCCCCGTGTGGCTTTAATTGCCCATCCCTAATGGATTATCACGGCTCTTCCAGCCTCGGCCAATTAATGCAAATTCCAAGGAGAGCTAAAAGGGGATGAAATGAGAATTAAAGAGTGGAGCTGGGGGCTCTCCTCTGGCATCTCACCCTGTGGATGCTGGGCAGGCAGTGCTGCATCCCACCAGTGCCAGCTGGGGAAAATACCTGGAAAACTCTCCCCAGGTTCTGTGCCTGCTGCCATCCTCTGTCCACACCTGGGCTGAGGGGTTGGGGGGTGGCTGAAAGCTTTGGAGTTTGGATTTAAGTGATTCTAAACCAGCTTTGGGTTTATAGCTAATAAGACATTAGTATGCTAATTAAATTATCCATGGAGTGGTATAAAGAGGCCTTCCTGAAGTTTAATGGCTGTGTAAAAGGTAACTCTACTCGCAATGTAATTAATTCATGGAACAATAAATGGAAAATTAGATTCTTATTAATATCAGAGAGGCTTTTCCCGCATCAGGAATGGACGGGGGGGGATTGGTCATTTCTGCTCTCGCTGTGGGCCAAAGGAAATGGCAGCTCCTGAGTGCAAAGCACCTCCTCCCTCCCTGGCATCCCTGCATCCACACTCCTCCAGCCAGGCAGAGCTTGGATCCCTCTGGGAAGCTCCCACATCCCACAGGATTCCTCTTGCACTGCACAGTGCCAAGGAAAGCGCCCCCTCCGGGAGCTCTCCCACACTCAGGTGAGGGAGGAGGGAGTTTTTAAGAGCAGCAGGACAGGAGATCTTCCTCAGGAAAAGCAGCCTGGACTCAAGGGACTGGGAAAAATCCAACAGGGAACCTCGGGAAAAAGCTGCTTATCTCGAGACTTCCAAGCACAGAGAGGGATGCAGAGCTGTGGGGCTTTTGCTGCAAAGTGGGAGGTGTGATCACAGAGCTCCAGGAAAACTCTGTCCATCAGCTCTCCCAGCACAGCTCTGCCATCTGCTTCAGAGCACCCTGGAAGGGTCACCCCAGCAGCTGCTCCACTGCCCCATGGCACGGGAAGGAATCTATGCCTGAGGGAATTCTGAATTCAGAACCTGCGTTTCAGCTGCACATCAGGAGGGAGGACCAGGTTTTGAGCAGAGTGATGCAGAAGCTGCAGGGTCTGGCACAAACAGAACCCTGCCCTGTGCCTCCCTGCAGCGTGTGCTCCTGCCCCGGGCTGCTCACAGCCAGCCCAGAGCCCTTCCTGCAATCCCGGGCTTTGGGGGCCTGCCCAGGCATCCCCTCACCGGGCTGGACCACCCTGGCACAGCCCAAGAAAGGACAGCTGCCCACCTTGGGGGGGCTTCTTGAAGGGTAGCACCACAAAATAGAGCAAACCTTCCTCTGGCTCAGTCCTGGCTGCAGAGAAAAGGTCACGGAATTCCAGACTGGTTTGAGTTGGAAAAAATCTTAAATCCCATCCCATCCCACCCCTGCCATGGCAGGGACACCTTCCACTATCCCAGGGTGCTCCAAGCCCCGTCCAGCCTGGCCTTGGACACTGCCAGGGATCCAGGGGCAGCCACAGCTCCTCTGGGCACCCTGTGCCAGTGTCCTTGCAAAGAGGACACCAGTTCTGGGTGGTCCCTGCCAGGCTGAGCTCTGGTTCTGCTCCTGCTCAGCCTCAGTCCTGGCTGTGGGTCCCAGCTCTGTGTCCAGGGCCATTCCCTCCACCTGCCCACAGCCCTGTCCCCTCTGCTGCCACCTGCCCACGGTCCAAGCGGTGCCAGGACAGCTCTCCCCATGCTGGGAGCAGACTGGGCAAAGCCCCTGGTGCCAGCTGTCCTGCCTCCAGGAGGAAAGGTGTCACCTCTGCCAGGGACATTTTCGAGTCCTTCTCTCTGGAGGTGAAGCCCAGGGTTCCTCTGGTAAGCGTGACCTGCATCAGCTCAGCTCTGGGACCACCTCTCTGGACAGCAGGATGAGGGTCAGCAGTGAGCAGAAAGCCTTTCAAACCCAGCCAGACATTCCTGGGATGTCCCAAGAGAAGAGGCAGCCAGCCCAGGGCAAAAGGCACAAGTGAAACGGGATTCTTGGACTGGATTAAGGAGACAGAGCTGCTGAGGGTGCTCCAGGGGAGAGCACAGCACCCATGGCACAACTGGGGTCAGAGTACCCTGGGCTGGAAGGGACCCCCAAGGATCATTGATCCAACCCCTGGCCCTGCACAGATCTCCCAGCAACTGGGAGCATTATCCAAACTCTCCTGGAGCTCTGGCAGCCTCGGGGCCGTGCCCATTCCCTGGGGAGCCTGGGCAGTGCCCAGCACCCTCGGGGGAAGAACCTTTCCCAAAATCCAGCCTGGCCCTGCCCTGGCCCAGCTCCAGCTGCTCCCTGGGTGCTGTCCCTGTCCGAGGAGCAGAGCTCGGAGCTGTCCCTGCGCTCGGGAGGAGCTGCAGCCCCGGGGAGCTCTGCCCTCTGCACCCAAGCGCCCTCAGCCACTCCTCTGTGGCTCCCTCAGTCAGAGGAGCATCCTGCCATGATCCAGCCGCTCCAGGGGAGACTCGGCATCCCTGGAAGCCCGGCTGGAAGCCAGGAGAGGAGTAGGAAACTCTCCCCAAACCCAGCTGGGGGGGTTGTCCAGGGAGGATGCAGAGTGGGAAGTGGTGCCATGTCTTTCCCGAGTTACAGATCCCGCTGCTCTTGCTCCTTCCCCAAATCCCTTGCCCCAAATCCCCAAATCAGGGCGGTGATTCAGGGAGAGCCGAGCACGTTCCCAGATCCAGAGGGCCCGGAGGCACCGCTGGGCTCCTGTGAAATACCTCGGGGAAGTGAGGGAATTCCAGCGGACCGGCGACCTGCAGAGCCTTTGCTCAGCTTCCCCGCTCATTAGCAATTAATTACCGTTGTGGCTGGCTCATTAAGGCCTCCCAGCAGTCCCGTGACACAGGACCTGGCGGTTCCCCGGGAGGAGGCAGCTGCAGCTCACGGCTCGCTGCCCCACAAAGGGCAAACCTCGGGTCCCTCCAGCCCTGCTGCCGCTCCCGTGTGGCTCCCGGCGCGCCGAGGAGAGCCGGGCAGAGCCGGGACTGGCCTTCCACCAGGGCCCCATGACAGCACCTTATCAGCTGATAAGAGCGGGGCAGGGGACAAGGACAGCAGGACACAAGGACAGCAGGACACAAGGACAGCAGGACACCTTCCCGCGGCTGCAGCTCACTGAGGCTCAGGCAGTGTCCTGCAACCTGTCCC
>VZRX01019043.1:16919-45033 GCA_013398075.1 Notiomystis cincta | reverse complement strand
CCTTCCCTTCCCTTCCCTTCCCTTCCCTTCCCTCCCCGTTGTTCTCCAGACCCCTCTGACCATTTTTGGAGCCTCAGTCTGGGTGAGCCGAGCAGGTTCCAATAAAGATGACACAAACCAGGCACTTCCACAAAAAGAAAAAAAAAAAAATTCCCAAACCACAAACATCTGGGGCAGTTCTGGAAAATAAAAGGAGGCTTTTCTTTGATTTTTGTTAGGAACAAAATTCCCACCAGCAACACAACAACAGAAGTTTCGAGTCTCTTCCAGACTCGTGGCTGAGATTTCCTGCCTTTGGCAGAGGATGCTCCGGGCGCCGCTGTGGAATCGGGATCTTTCCCCATAATTCCTGAATAGCTTGGGATGCTTGGGAAAGAGGGACAAAGTGATCCCTGCCTGATCCTGATTTGTCTTCAAATCGACCTGCAGGATGCTCCCGTCTGCTTCCCTGGGAATGCCACTGGGATGGCAGGGATGGCTCCTGGCTCCGCGGGGCTAATCCTGGATTTATCCCCCAGTACCAAGTGACTCTGGAACCCTTTGGAATAATGATGCTCAGAGGGAGATGCCTCTTCCCAGGCGTTTGCCTCCTGGCACCACCACATCCCTGCCACCCACATGGAATTCCTCTCATTCCCGGCCAGGATCCTGAGGAAAAAACAGCTTTGAACCCCAGGCCCCCACGGTGCCGCTTTTCATGTCGAGCCTTGGAGAGGGGTTTGCTTTGGAGTCTGTTCCTGTGATCCCAAAGGAGCTGTCTGCCATTCCTCACTCACTTCCTGCTTCCATATGTCTTGGAGTGGCGGAGGAGCCACATCCCAGGTGGAATTTCCCTTCCCCAAACCCCCCATGTGGATGTAGCTCATGGCAGGGACTCTGCCAGCAGCTTGTGAGGGAGGATGTGGGTGAGGAGATCCGGCCATGCCTTCTCCCAGCTTCTCTAGGAAACAAGGGAAAAACATGGAATCCTACCCAAATCCAACCCCACCACATTCCTTATCCATGGAGCTAATGAGCTCCATGGTCTGTGGGATCATATAAAAGGGATCAGGGATTCAGCAGGTGCTGAGGTCCTGGCACAGGGTGCCCAGAGAAGCTGTGGATGCCTCTGGAATTGTCCCAGGCCAGGTTGGACGGGGCTTGGAGCAGCCTGGGACAGGGGCAGGTGTCCCTGCCCTTGGGGACGGGATGGGTTTTAGGGTCCTTCCCAACCCAAAGCATTCCATGAGGATTCTGTGCCAGGAAGCCTTGGGCAGTGGGCAGTGAAGGGCGCGGTGGCTGGGGCTCAGCAGCCTCCCTCTGCAACAGAGATGGATAAGGGCAGGAAATGGGCTCTTCCCAAGTGTCTGAAGTGTTCGGGAGAGGGCCAGGAAAGGAGCAGCAGGGAAATGCTGCAGGTGGGGAAGATGGGGGACCCCAAACATGCCGACAATTCCCAGCTCTCCCTGGCACCTCTCAATCCATGGAATCCCCTTTGGCAGCGGGAGCAGGAAAGCAGGAGGTGCTGGACTGGGCCCCGGGGGGTTTAAGGGATCCCAGAGCAGCTCCAGGCTGATCCCATTGGATTCCCAGCACAAAGGGAGCTCTGTGGGGCCGGGAAAGCCTCTGGAAGGCTCCACATGGAACAGGAGTCACGCAAGGGCAGTGCTGGCTCCATCTGAAGTGGGGTGTTCCCGGGAAGGGGGGCTGGTGCTTTCCCAGGGATTTTGCCTTTCAAGTGCAGCCGGCGCTGCTCTGCCTTTGATGCCGGCGCTCCCAGCTGGAGCTCAGCGCTTGGCGATGCAGAAAGGAAGGGATTCATCCCAGGCCAGTGGGATGGTGGCAGGGACAGCGCTGTGAGCTCCCATTCCCATTCCTGGATTTCTGCCGCTCTAAAAGGGCGTTTTCCCACGTGGGAAAAGGGAACGAGCTCGGTTTGTCAGATCTCTGCCAGCCAGAGCCCGGGCGATGCCACCTGATGGCTTCACCGGTGCCAAGCAGGTGGAAAACTCCTGCAAGACCTATCCCCGATCCCACTGTCCACAGTCATCCTTCCTCATGCAAATCCCCGCTCCCAGCAGCTGCTCCCGGAGGGCTCTGCTGGGAATTCGCCTCCTGTAATTGAGAACAGCGCCTGGCTCATTGTCAGAGCATCCCGGGGTGCTGGAGAAGGGGATGCGGCGTTCCTGTGGCTGCTGCCTTTGGAACAAATCGGGATTTTAATGCTCAGATGTGGTTCCTGAGTGCCAGCGGCTGATCACAAAGAAATCCAAGGAAACAGAGATTTTATGGGGTGGGTGGAGGTGCCGCCCCCTTTGGAACACCCAAATCTGCCTGGTGAAGCCTGTTTCCATTAGCTCTCATTTTCCCAAGTGTTTGCTCCTTGGATTGAGGCTCAGCTTTGGTGGGGTGAAAATTCCAAGGGACCAGGCCTGACCCTCTGGAGTTCCATTTGTAAAACCAAACCTGGAGGATCCCAGGGCTGGTGGGAATCCATTGGGAGGCCAGGGAGGTGAAATGGCTCCAGGTTTGACATGGGGAGGACCTGAGGATGCTGAGCTGACGATTTTGGCAGCTCCGAATGTTCCTGCCCCGGGAACCTGGTGCTGCTCCGAGCCCAAAGGAGGATTCCGACACTGCTTTGTGATTTGGCTTCTGCATGGGCTGAGCCCAGCTTGGTCCACGGTGGAGCCTGCACTGAATCTGCCCTGCTGGGCTTTGGTGTCCGTGCCCACGGTGGTCCCAGAGCTGCTGGACCTCCTGCTCTCCTCCTCAGAGAAGGTGCAGAGCTCTGCCAGATGTGGACTTGGACACACAGCTGGGCCTGGAGCTGGGATCACTGCTGGCTGCACAATTCTGGGTAACTTCATCTCATCCCTAGGTGGTTCTGTCCCTCCTCTGCCACACAGTGTCCCTGTCACCAGTGGGTCACCCAGAGCTGTGTGCTGGGCAGTCTCACCCCAGCTCCACAAAACCCAAGGAAACCTCAGCTCTGTTATTCCCAAATGGTCTCTGTTGTGCCAGGCCCTGAGAAACAGCGCTGCCAGCGCCTCGGGGGGCCTGGCTCAGCACAGCTTTAGCCAGAGTTTTAAATGGGGCTGGAGGTGGAATCCCCCAAATCACTGGGAGCTGAGTGTTCCCTTCAATGCTCTGCTGGGCCAGACAATCCATCAGAATCCATCTCTGGGAATCATCCATCCCCTCGCTGCCTGGATGGGATGGGATCCTTCCTCTCTCACAGCCTGGAGGGTCTCACGGATCCTGGAAGGAGAGGAAAACTTGGGGATCTCGGGTTGGGTGGGGCTGTGCATCCCCCACAACACATCCAGCTGTGGTTTAGAGGGAGGCAGAAGGTTGAAACACAGGGAATAAAAGGAGGGAATACAAACTGGGAATAAAACCAGGGAATACTGGCAGGAAATCCTCTGGCACTGCAAAAATCCAGCCCCTTTCCAGCCCCCCCATCGCTTTTTGCCCATGTTCAGCCCCTGACCTTCTGCTGCCTTTGCTGGCAGCCAGTTTCAATTACTCCAGACTTTTTTTTTTCCAGATGTTGATTCCTTAAAACTCCTCGCTGAGGAAGCCCAGGTCAATCTGCACATGAAACATCCCAGAGACTGCAGTCGGCTCCGGGCGGCTCCGGGCAGCCCTGGAACCCAAATCTCCATCCCCAGATCCCAAATCTCCCTCCCTGGTTCCCAAATCTCCCTCCCTGGTTCCCAAATTTCCATCTCCAGAACCCAAATTTCCATCCCCAGAACCCAGATCTCCCTCCCTGGGAGCTCCCCCTTCCCTTTCTCCTCCAGCTTAAGGCGATAAAACTTTGGAGCCCTAATCTGGGCATTATCTGCCTTTTTGGATAATGTTCAACAGGAATTTTTGCCTCGTCTTTATCTCCAAAATAAAGATAAATTCAGCTGCTTCTCTCCCAGAGGCCGCTCAGATTTGCAGGCAGCAAATCTTTCCCTGGGCATTCCCTCTGCCAGGGCAGATTTGGTTTTGCTCCTGGTTTATTTTATTTGTTTCCCACTCTGCCACAGCTCCTCAGCATTCCTTGGCTTTTGTAACATTGGAGTATTTCTCCCTGTGGAAGGATTTATCCATACAGGAGTTCAAAGTGTTTTTCTCTGTGCTTTTCCTTCTGGGCAGATTTTCTTTCGCTCCTGGTTTATTTTATTTGTTTCCCACTCTCCTCAGTATTCCTTGGCTTTTATAACATTGGGATATTTCTCCCTGTGGAAGGATCCCCTGAATCCAAAGCATTTTCCAGAGGTGGGACCTGGGGGCTGCTCCTTTTTTCCTGCCCAGAGCCTTTCCAGAGGATGCTGCTGGAAGGAGCAAGGAAAAAAATCCTTCTCCTTCAGGGGTTCACCCAAATATTCCAAACCTCCTCCCAAAATCCATCTGACAGGATGGATCCCTCATCCCATTTCTTTCTCTCTGCTTGGAAAAGAAATAAATTTAAAAGCTCGCCCGGTTCATCTTTCCACAATCCAAATATTTTCCCTCTTTTTGTGCCCTCCCACCAAATCCTTCAGCATCCCTGCAGCCTCAATACACTGTGCCTTGCTTCTCCCAGAGACAGAACCTGATTCCCATAAAACTTCCCTGGAGACACTGGATCTGGCTCTGCCTTCCCTGATTAAACGGGCCACGGATTTAATTTGACAGCAGATAAAGGATCTTGTCCAAAGGTGCTGTTTCCATTGCTGCCCGATCCCTGCTGGGGCCCTCCTGCTGTCTGTGCTTGAAAAATCACATTTTCCCGAGGGATATTTGTCTTTTCCCCTCTCTTTTGCCCATATTTTTTGTCTGTCTGGAAAAGGGGTTATTCCTCTAGTTCCAAAATTTAAGAGACGATGTGGGCTGTGTTTCTGTGGGCTTGGACAGGCTGAGAACACCCTGTGAGGGGATCCCACATATCCAGGGATGTGGATCTGAGGATTTATGGGAATCTGCTGCTTCCCAGGCTGAAATCCTGCCTGGAAAAGTGAGGGGACTCTCACATATCCAGGGATGTGGATCTGAGGATTTATGGGAATCTCCTGCTTCCCAACACCACTCTTGGAAGGGGTTTTTGTTTTCCCTTTTCCCACAGCTCCACGGGTTTGGCTGGAGGGAGGCTCAGGGGGCTCAGGGGATGTGAGAACAACTGAGAACTCCCTGACAGGGGAATTTTGCTTTTAGGAACATTTTCCATGGGCAAATTCCCCCAAAAGTGACATCTGGGGGGGTTCATCCTGCACGGTCTCAAGGAGGATGGGCTTGGGAGGGCTGGCTGAGCTCCTCCTGCTCCATTCCAGGACCTAGGGAAGAGCAGCCATCCCTGGGGTGCCCAAGCAGGAAATGTGCCTGGGGAGGGTTCATTTGGAGGTCCCAATAAAAGTTTGGGGTTCCCAATAAAATCCTCTCACTGCTGGTGGAACCGTTGGCCAAACCATGGGGTCAGCGTGGCTGTGACCTCCGGAATTCCGGCTGCTCCACAGGGTCTTCACGAGAGCACAGAGGGACAGAAGAGGGGGAATGGATCCAAACCAGAGAGAGGAGGTTTAGATGGGATGCCAGGAAGGAATTGTTCCCTGGGAGGGCTGTGAGGGGCTGGGCTGGAATTCCCAGATTTGCTGTGGCTGCCCCTGGGTCCCTGGAAGTGTCCAAGGCCAGGCTGGATGGATCTTGGATCAGCCTGGGACAGTGGCAGGGGTGGGATTTAGGCTCCCTTCCCAGCCAAACCACCCGTGATCCCATGACCTGGAACATTCCCAGTCGTGGTGGGACACGCCCTGTGCCAGCCCGGGGTCCCAGCTCTGGCACGCGCCAGGGCCCCGCTCCGTGCCAGGGAGCGCTGCGGATCCAGGCAGGAATTCCCAGTGGGAGTGTCCCGGCAGCTCCCAGCGGCATCCCCAGCTCGTAAATAGGTCACTGGATCGGGAATTGTGTGGAGCCAGGAGCTCCCGTGCCCGCGGCTGCCTGCAGGAGGTGTGGCGAGGAATATGTGGAATTCTGAAGGAAGAAAGTGCCTCTTCCACCCTGATTGCTGATTCTCACACAGAAGAAATTATTATTTTTGGAAATCATTAAATGCATGTGTTGTACCCACCGTGGTTCCAATCTTGGAATGGTTTGGGTTGGAAAGGCCCTTAAACCCCATCCAGTTCCATGCCAGGGACACCTCCCACTGTCCCAGGGTGCCCCAAACCCTGTCCAGCCTGGCCTTGGACACTTCCAAGGATCCAAGGGCAGCCACAGCAAATCTGGGAATTCCAGCCCAGCCCCTCCCCACCCTCCCAGGGAACAATTCCTTCCCAAGATCCCATCTAAACCTTGTCCCCAGTCCCTGTCCAGCTCTCCTGGAGCCCCTTCAGGCCCTGCCAGGGGCTCTGAGCTCTCCCTGGAGCCTTCTCTGCTCTAAGGGAGCACCCCCAGCTCTCCCAGCTCCAGAGGGGCTCCAGCCCTCCCAGGGAAGGATTTCTCCCTGAAGAAATTCCCATGTGTGTTCCTACATTTTCCCTGCCATGGCTGCTGTTCCCTGTGCTCATCCATCCCCACACATCCCAACTCCAGTGCCTGACCCCAGCCTCCCTTTTATTCCAGTTATTCCCCAGTGCTGCCCAGCACGCTCCAGGCTTTTTTCCCAGTAGGATTTCTGGGAAGGGAACAGGGGAATGTGGCCAGTTCATCCCACAGCGAACCCAGAAGGGCTGAAAGGGCTCCCCAGGGTTTTTCAGCACTGAGTTATCAGCTCAGGCTCCTTGATGGGGAGAATTCCATGAAAGGATGATCCCTGTGAAGGGAGGGAAGAATTCCATGGAGAGAAGAACTCCATGAAAGGAAGATTTCCATGGAGGGAAGAATTCCATGAAAGGAAGAATTCCATGAAGGGAAGATTTCTGTGAAGGGAAGATTTCCATGATGGGAATAATTCTGTGAAGGGAAGATTTCTGTGAAGCTCCTCCAAGCCAGCCACACACCTGTCCCAAATCTTTTGGCTCTGAAAAATCTGGAATTCACCTCTGGAATTCACTGGGCTGGAACTGAGGAGTGAGAAAAGTGGTGGGTGCAGGTCTGGACTGCTCCAGGCGTGAGGAAGATGAGGATGCTCTTCCCTCAGAGCAGCCTCCTCCAGGCACAGGGAGCTCCCCCCGTTCCCTGATCCCCCTTGGATCCAAACCTCCTTAAGAGCCCGTGGCAGCCCTATCCAGAGGGAACTCCCGTGGGATGTGTGCTCAGGGAGC
This sequence comes from Notiomystis cincta, assembly GCA_013398075.1. NCBI lineage: Eukaryota > Metazoa > Chordata > Aves > Passeriformes > Notiomystidae > Notiomystis > Notiomystis cincta. The sequence continues at coordinate 37,822 of VZRX01019043.1, read as the reverse complement.
GTGAAGACGGCCGAGCCGGGCTGTCAGCAGCGGTTTGTCACAGCCCCAGAGCTCAAACACCTCCTGCTGCTTTTCCGTGTCACCTTCGGCGTGAATTCATCCTGAGGGGAGCTCCAGGGCTGTTTTCCATGGAGAACACGGCCCTCGGCGTGTCCAGAGGGCCGGCAGGGCGGGGATGATCCCGGATTTCAGCGTCCCTCGGTGGGGAAGGAATCGTGCTGGGATGGCTCCTGGGATAAGCTCCTCCCCGGGGTCACCGGGCTGGTCCCTGCCTGCTCTCATCTTTTATTTAGGATGTTGATTTCCTGCTCTATTTCTACCAGAGGACAGCTCCAAACCATCCCTGCAGTTTTTCCCGATGGGATTCAGGACTTTCCATCCTCATCCCGATATTTCCGCAGTTAGTCCCCAGGATTTCCTCAGAGCAAGGATGAGAATTTGGATTTTCAGAGTTTTCTCCACCTGACATTTTCTCGGGTCCTTTCAGGATGTTTCAAAGTGTCATTGATGGGGATTTTGGGAGCTGCCAGGTCACACCCAGGGACAGAACAGCAAAAACCCCTCTGACCTTGGAGCCAGCCCAGGAGCTGAGCTGAGCTGCAATTAAAGCTCAAACCCTTCCAATACCTCAAGGATGGGAATTTAAGGGAATGTTTCCACCTCTGAAGGGCTTCAGAGCTGCCTCAACATCCCGAATACCTCAGGGATGTGAATTTTAGGGAATATTTCCACCTCTGAAAAGCCTCTAGGAGAGAGTCTGGAATATTCCAGCAGGACACGAGCACGGCCTCACCTGCTCCAGGTTTTAATGGAAAACAAAAATCCCCTTTGACCCCTCTGCACATCCCACATCCCTCATTCCAACCCCTGGGAAAGCCTTGGCCGAGTTTTGGGCAGGGAATGGTTAAAGGAGAGCCTGCAAATCCTCCCGAACTCATCCCAAGATGTTTTTTCCCTTTCCCTTCCTCAATCAGGACCCGCCGTAATTGGACTGAGGGCGGGATTTATTCCCGGCCTTTGAGTGTGACCTAAATCCAATCTCGTTCCTCATCAGCCGCCTTTGTTCCTGGGCCGGGTTTAATCACTCGTCTCGCTAATCCGGGCTGATTGGCCGCTGCCTTCTTCAGAGCGAGGGGAAAAAAATCCAGGAAAAGTGGTTTCCTTGGGATTTATCTTCTTGTGTTGTTAAACTGGGATCAGGAGTCGGTTTTTGTCCTTTTTGATTTCTGGATGATCTAAATTCCACCGGGACTGGGCAGCGGCGCTGGGCAGGGCTCATCCCTCACCTCGGCCCAACAAAGCCAGGTTTATCCCGGCTCCTCTGGCTGAAGAAAGAGTTGGATCCTTCTGGGGATTTCAGAGGGGTATTTTGGGATGGGGAAGCGCCTCTGGAGGGTTCCTGAGCCATCTCGAACCCCCCAGTATTTCACAGGTGGGAATTTAAGGGAATATTTTCACCTCTGAAGGATTCCAGAGCCACCTGAACCCTTGCAACACCTCAGAGATGTGAATTTCAGGGAATATTTTCACCTCTGAAGGGCCCCAGAGCCACCTCAACCCCCCAGTACCTGCAGGAGGTGAATTTCAGGGAATATTTCCATCATTTTCACGCAATTCCTGAGGCTCAAAATTCTGCTCCCAAAATGCAGCTCCCAAATTCAGCTCCCCAAATCTCAAAATGAAGATCTCAAAATGTTTCCCAAACTAGTGGGATTCATGGATCGGGAGATGCCATGGAAATGCTGCTCCTCATGGCCAAAGCTTTTCCAGGAATCAGCAGTGCCCAGGAATGCTGAGTGATTTTCCCTCCCTGCATCTCCTTCAGCTCTGGGGGGATGAATTCCACGGTTTCTGTTGGATCATTCACTGCCTGCCTTGTTTTGCCAATGCAGCAGCTTTGGTTGGCCCAGGAATGATGGATGGCCCTGCCAGGGAGATGAAACATCCCATTTACAGCGCCCTGGCTCCGGAATTCCGACAGCATCGGTGTGGGAGCAGCAGCGAATCAGTCCCGGAGCAAAGGGAAAAGGGATTCCCATCCTCAGCTCATTCCCGAGGGAGGAAAGGGCAGGGGGAGGACGGGAAAGGCAAAAACAGTGGGAGGAGAAGAAACGGGATGGGAAAGGGAGAAGAATTGGGGAAGTAGAGAGGAGTTTTTGGGATTTGGAGGAAATGAGCTACGAGGCAGCTCGGGGCTGGCGGTGCCCGAATTGTGGCAGAGCCGCCGGATGGTCCCGCTGGGAGCCTTGGGAGCCACGGCCCGGCCAGGCTGCTCCCGGGGGTTATTGTGGGGATTTGGGGAATTGCAGGGATTGCTCTGGGCTGGGTGGGAGCTCGGGATGTGTGGGATGCCTTGGAATGAGTGGGAATGGTGGCTCTGTCCCTGCCAGGGAGAGCAGCTGGACAGAGCCCAGAGCAGCTCTGGAAAGGCACAGCTGGGCTGAACTGGGCTGCTCCAGGACCAATCCTGGATGGAAACCTCGGTCCTGAGGTGGGAGGAGAGACCCCTTCCCCTCCTGGAGTGGGGGCAGCACCAGCTTTGCTTCCAAAGTCTTCCAGGCCCCAGGAGGAGGCTCTGCTCCTCTTCCATCCCTGATTTTGCCTGGCACTGAACCCTGCCCAACTCCAAATCCCTGCCCAGCTCCAAGTCCCTGCCCAGCTCCAAAGCCCAGTGCAGTGGGAATGTTCCTCCAGTCTGGAGAGCAGAGATTTCAGGGCAGGCTCTTCCCAAAACCCCTCCAATGGAAGTTCCAGGACACCACAAGTGGAGATCAGAGCATCAGCCCTGTCTGGACACTTAAGCCTGGCCTAAAGTGAAGCTTGTGGCAGGTTTTATCTGCTCGCACTTCAGCCCGTGGAAGGGGCCATTCCATGGATCCCAGCCCCTTATCTTCATCCCTGTGTTTTTGGGATGGAGGAGCCATTGCAGGTCCCCAGTGCTCAGTGTTAAAATTCCCTCTTCCCTGGGTGTTTTAGGGTGACAATTCCCAGCACTGACCTGGGACACAGAAAATTCCCTGGCCTGGCCAGGGGCTGATTTTGGGATGAATATTCCTAAAAAAACAATGCTGGGACTTTACTGGAGCTGCCTGCAACACCTCCTACCGTCCCAGGACTCCTCTCTGCCATTCCCCAAGGGATGTGGGATTCTGCTTCCCTCTCTGGATCTTTCCCACTTCAGGATCATGGAAAGCTCTGGGTGGGAATGGACTTTAAATCCCATCCAGTCCCCCTGCCATGGCAGGGACACCTCCCACTGTCCCAGGCTGCCCCAAGCCCCATCCAGCCTGGCCTTGGACACTTCCAGGGATCCAGGGGCAGCCACAGCAAATCTGGGAAATTTCTTCCAGGGCCTCCGTGCTTTCAGGATGTTCTGCTCCAGCACCTGCCAGAGCCTGGGAATGCTGAAATCCTTGGAATTAAATATAATCCTGAAGGGTTTGGGCAGAGGGACACCTCTGAGCACCAAATGAGGTGATCCAGATCAGTGGCAGCACTTCCCAAATCCTGGAATGAGCTCCCACAGAGGCTGGCAGGGACTAGGGGACACCAACCTTGGGGGCTGTCCCTGTGTGTGCTGGGAGCTGCTTCGGTGGCGTTTGTGCCTTTCCAAGGCTCAGGAAATGTCCCCTGGAGGGATCCTGGATCCCAGGCAGCCACGGTGATGGATCAGCAACAAAAAAGGTCAACTCCAGCCATGGCTGTTTCAGGCCTGGTGAAAAATTCATCAGGAGCCGTGAATATTCCAGAGGTGGGATGGGCCAGGAGCCTGCCAGCCTCAGCCCTGTCCCTGTCCCTTCTATCCCTGTCCCTGCCAGCCCTGCCCCTGTCAGCCTCATCCCTATCATCCCTGTCAGTCTCATCCCTGTCCCTGTCCCTTCTACTCCTGGCCCTGCCAGCCTCATCCCTGTCCCTGTCCCTGTCCCTGTCCCTGTCCCTTCCAGCCCTGGCCCTGGCCCTGCCAGCCTTGTCCCCTCATCCTTTGTGCCAAAATTGGCAATATCAGCTCTTCCCCCAAACGCTCCTGCCCTGCTCCCCATGGCCCCAGCCCAGCTTCAGGGGTTTTGGGGGTACTGTGGGATCCTCTGCTCTCCCCACGTCTCGGTTCCTCCTCTCCCAGCCTGTGAGGGCAGAAATGTCCCTGAGAAGTGGCTGGAAATGCCTGGGAAGGAGGGCTGGCAGCTGCCCAGGAGGGCTGGAAAGCGTGCCAGGAACACCAGAGGGTTGGGAAGTCTGGCAACTTTCCCCAGGCTTCAGCTCCAGCTGCCCTGGCTGAGGATTTGTCTCAGAACTCCCAAATTCAGTTTGGGGCTGCAGTGGAGTCACTGAAAACCAGTGGAGGACATCAGAGCCCCAGCACTGACCCCAGGTACTCGGAGAGAGGAATGTTGGGATCTCCCCATGGAAATCTCGCAGGTTTGGCCACCCCAGGCTCCCTGTTTGCTCTCCAGGAGCTCTAGGCCAGTTAGGCTGGGTTTGGAATTTTGGTTTTTCCCATCCCTGGATGTTCCCATGCCCACTCAGGAGCATCCCGCTCTTCCTGGAGCTGAATCCCTGCAGGATCCCACACTTTTGGGATCTCCAGGGTGCCACTGCCTCCAGGAGGGAGCTGAGGGATGATGGGGAGCAGATGGGACCGGCTGGGGGGACAGGGACACTTCCTGTTTGTTTTCCTGCTTCCAGGAAAGCTCTGGATCCACCCCACCAGCTCTGGGTAGGAACTGGGGTCAGCTTCTCCCAGAAAACCAGCGACAGGATAAAAGGAACGGCCTCAGGTTGGGCCAGGGCAGGCTCAGGGTGGAATCAGCAGGAATTTCCCCATGGAAAGGGTGCTCAGGCCTTGGAACTGCCCAGGGAGGTTTGGAGTGTCCATCCCTGGAGGTGTCCAAGGAATTCCTGAACGTGGCACTCAGAGCTCTGGTGGGAATCTGTTACAGCTGGGACTCGATGACCTTGGAGAGCTTTTCCCACCTCAGTGATCCTGGGATTCTGGGATTCAAATCCAGGCTGAGATGTGCCAGCGAGGACGGAGCAGCTGAGCCCGGGCAGTTCCTGAGCACGGAGTGGTCCCGAATTCCATTTGGCCCGGCTCCCAGGTGAAGAGCACCACCTGCTGACATCCCTGCCGGCATTCCCGGGGTCCGGGCACCGCCGCGGAGCCAGGCGGCCGCAGAGCCGCCAGCCCCACGGGCCGCTTTGTTTGTTTGCCGGGGTTTTTTTGGGAATCCCCGGAGTCTGGCGGCTCCAGAGGAAGGAGCCGCTCTGTGCCAGGCACCAGGACCTCCCTCAGCTCATGGGAATTGCACAAATCCCTTTCCACGCCTGTCTGAGCAGGATGTGGTGGTCCAAGACTCTCTAGAGCATGAACTGGTCCACCGGTGATTTTGGAATTCAAATACCCAGCGTTATCCCTCAACATTTTAATGGAAAGCTGTTCAAACGCCGTAGGAAAGCGGGGAATTTTGGCTGCCTGGATGTGAAGCCAGCCATGGATTTTTGTCCCAGCGTCCAATGATTGTCCTTTGTCACCGTGGCAGCGCTGGGCTCCGCTGGAGCGTGGCTTTTCCAGGAGAGAGCTCTCCCGGCGCTCCGGCTCCAGGATATTTCAATATGGATGAGCTGATGGAAAGCAGCCGTGAAAGGAAGAGCGTGGCTGATGAGCCAGAGTGGGAATTTGCTATTCCTGAATTAATTGCAGCAGGAGACGAGGCAGATGCAGGAATTGCCTCCCGCCCAGAGCACTTGGATGGAAAATCCTCCCAGATTCCCTCTGTGACTGTTCCTCCCCTCCCTGCCAGTGCTGTCCCTGTGTCTGCTTTCCCTCTTTCCAGACAAGTTTTGGGATTTGTTTTGCTCTTATTCCATACTTCCTTCTGTATTCCCACTCCAATTCCTTTAATCATCCCGGAGCTCTGAGGTGGTTCCAGCACTCCCCAGATGTTTTGCAAACGTCTGGGACAGGGTTTGGGACATTCCCACAGCATCCTGCTGCTCTGGGGGGTATCCTGGAGGTCCAGGAGAACCAGTTCCCCCTCTCCCAGATCCTCCTGGATGGACAGAGCACGTGGGAAACCTCCCTGTCCAGCAGCTCTTATGGGTTCCACCCCACTCCTGCTCCCCAAGGACCAGGGAGCCCTTCCCAGTCCCAGTTCAGCACTGCCAGGGGTTGGTGGCACCTGAAATCCATGGAAAAGGTGGTTCCTGCCTGGAATGGACAGCACTGGGAAGGAGGGATGGGCATTGGCCAAGCTGGAATCAGCTTCCCAAGGGTCAGAAATCACCTGGAAAAGAGAGGGACATGAGAAGAAAGGGTTGTTCTGGCTGCCAGCAGGCACTGGGATGCACTGGGATGGTCGTTCTGCCATTCCTGGAGCTGTGAAAGTCATGGATTCAGACCCCAGCCTTCCTCCCCTGCCAGTTAAAGACGTGAAGGAAAACCCTGCTGTTCCCCTTTCAGCTTCACCACGACCTTTCCAGGCGGAGCTTTTCTCCATTGCATTTTCCAGGAGTTTAAAGGAAGGCTTCAAATCCCAAGGAAATCCATTCCTTTTGAATTTGCCTGGTGTTTTTTTTTCCCTAATTGACCTAAATTCAGTTCCCTCATCACAAATTCAGTTTCCTCATCACCCCTTGCCCCAGATTTTTATTTTCTTTATGTGGCAAGAAGCCAAAAAAGAGAGGAAAAAAAAAGAAAGTGGAAGGAAAAAAAGAATGAGGAGAGATCTTCACAAAGCTGCATTTGTTGAATTTCCTGGAGAAGCCTGATCCAAACTCTCCTGCTCTTTATTCCCACACAATCCAGGTGTGCTTTTCCTTGCTGGCCTAATTGGATCCATCAGGATCGTGGATGGGAGCGTGGCAGAGGAGATGGGAGGTCGGAAACGGCTTTGAAGTCCAATTGTAAAATCATGGAATAACCTGAGACGGAAGGGATCCACAGGGATCATTGATTCCAACTCCTTCCCTGCACTTCCTCCCTTCTCCCTCCTTCTCTCTCTTTCTCCCTTCTTCCCTCTGTCCCTGCTCCCAATCTCCCACCGATCCAAGGTCCCCCCAGCCCCCGGCAGGGTGGGAACGGGTGAATGGATTCATGGAGAGCTGGGGATCACCCGGCCCTTCCCAAGCCATCCCATCCAAGGGCAGGGGACAACCTGGAGGCCAGGGAAGGACCGAGCCGGGAACGCCACCACAGCCCCTGCCCCTGCTCCCTGCCCCGGGAGGATTTTCCCAGTGTAAGCCACAGCCCAGTCCCGGGAATTCTCCTTTTTCCAGCCCACGTTTCCGTTTCCATCCCTTGACCTTTCAGCCGAGCGGGCGCTGCTGCTCACGGGCCGGGCAGGGCTCCCGGCACTGCTGCGGATCCAACATCAGGAAATCCCCCCGGGAAGGGACAGGAGGCTGGGCTGGGAGCATCGAGCTCTTCCTGGGCTCTCCATAAACCAGGGAAAATTGGAAAACACCCGCCGGGATCTGGGGTGAGCAGCACAATCCAAACTCCCATTTGAAGGGGCAGCAGGAGCTCAGCCAATCTGGCCTTGGACACTTCCAGGGATCCAAGGGCAGCCACAGCTTCTCTGGGAATTCCATCCCAGCCCCTCCCCACCCTCCCAGGGAGAATTTACCCCAGATATCTTCATTCTGATCCTCACAGGGGGGTATTTATCCTAAACAAACCGACAATTAACACTCAGATCCACAGAGCCATTTCCACTTCAGCTCCAATTTTTCCCTTCCCTCTTCCCTCCCCTCCAATTATGGAATTAGAGGCAGAGAAAAGCAGGGGTGGCCCTTGGGCTGATTGCTTCTGGAGGTGCCTGCACGGGGGGAGGGGGTAATTAATGCTAATTAATGCCTAACAACCTGCCTGGCTCACTTCATCTCCCACGTGGAGCTGGAGCATCACTCCCTGCATTCCCAAGATTGGGAAAATTCACCTGTTGGCAACTGAATTTTTTACATGTTTCGAGCCACCTGTTTCACCCCAAAACCTGCCAGGAGCCATGGCAAGATGAGAGAATTTCAGCCTCTGAAGGGCTCCAGGCTGCCCGAAAATGATGAATCCCAAATATCTTCATCCTAATCCTCAGAGGGAGGAATTTATCCCAAATATCTTCATGCTAATTCTCAAACACTCCAATCCATCCCTGATCTGTGTCTGCTCCCCCAGGCTGCATTCCTGCTCCTCACGCCTCCCTGCTGCCCATCCAACTCCTTGCCATCGGCTCGAGTTGTCTCCAAAGGGATGCTCATCCTTTAAATCCCAACTTTGAGGTGGTTTAGGATCTTCTTGGGGTTATTTTGAACAGCTCCAGTGAGGAAAATCTCTGGAGAGGAGCAGGAATGAGAGGGGTGAGGTTGGTCAGAGGGTGCATTCCTGCTCCTCACCCTTCCCTGCTGCCCGTCCAACCCCTTGCCATTGTCTCAAGCTGCCTCCAAAGGGATGCTCATCCTTTAAATCCCATTTTTTGGTGGTTTGGGATCTTCCTTTTAGCGCTCTTCTGAATGCCTGAGCCCTGTAAGAGGCTGGGATTAACAGGCACCAAAACAGAGGAGGAGGAACACACACAAACAGAATCAAAGGCCCCACGGAGCTCTGCTGTTTGTTTTGACAGGTCTGGCTGAAGTTTAATTATTTACGGCGCTTCAGAGAGCGGCACGAGCCGAGCTGCGGCTCGTTTTGTAGCAGTAAAGGAGCCTCAACAACGGCTCTTAAAGCCCGGGGAACGGAAGGGGGAGGCGGGAACAGGGCGGGATTTAGGGAATACTGTGCATCCAAGTAGGACCGACAGCTCAGGGGGAAGAGCTTCCTCTGCAGTGCCCCTGTGGATGGTTTCGGGGTGGGAGGTGGGAATGACCCTCTGAGGAAACTGGAGATGTTGGGCTGAGCAGCCCTTGTGTGGCTTTGAAGAGCCCAGCTTTTTTAGGATTTGGTTTAGGGAAGCCCCAGCTCCTTCCTGGACCAGCTCCAGTTGTAAACCTGGCTGGCTTGAAGCTGAAATATTCCATTGCTTGGAGCTGCATTTCTCTGGGGCTCCTGGACACTTTTGCAGCCTTGATCCTCTCTCGATACGTAAGGAAAAAATCCTTATATGTGGAAATATTTATATAAAGCCAGGTTTCGAGGTTGTTCTGGGAACAGAGTTGTTGAAAGCACCTGGAATTCTCAGTTTAAGCCCAGGACATTGCTCCCTGCCAGGCTGAGCCAGCCAAAATCCCAGCTCAGCACAAGCTGCCCTTGGGCTTGCATGGCACAGTTCCAGTGCCCTGCAGGACAGTTCCAGTGCCCCAGGACAGTTCCAGCGCCCCAGGACAGTTCAGGTGTCCCTGCAGGACAGTTCAGGTGCCCCAGAACAGTTCAGGTGCCCCGGGACAGTTCAGGTGTCCCTGCAGGACAGTTCAGGTGCCCCAGAACAGTTCAGGTGCCCCGGGACAGATCAGGTGTCCCTGCAGGGCAGTTCAGGTGCCCCTCCAGGGCAGTTCAGGTGCCCCAGGACANNGGACAGTTCAGGTGTCCCTGCAGGACAGTTCAGGTGCCCCAGAACAGTTCAGGTGCCCCGGGACAGTTCAGGTGTCCCTGCAGGGCAGTTCAGGTGCCCCTGCAGGGCAGTTCAGGTGCCCCAGGACAGTTCAGGTGCCCCTGCAGGGCAGTTCAGGTCCCCTGGGATAGTTCAGGTGCCCCAGGACAGTTCCAGTGCCCCAGGACAGTTCAGGTGTCCCTGCAGGACAGCTCTGCTCTCACCCCATAAACAAACTGCAGTCCAGCCCAAAGGCAAATTCCCAAAGGCTGCTGCCATTCCCCCAGGGGACAAAGCCACCTCTGCCAGCCTTTCCCAACCTTTGGCTCATGCAGGACCAGCCACAGCCAGCCAGGAGAAGCAGGACAGGGAAGTTCTCTCCTGTTTCATGGGCTCTCCTGGAGATCTCTGGGATCTCCAGGGGTTTGTCCAGCCCAAAAAACACCGGGAGAGCTTCAGGTCACCCTGAGAGGAACTTTGGGTGCCCAGATCCATGGATTCTGCATGGCATGGGGGCAGAGGGAACAGTGAGGAATCTGGGAATTTCTGCTCAGGAAGAGGCAGCAAAACAAAACATTCCTTGTCTGGAGGCAGCTTTGGGATGTATAAATCCAGTAGCTCTCCTGCCAGTCTAAATTCTCTTCCAGGTGCCAGCTGATGATGTATTTTAGGAGCTGTTTCCAGCCATCCTCTGGTTCCTGCCCAGAAAACCACATTGGCCTCTCTTTCCTGATGGGAAAGAGGCACTGGCAGGTCCTGGAAGTGAGGGAGGGGATGTGGGGAATGGGATGTGGGGAAGGGGAATCTGAGGAAGTGGATGTGGGGAGAGGAATGGGATGTGCTCCCAATCTCCCTGAGTGACCCTGGGTGTGCTGCCGGGTTGGGTTTTCCTGCAGGTTGGACATGGAAGGGCAGCCATGGAAACAATTTTCCTTCCCCTTTTCAGCCCCAGTTTGTGCTGGGGCACAGCAAAAATCCTCCATGGTTTTCCAGAGCCTGTGAGGAGCAGCACTTGGTGCAGTGATCCCACAAATCTCCAGTTCTCTGCTCATTGGGAACATTTCCTGGCAGGACTTGGCATTTTTTTCTGAGTGGCTGGTGGGGCTGGAAAAATCCTCTTTGGACAAATCCTGTTGCCCCAGAGAGCTCCAACCCCCCTCAAATCTGCTTCCTCAGGGCCACTGATGCTTAATTAACACTTTTATGCTGCTGGGTGGGGGATTTTTGGGGCAGGAGCTTGGCAGAGGAATTCTTGAACTTTGTTAAAGCTTTAATAACCTTTGAGCTGCCCGGATGAGTGGCCTGGAGCAGCCAGGGATGGGCACTGCCAAGAGGGCTTGGGCACCACCACCCTCACTCGACCTTTTCCTGCTTTTCCACCCCTCCAGGGGCAAAACCGGCTGGAGATGGAGCTGGGACCTCAGGGAAATGGAAACCGTGGCAGCTGTGGCAGCTCTGGGAGAGCTGCAGGGCTGGGAGGTTGGGATTTCACCTCCTCTCCTTTCCCTTGTCAATAATTCCTTGTCCTGGGTGGGTTTTGCTCCGGGAAGGGGAGGTTGGGACATTGGCAGAGGACTTTGTGACCCTTTTTTCTGCAAAGTGGGCATTGAAAGGAGCTGGGCTTGGGGCTGGGAGCTGAACAAGGGGCTGTTGTTCCAGGCCATTCCCAGCACGAGAATGGAGTTCAAACAAACAACAGGAGACTGTTCCTGGTGCTTTTCCGGTGGAACTCCTCGGCACGGGATGGTTTAGGGCTGGAAATTTCTAACAGCTCCAAACCAGTCCCAAAAGGTGCTGGGGAGAACCTGGAGGGCTCAGGCATGGAAGCACCACCACTGCCTTAAAACATCTCACACCTGCTGGGGGTTGGAATTTTAGAGTTGGAGAATCCTGGAATGGTTTGGGTTGGAAGGGACCTTAAAGCTGGGGTCCTGCTCAATCATCCATGGGGATCCTGATCTTTCATCCCAAGGGGATCCTGATCCATAATCCTAAAGGGCTCCTGCTGGGTCCTGCTCCATTATCCCAGGGGGTCCTGCTGGGTTCCTGCTCCTTCATCCCAAGGGGATCCTGCTTGGGTCTGGTTCCACATCCCAAAGGGGTTCCTGCTCCATCATCCCAGGGAGATCCTGCTGGCTCCTGTTCCAGTATCCAGAGGTTCCTGCTCCATCACACCAGGGGTCCTGCTTACACATCCCAGGGTTCCTGCTCCATCATCCCAAGGGGATCCTGCTGGGGTTCTGCTCCATCATCCCAGGGTTTTCCTAAAAAGCTCCTTTTTCTGGGTATTTTTTGGAGTTTAGGCACAGGGATGGGATTCTCTGCTCCTTTCTGTGGGATGGCTCCCAGAAAATATCATTATCCATTTGTTTATTGAATTAAAGGAGGTTGGAATGCTGTCCTGGCCCTCCTGCAATTCCTGCAGGATAATGGGAACACATTTGGAGCAGTAATTTATCTGAGCAGAAAACCTTAATGCGTTGGGATGTGGCACTTGGAGTCCAGGAGCGCCCAGTCCATTAAGCTGGAACTCAATTAGCCAAGAAAATGGAGCCTAATGAGGGTCTGGGGCTGCAGGGAACACTGGGAGAAAATCGTCCTCATTCCAGGATCTCAGGGCTCCGTCGTTTTCCAGGATCAGGGAGGCCCTGCTGTGATGCAGGAAGGGGGAAGGTTTGAAACCAACGGAGGTTTGGTTAAAACTGGGTGGAAGGAGAGATTTTTTATGATCTGGAACAGGTTCCCAGAGAAGCTGGGAGCTTCCCAAGATCCCATCCAGCCCTGCCCTCTGGCACTGGAAGCCATTCCCTGTGTCCTGTCCCTCCATGCCTTGTCCCCAGTCCCTCTCCAGCTCTCCTGGAGCCCCTTTAGATACAAACCCCAATCCTGGAGCTCAGTGGGGACAGACTCCAACTCCACACACAGCCTGTCCTGCTGGAACCATTCCCAGATCCCTCCAGCCCAGGCCCCGCTTTTTCCCTGCTTTTCTTTCTCCAGATGCTCTTTAACCCCCTCAGTTCATCCACCTTTTTTTCCCACCATGGTTTTGATGCTTTTGGCAGCTCCAGGAAGCTCCTGCGGCCCAGTTACCCAAAAAACCTTCCCAATAAAATCCATTTGAGCTCCAGAGGAGTCCATTCCTTGCACCCAATTTGCTGCCTCCTGTCAGAGTGCCCGCAGGGTTCCATTAAATTTGAAATGGAAAACAGTTTGGAGAACAATGACGATTTGTGCCTTTGAAAAGAAATAGGTTTTGCTTTAAAGGTATTATTCCCAGGGAATAGACAGAACCCTGGAATGGTTTGGGCTGGGAGGGACCTTAAAGCTCATCCCATGGGCAGGGACACCTCCCACTGTCCCAGGCTGCCCCAAGCCCCATCCAGCCTGGCCTTGGGCACTCCCAGGGATCCAGGGGCAGCCACAGCAAATCTGGGAATTCCAGCCCAGCCTCTCCCCACCTTCCCCGGGAACAATTCCTTCCCAAGATCTCATCTAATCCAAACTCCTTCTCCCACCTCTGCATGCTCTCACACTTGAAATAAATCTGGGAATGGTTTTGGAAGGAGGAAAGTTTGGAAGGAGGTGAAGGAGCTCTCAGAGCCCTCCTCCTGTATCCTTGCCCCGGAGCTGGAGCAGGGATAAAGAACCTGGGATTGGGAGCTGTGACCCCTCACCCTCCTCCAGCAGTGAAAGGGGAACATTCCCAGCCTCTCCCACTGATTTCCACTTTGGATCCATCACGAAACCTCCCCAGCAGTTTGGGGAGGTTTCATCCCCAGGCTTTGGGAATCATGCTGGAGTTAGGAATTGTGTGTGGCAGGAAACCTTCCATCTGCCCATCCCACACGCCCTGGCAGAGGGGAGATCCTCCCAGTGGAGTTTTCTCCATGGATATTCCCTTTTTTCCTTCAGAAATGCCACTGGTTTCGAGCAGTCACCCCCCACGCTGGCATTTGGCAAGTCAGGCCCCATAAAACGTTTCTGTGGGTGGTGTTCCCTCATCCCTGCTTTTCCTGCCACCACAACTCTTCCTTTTGGGACAATCACATCCCAGGGAGGGCGTCCTTGCCTTTAATCTCCAGGGCTTCCCACTGGAAACCGTCCGGCTGCAGGGACACAAAGAGACCAGCTCTGCAAATTGGCTGAAAGGGCTCTTTGTTCTCCCGCTGGCTGGGGCTGCAGCGCCTTTTCCAGCCCACTTCAAGTCTCCCTTTTATTTTTTTCTCCTTGGAATTCAGTCATTTCAGTCATTCCCAGCTCCTTGCGGGAGCTCTTCTGAGTGGGGAAAGTTTTAAAGCTGATTTTCACCCAGGAGCCCTCCAGCCTTGGCTGTGGCGAGCACGGCCCAGCCGTGCTGGTTTTTCATCCTCTTGGATTCCTGGCAGAGATGCAGGACATGGGATGAATTCCAGAGGTGTCTCAGATTCCTAAGGGTGTCCCTAACCCGGATTTTGCTGCTCTCCCCACTCCGTTCTGGCCCCTCAGTAGTGGCTGGTGAAGGACTCGCAGGAGGATGCTGAGGTCAAGATTAAAACCCATCAATAATTTTTGCTGTTCCTTCCTTTTCCTTTTTTTTCCTTGGAATTAGGTCTGGTAACAAGAGGAATTGGTTCCTGCTAAGCCCTGGGTGTCCTGCTGCACAACATTCTGATGGATATGGGGTGAATTCTGCAACAAAATCCCGTGAAATGAGCCTGGAGGGCGAGCTGAGCTCTCCAAGAGCTGGGGAGGCATCACTCAGCGGGGATGGATGGCACCTGGGGATGTGCCAAGAGCTCTTCCAGGCCAACTTATCCAATGTTTTCAGCAATGATCTGGAGGAAAATCACTGCTGATAATACTGGGATTGGTAGAGCAATCAACGGCGGGGAAGATGTGGCAGTCGGAGCAATCCAATGCCCTTAATAATTCAGATTAATTCAAACGAGGTGGAATTGGAATCAAAATAAACTCAAGGTCACTTGTTGAGGAGAAAACAAATGAGGGCCAGGCCTGGGAAATACAAAATTATTTGTGAGAGAGCAGCTTCCAGCAGGGGAGTGAGTCTGAGATGGGAGAGCTGAGCAGGAGCCCCACAGAAAATGGGGCTGAATGTTAAATATTAAATATTAAAAGGGGAATTAAGAGGTGGGGAGTTGGGAACAGACTTTGCCCGGGTCGGGGGCTGGCAGAAAGTCCTCGGATTTGGTGCTGGCATTTCACAAAGGTGATTAAATATCTGAGGGGGCAGTGGGAGCCTTCCAAGGCTGCCAGGAGCAGCAGAGCTGCCTCCTGCGCTCCCTGTTTTAGCTCATCCCAGGAAAATCAAGGAATAAATGAATTATTCCACCTAAAAGCCACCCCAGAGTCTAAAGGGCTCTTTAATCGTGCAGGGATGGACAGAACTCAGCCCTAATATCGGAGCAGCCCCATGGAAAGGAGAGAGGCGGCCCCATCCCGGCCCGGCGGGGCTGAGCAGAGACCATTCCCTGGTTTATCCAAGGCTCTCATTCAGGAATGTTCTGGGGGGAACAGGCAAAGCCTGATTTTAAGGGGCGTGGGATGGAATAAAAGAAAGAAGGGACCCTGGTCCCTGTGTCCTGTCGGGTTTGGGTCCTGGCCAGGCTGCTGGACCCGGCTCAGCTCCGCGATCACACCTCGGTGAACGCAGGGAAATGAAACTCGACCTGGCTGCTCGTGAAACCTTCCTGCTGCCGGTCGTGTTTCAGGGCTGGAGACGGGAACCGGCAGGGGGAAAGGGAGCAGCTCCAGGCTGCTTCGGGATCAGGACTCTCTGTAGAATGTATGGAATCCTCGGGGTTTCATATTTAAAGAAATATGGAATTAGAGGGAAAATGGGCTCTGAGGAAGTTTAGGGACAGGAGTTTAGCACAGGTGTGTGAGGGCTGTGGTCAGGAATTCCAGGAGAGTCCGTGGGCTGGGGAAGAAACCCAGAATGGGGATTTTGGGATTCCAGTCTGATATGCACCTCTGGGTGCCCTTGGAGGTGGTTCCTGGGTCTACATCTCCCTGCTCCAGGCTGGGAGCACCTGTAGGGCTTGGATCGTGTTGCTCCATAGTGGAAGGAGTTGTGGGCAGATCCTGGGGAATCCCACCTTGGAAAGACTCTGCAGCTTTCCTTGGATCTCCACCATCCCTGCCCCCAGGGTCACAGGAGCTCCATATCCATGGGATGCGTCTGGAGTCAGGATGGGGGCTGGGAAAGGCACTGGGATCAGTCTGAGTGCTGCTCATCCAACCTGGAGGGCTCCAGGAGACCCTGGACAATGACTGGAAAATCCTGAGTCCTTTCCAGAGATCCCCAAGGCTGGCAGGGACCCAGCTCCCAGGAGTTTCTTGTGGGATTTAGTCCTTGGGCAGATCGTGGAAGCAGAGAATTTAATGTTGGAAAAACCCTCTGAGATCATGGATCCAACCATTCCCAGCACTGCCAAGGCCACAACTAAATGTCCCCAAGTGCCACCTCCAGGTGGATTTTAAATCCCTGCAGGGAGAGGGTCCTCCCTGCTGAGCCCTGGGTTCTCCTCTCCTGCCCCAGGAGTTCATTCCTCTCCTGTTGGGAGTCAGGGATGAGCAGCTGGGGATGGGCAGCCTGTCCAGGGATTACAGCCCTTTCCCTGAGGAGGGAATCGAGGTGAGGAGCGGGGATGGACACACGTGACACGTGGAGGGCTGGGAATTGTCCCCACTCTGCTGCTTTGACAAAGCTCAGCTGTGCTACACCAAAAATTCCCCTCTGGAGCTGCCCTGTGGGGTCTGAGTGGGATCAAGAACAACCAGGGCCCCCAGGGCTCGCAGGGAGGGCTCGACACCTAAACCAGAGGAGCTGTGTCCTCCCCAGCCCCAAACCCCACCCTGGGCTCGGGCCTGGCCACGGGTTTGAAATCCAGCCCCAGGATTTGAAATCCAGCCCCAAGCGCTGGAAGAGCCCCTCTAAATTCGCTCCACCCCAAAATCGTGGTGCTGAGACAGCCCAGGGGCGCGGCTGAGTGAAAACATCGGGCTGGCTCTGCCTTTGCTCCCTGGTGTTTGCACAGTGCCCCACAGAGCGCCCCACGCATCTCCAAACACTCCATAAACCCCGGAGAGGGAGGCCTGGATCCAGGGAAAGAGCAGTCTCCTGGCAGCTGGCTGGGAAAAGATGTGTGTAAGGGGAAAAAAAAGAAGAAGTCAAATAAAAATGGTAAAAATGGCACTGGAGGAGGCTGGAATAGCAACACATTCCAGCCCCGTCCCTCCTCGGCTCCTGGGAAACGTGGAGGAGACTCAGGGAGAATCTGAACCCCGGAAACTCATCAGGAAGGGCTGGGAATACCAGAAATTTCTCCTGGTTTTACCGATTTCTGTGGGAATAAACACTTTGTTTGGTGTAAGGCAGCCTGACACTCACTATCCATAAAACTCCCTGGAGAAACTTCCAGGAGGGAAGGAGCAGAGCCAAGGATCTCCTGCCTCCAGAGAAATCCCTGGGATTTCAACTTACACCAGGAGTGAGCTGAAAACTTGGCCCATTTTCTAATTCCATTAATTAAAAACACTTTAGAAGCAGATTTAGAAGGTTGGGGGTGGCAGCACTCGGCCAATGCCATCTCTGAGGTTTTTTTCCCTCCAGGAGCTAGGTTTTTAAACAGAATTTTCGTTTTTTTTAGGGAGCCCAGGCAAGGCTGGGAAGCTTTGAGTAACCCCTGAGTGAGTGTGGGCACTGCCTGGAGACCCTACAGGGGATGGGGGTGGCACAGGAGGTGTAGGGGACACAGGTGGTGCAGGGACAGCTACGAGGTTTGAAATTGGACAGGGAGACACAGGTACAGGGGTTTGGGATCTCACAGGTACAGGGGTTTGGGATCACACAGCTTTGGGATCACACAGGTACAGGGGTTTGGGATCACACAGGTATGGGGGTTTGGGATCACACAGCTTTAGGGGTTTGGGATCACACAGGTACAGGGGTTTGGGATCACACAGGTATGGGGGTTTGGGATCACACAGCTTTAGGGGTTTGGGATCATACAGGTACGGGGGTTTGGGATCACACAGGTACAGGGGTTTGGGATCACACAGGTATGGGGGTTTGGGATCACACAGGTATGGGGGTTTGGGATCACACAGGTACAGGGGTTTGGGATCACACAAGTACAGGATGTTAGGATCATGGAGCAGAGAAGGGACCTTTTCCTGGTGGCTGTCCCCAAACCGTCTCCCGGCACCGTCCCGTCCCCAGCCCTCAGCCCTCAGCCGTCCCCTCTCCTTCCCGGCAGCTGATTATCTTCAGATAAGCAAAATCATGCAAATGAGGCCGTAAAGATGGTAATTATGCTGAAGGAATTAGCTGCTCATTAACGTCAACTTCCTGCTCAATTATTTTCATGACCGTCCCTCCTTTGGCGGCGAGAGGGAAGGACACGTCCCAGTCCCGATATTCCCGGGATTCCCACAGATTTCCTATGGATTCCCTTTCCCACCAGCCCTTCCCCCGTCCCGGTGCTGCACTCTGGGGACAGGGACACGTCTCTGGTCCCTCCGGTGTCGCCGAGGGCCGTGGCACCGTCCCCAGCGGGCACCCGCTCCATCCGCCAGTGCACGGCTCGGATCGAACTGCCGCGCTCCCCGGTGGAACGAGGCTGATGAAGAGCTCGGAAATCCTCAGGGAAAGAGGAACTGATAGCCCCGGGAGGTGGCAATGGTCAGACGAGACTGGGAAATGCGTCGTGAGGAGCCTTTCGCGACAGCCGGGACACAGCCGAGCCACTTAACGCTGGCAGTCGCCGCCACTCCTCGTTTTTATCCACGGATATGCCCGGACTGATATCCCAAATCATTCCTCACGCTGGCAACTTCCATTTCTTTCCGCTGCCTGGAAACTGCCGGCGTTGGAACAATTAAATTCCCCCCGAGGCGCTGGCACCAATGCCGGGAGCTGGGAGCGGGGTGTGCGGGTGCTCTGCCATCCCTCGGGGACACGAGGCACATCTGCCACCCTGCTGGGATCGCATCGGAGCCGGCCGCACTTCCAGACACAGCAAATCTCGCCCAGGGACGGATTGGAAAAGCCACAGCTCGTCTGACACCTCTCAGGGGACATCGATCCCCGCCGAGGAGCCCCGGAGGAATCAGGGAAGGCGCTAAATCCAGGCTGGGAAGGGCAGGTGGAGCAGGAGAGCGCGGGTGGCTCCTCCAGCACGTCCCTGTCCCTTGTGCCAGACGGGACAAAGGGAATGTGAGGGCAGGGGAGAGCAGGACAAACAAATCCCGCTCCCCTCGCTCGGTGCCACCCCAGCCTTTGGGGTTCGCAGCTCCGAGGGGTTTCTGCGCAGTTATTTCCCCTCGAGGGGTTTCCTTCCACGCACTTCCCACTTCCCCGCTGGAATTCCCGCAGCCAGGAGCGTCATGGAGAAGGAAGAGCTGCCTCCCTTGGTCTGCTTTGAACCCGGCTCCTGCCGGCATCATTCACATCCCCTAAATCCCGCTCTGGAGGAGACGCCACAGGACGAATCCTCATTTCCAGCTGTTTTCCCTGCAGGGATGAGGAGACGCCCCTGGAGAGGGCTGGCACGTGGCTCTCCCTCATCCCATTTGGATTTTATCTCCATTTTATTTGGACAGGCAGGACCACAGAGCCAGAACCTGGCCAAATCCTGCAAGCTGGGATGGTTGTTTTCCAGAGCTGCTCTGTTCCCTGCTCCAGGGCAGCGCAGCCGTGGCTGGGGCACAGCAGAGGAGGAAAAGGGAAAGGAAAAAGGAGAATCCCGAGGCGAGACCATCCCTGCCTTGGGCTTTGGAGCTGCCACTGTCCCACCGTGGGACTCGGAGCATGGAAAAGCTGCTCCCCGAGCCAGGGATGAGCTACCAGAAGAATCTGGAAGCTGGGAAAAGGAAAAGAGCCCTGGAAGAACAAATTTCCCAGGAAAAGTGTGGGGTTTGTTGAAGGAGAAGTGCAGCAGCAGCTCCTTGTGCTCTGTAATTACCAGCAGGGGAACAGAGCTGAGACGGGGAAGTGCTTTCATCCAGGGGAAAAAAACGTCCAGAATCCAGCGGCTGGAGGCTGGAATTGGAAAAATCTGAAATGTAGGATGCAGATAAGGCTGGAGATAATTAACAGCCTCGCTAATGAGTGCTGCTCAGCCACTGCAGGAGGGGCCAGGTTCTGCCTCTTGTCCCGGCACAGGGCAGGGCTGGTCCCCAATCCCGGGGTGCCGAGCTGGGATTTGCCCGGACATGGGGAGACACAGGAAGGTCCTGACCGGGCATTTTCCACCACACGGACTCCAAACTCCCAGCTCAGCAGCACAGGAGGAGCCGCACGGGCTCGAACCCTTTTAAAATCAGGGACTCACAGAAGATCCTGAGCTGGGAAGGACCCCCCGGGATCACCGAGTCCCCAACACCCCAACGACCCCCCCGAACCCCAGAGAGTTGTCCCAGCGCTCCCGGAGCTCTGGGGCTGTGACCTGGGGCTGTCCCGCTCCCAGCAGGTCCTGGTTACCCCAGCCCTGGGACAGAGGGGACACTGAGGCCGGGAGTGCCCAGCCCTGGAGAGAGGGGACACTGAGGCCAGGAGTGCCCAGCCCTGGAGAGAGGGGACACTGAGGCCAGGAGTGCCCAGCCCTGGAGAGAGGGGACACTGAGGCCAGGAGTGCCCAGCCCTGGAGAGAGGGGACACTGAGGCCGGGAGTGCCCAGCCCTGGAGAGAGGGGACACTGAGGCCGGAGTGCCCCAGCCCTGGGACAGAGGGGACACTGAGGCCGGGAGTGCCCCAGCCCTGGAGAGAGGGGACACTGAGGCCGGGAGTGCCCCAGCCCTGGCACACCTGCAGCTGTGCTGAACAGGCTGTGCTGGTGCCAGGGCTGTTCTGTGGGCCGGGACGTGCCCTGGGCTGTGTCCTGCTGCTCTTCTGGGGGGTTCAGTGCCAATTTTGATGCTTTTCCCCCAGCTCCTGCCTTGCAGAGACGGCAAATCCGCACGGGGCACCTCGTGCCCCATTAATTTCACGGACCGCAGCGGGCCGTGGTTGATTCCTCTCCCAAACCAAACATCGGGTCAGGCGTGACTCCGTGTGCTGCTGCCTTGGGGACGCCGGGGGGCGTTTTATTGGCTCCTGTGGATGCGTGGCTGGCTGGTTTTATTCCTTAATAAAACCTTTTGGCAGAGCTGCGGCTTCTCGCTGCCTCCCAATTAGGGCGAGAACGAGCAGTGCTCGACTCCGACGCAGAAGTTTATGGAAGCAGCCGGGAAACGCAGGGAGACCTCCAAGAACAATGAAGACAGAGCTGCTGGTTGCTAATGAGGAGGAAATGGGATATTTTTAGCTCCTCGAGAAGGTGGAAGGTGACAAAAAACAACAGAAGAACAAAGAAAATCCAGGGGCCAATCCTGGAAGCCAAAAAGTGA
>VZRX01019043.1:5483-16897 GCA_013398075.1 Notiomystis cincta | reverse complement strand
AAAAAAAAAAAAAAAAAAAAGAGTGAGGTGATTTTTTGTAGGGTTGTTCCTATAGGGATGGGGAGGAGGGGGCCAGGTGTGACGGGGCTCTGGGTCAGAGTTTTTTGGATCAGGGAAGATCTGGAAAATCTGGGGAGAGCCGAGGCCCTGATGGGCTGGAGCTGGAGCAGGGCTGGGGTTGCACCAAGCAGAGAGCTCAGCTCCTGGGCAGGGAAAGCTCTCCCAGGCCTTGGGAGCAGAATTCCAGCTGCCAATCCTGCAGGGAAGGAAGAAAGAGATGGAGCTGCTGTAGGAGCAGAGCTGCAGCACTGGGAGGAAGGACAAACCCTGAGCTCCGCAGGGAAACACGGAGGGAGCTGCGGGATCCCGGGGAAGGCTCCTCACACCCCCAGCCCTGCGAATCCCAGTCCTGTATCCCAGTCCTGTATCCCAGTCCTGCAGCCTCACTGGTGTGGACAGGGCAGGGAGGTGACACAGCAGGGAGGTGTCACCTGGGATCAGGATTGGTGGTCGTGGGATTGGGATTTTGTGGTGTGGGACAAGGATTTTGCAGGGTAGGATCAGGATTTGGTGTTCCTGTGGATTCACCCAAGCAGCTGGAGCTGCTGGAATGCTGATCCCAGCACATCTTTCTGGTAGGCTCTGGAAAGTTCAGGATCTTACAGGGATGCTTTGGGAAGTTCAGCAGCTTCCAGGGATAATATCTGGAGTCCTGCAAGAGCAGTTGGAAGCTGCTCTCATGGGGACAAACCTCAATACCTCCAACAGCTGAAAAATCAGGGAACAGGCTCACCTGTCCCCCCAGAGAGGTGGCACTTGTCCCTCTGTCCCAGGCTCGACAGGGGCTGGAAAACCAGGCTTCCATGAGATTTTGGGGATAAAGCCCCTCCCCAGGGCTGTCTGCCCACCTGGACTGGGGGGCCCAAGGGGTCCCCTTCGTTCCTTTTTCATCTCCATTCTATTTCCCTGCTGTGGAAAGTTTTCCAAGCTCAGTGTCCAGTTTTGAAGGACAAAACTGTGGATCACAAAATATTTGATGCTGATCCCAGTGGGAACAGGGCACAGAGACACCCCTTGGTGGAGGAAGCCATGAAGATTTATTCTCCTCTTTCCTTTTATGATGGAGAATTAGGAATTGAAATTCAGCAGCATCTGTGCCCCCTTTGGCCTCTTCCCCGTGCTCTGGTGGAGAGCAGCCATTATCCCGAGCCTCATTCCCAAGGACAGCGCTGGAACTGAGCAGGATGGGATTTTTCTGAGCTCCTGCTCCTCACATCAAACCCGAGGGATAATTGAGGCAAAGGGATAATTGAGGATAATGGAATTTATAAAGGACTTGGAGATCTTGGAAGGAAATGTGGATGGGTTTGACCCCGGTGACATCCAGTCCCAGTCCTGGTGGCCTCTCCCACCCCAGTCCTGGTGGCTTTTCCACCCCAGTCCTGGTGGTTTTTCCATCTCAGTCCTGGCGGCTTTTCCACCCCAGTCCTGGTGGCTTTTCCATCTCAGTCCTGGTGGCTTTTCCACCCGAGTCCTGGTGGCTTTTCCATCCCAGCCATGCCCAAATTTCACCCTGCAGTGTTTTTGTTCAATGCCCAGCACAAAGTGGGGTTGTGGGGTGATCTTTTGGGGTTTCATCTTGCAAATAACCTAAAGCTGCTGTTTTCCCACTTGGAAAGCTCAGAAACCTAAAACTGGACCTGGGGGAAGAGAAGTTCTGTCCTGTCCTGGTCTGGGTTTGATCTTCACAGCTGCTCCTCCAGAAGCAGAACCATTTATTGGAACTGGCTGAGCCCCAGATTTTATCTTCTGTTGGTAAATCTGACATTTTAAGGCCCCTTTTCAGTCCAAATCCAAATCCAAACAGTTCAGATGTAAAAATTCCCCAAGGAAAAGAGACTTTCTGAAAATGTTGCTGTGGCAGAGGGGAAAATTATTTTGTACCTGGCCAGGTTCAGCCTAAAACCTAAAGGCTCCATTTTAAAAAGAATGGGATTTAGTTTAGGACAGCAAATATTGGAGTAATTTAAAAAGAATGTTTTGGGAGGGGAATAAATAGGGGGAAATAATGATTTTTCTGCTTTCCAGGGTGAAAATCCCTTTGGATTGGTCTTTTTTACTTGGACATTTCTGGATGATGACAGTCCCCTTCTCTCTGGAATTTTAGGGCTGGGTTTGCAGGGGCACCAAAGGGATAATTCCAAATCCATCAGAAGTTTCCCACATCCTGGGCTTATTTCAGGCTGTTTGGCCCCATTCTCTTGGGGCTGGAATCAACCCCTTGCTCATCACACATCCCAGTGTGGAAATCACATCCAGGAGCATCCCAGGCCATTCCCAGGAAAAGGAGACATCTCTTGAGGTCATGGAATCCCTCCCCCAGGAGAATCCAGTCTGAGTTTGGTGCTGGAGGAGCTCCAGACTGGATCAGGAGGAGGCAGCACCTCCAGTGCCTCCAGCTCCATTCGTTCCCTATAAATGATCTCCTTTTAATTAAGAGATCCAAGGGAGGGGGCTGCAATCCAAGGGGGCAATCTGAGGGTTAAGGGAATGGAGTGGGGGCCCTGGCACAGGTCCCTGCCCAGCTGCTGCGGCTCTGGGGACACCTGAGCTGCTGGGGAAATGCAAATCCTGGCTTGCAGCTGTCCCCTGTCCCCAGCACCTTGTCCAGCTGTCCCCTGTCCCCAGCACCTTCTCCAGGTGTCCCCCATGACCAGCACGGGCCGTCGTTCCTTTTCTCTGCTGGAAAAAGCAGCTGGCGCCTATTCCAAACAATCAGCATTTCCAAAATGAGGTGTTGGGTGGAAAAGCAGCGCCTGGAATGGGCTGGGAGGTCCCGCCCATCCCTCAGGGCGGCTGGGCCGGGCTCCGGGCTCAGTCCCAGCTCCCAGACTGGGAGATGGCAGAGGAACCACAAACCTCATCCCTGGGCTCACAGGGAACTGGGGATGGATTTCCAGGCAGAGCCACTCCTGGGAGCACGGGAAAGCTCCAGTGAGCATCTTCCCAAATCCCAACCTCTTCCTTGGTTTGTTCCCTTCTCCTTTGGAATGGGATCCCCTTTCTGCTGGAGGAGGAGGACAGTCCAGAGCATCCTGCAATCCCAGTAACCCTGGGATGCAATCCCAGTGACCCTGGGGTCCAATCCCAAACCCAGCCCTGCTGGGGCTGCCACAATGGGTTTCCAACATGGAAACAAAACTGCCCTTTCCAAACTCCCCAAAAGTGGGATTTGCTGAGCAGCTCAGGCCCCACCATACCCAGCTGGGCAGCTGGGATCTCTGCATCTCTGGATTTATAAATCCAGGTGTTAAAATATCAGATTAAAACCCCTTCTGTCAGTCCTGTGTGATGGGAGCTGACCCAGGAACATTCCCTGTGGTTCCATCCCTTTCTCTGGGGGTCTGAGCAGCATCTCCAGGCTGATTTGGGAATTCAGGAGCCACTAAAAGAGTTTTGAGCCATGCCCAGCTCATCAAGGATTCAAATTCAAATGGAATCATGGCGTTTCTAATGGATTTAAGGGGAAAAAATAAATTCCCTTTGTGAATAATTTATTTACTCCACAAATTTATGGAGTGGGAAATGTGCTGTGTGAGCTGGGAAAAGTGCACAGCCAGCACGGGGAGGGGAGAATTCCCAGATATTCCCTTCATCCCCAGGGTCACAGAGACATTCCAGGTGCTGCCAGCCTGGAGGAAATGTCAGCCCGAGCTCTGGAACAGATCCCAGCTCAGATGTCCAGCCTGGTCCTCCGGGTGCTATCCCAAATCCTGGCCTGAACAATTCCCAGGAATGCAGACCCGGGATCCCTCCCTTGCCCTGTGTTGTTTTTATTGGGAGCTGACAAATCCCTCCCCTGGAGGAGTCCCAGGCTGCGGATTGGGATCTCAGCTCCTTCCAGGAGAAGGGAAAAGGCTCTGGGAGATGCCTGGGAGGAGCCTCACATAAATCCTGGGAGATGCACATTCCATGGGAAGAGCACAATCAGCTCAGGTACCTTCCCTGGAGGAGTCTGGGGCTGCTTCCCGGGACATCAGAGAGGAAAAGGCTCTGGGAGAGGCCTGGGAGGAGCCTCACATGAATCCAGGAGGACACAATTCCCTGCCCAAGAAAAAAATCACCTGGAGCAGCTTCCCTGGGAAGGAGGAGCTTCACCTGGCTGATATCTGGGATAACAAGTGCCTAAATCAGAGAGGAAAAGGCTCTGGGAGATGCACATTCCATGGAAACCGAAAAATCCTCTCAGGTACATTCCCTGGAGGAGCTTGGAGCTGCTTCCTGGGGTATCAGAGAGGAAAAGGCTCCAGGAGATGCCTGGGAGGAGCCTCACATAAATCCTGGGAGATGCATCCATGGGAAGGGCACAGTCAGCTCCGGTACCTTCCCTGGGGGACTCTGGGGCTGATTTTCCTGCAGAGTTCGGGATGATCCCGCGGGGGTGGCTGCTCCAGAAAGGGGCCCCACAGACACAGAATTCCTGCTGGGAAGGGTGGAATGCTGAGCTCCCCAGGCAGAGGGAGATGGAATTGCTGCTCTTCCAGAGTGCATTAATTAATTTTCTCCTCATTCCTTCCTTTCCTGAGGTCGAGTTCCATCCTCCTGGCCCCGTGACCTCTCCCTGCCCTGGAAGAGGGGTCTCCACGAGCCCCAGGGCAAAGGGAATCCTTGACTTCCCATCACTCCCTAAAATAAATGACATGGAATTCAAGTCCCTTAATAAGCCAATTTGTCACTGCTGCTAGGCCTGGCTTTAGTGGGGGGTTAAACCAGCACCAGGAATTTCTATGGCTTTGCTCTTCCATGCTTAAGGGATGGATTTTTCCATGAAGGAATTTACTGGGAAAGCAGGGAGAGAGTGGGGGATGGATCCAAGGAAAATGATGAACCTAAAGGAATGAGCCATTGCCCATCAGCTTTGGGGACAGCACAGGAAATTAAGGATTTTCCTCCATCCAGGAATATCCAGACAGGAATTATTAAAGCCTTTCCCACAGTAACAGTGGCACAGCTGCCGACTGATTGGAAAAACTCCATTTCCAGAGGTTTTTTGGGAACAGGGGATGGAAATATCTGCCAGGAAGGGGCTGTGCAGAGCTGGAGCTTGGATGAGATTAAATTTCCTCAGAGCTGTCACTGCCAGGCTGGGCTCAGATAGAAAATGGCATTTTTAATGTTAAAAATCCTGGGAAAATGCAGAGCACTCCATATTTATATATTTAAATTTGGGAAATATACACCTGAATATTAAACTTTTTATTCCCCAGTCCTACAGAAGTTTAGATTGAAGGAATTCTAAAAAATTTTCAGCTTCTCTGGAAGACATCACTGAAATCAGTGAGGGAAGTTTTTATTGGAATAGAAAAGTGAAGCAACCCTGTGTTTTCCAGTAGGGAATGGATCACTTGGAAGTGCAGAGCCACCCTAACTCCCAGCAATTCACTCGGAGCAGCCCCCAGATGGTTTTTGGTTGGAAAAAGGAGTTAAAACATCAACTCAGGGCTCCCCCTGAGCCTTCAGGGGTGAATTATTGCTGACTTGATCCATTCTTGGCTTCGCAGGGAGATCCAAGGGACGGGGGAGAGAGAAGGGAAAAGTTCCCTCCATAACCAGAGGGGCTGGAAATCCATCCTCAGCTTCACAAATCTTTGCTCCCAGTTTTACATGGGAAAAAACAAATCAAGGACAGAGCCTTATTTAAAAGTTTGCTCCCAGTTTTCCAAGGAAAAACCCAAATCCTTTGGAAGGGCAAAGCCTCATTTAGAGATTTGTCCCTGGTTTTCCAAGGAAATCAAAACCTGTGGAAGGAGAGAGCCTCACTGAAGGGTTTTCCAAGGAAAATAAACAAATCCTATGGAAGGGCAGAGCCTCATTTAAAGGTCTGGCCCTGGTTTTCCAAGGAAGAAAACCAAATCCCATGGAAGGGCAGAGCCTCACTGAAGGACTCCTGGAGGAAAAGCAGCTCCACCCCCAGGGCTACAGGAACTCGGGATGCTCCTTCCAAAGGCCAGGGATGTGGGAGACTCCATAGGAACTCCAGGATAACTCTGGAGCAGGTGGGACACAAGGCCAGAGCAGGGTCAGCAGGTCCCTCCCCTGGAGCAAAGAAACAACTTCTGGCTCCCTGAGAACATCCTCTCATCCCTTCGGCTTTCCTGGGAGCTGAATCCATTGAATCCGTCACCATCACCGGCCTTGGAAGCCTGAGGGCAGAGAGGGGAATGGCCCTGCCGAGGGTGAATTCCTGACTGGCGAATTCCTGTTGGGTAAATTCCCAGTGGTGAATTCCTGGCAGGTGAATTCCTGACTGGCGAATTCCCAGTGGTGAATTCCTGATTGGTGAAATCCTGTTGGGTAAATTCCCAGTGGTGAATTCCTGTTGGGTAAATTCCCAGTGGTGAATTCCTGATTGGTGAATTCCCAGTGGTGAATTCCTGATTGGTGAATTCCCAGTGGTGAATTCCTGATTGGTGAAATCCTGTTGGGTAAATTCCCAGTGATGAATTCCTGGCAGGTGAATTCCCAACTGGTGAATTTCCAGCAGGTAAATTCCCATCAGGTGAATTCCCAGTGTGCCCAGGGATGGAATGCCAAGGACCCTGTGGCTGCTCCGGGCTAATTCTCAGCACAGCTCAGCAGCAAAAGGTCAGGGATGGAGCTCAAAAGCAAAGTAGGAGAAGGAGGAAGCAGAATTAGTATTTACCAGGACATTTTCCAGCTCCTTGTTGTTTTTTTTTTCCTTTTCTTCGAGGCTCTGCCCAATGTGAGATCTCTGGGGTGACCTGTTTGTGTCTCCATCCCTCC
The DNA here is from genome assembly GCA_013398075.1 of Notiomystis cincta. Classification (NCBI taxonomy): domain Eukaryota; kingdom Metazoa; phylum Chordata; class Aves; order Passeriformes; family Notiomystidae; genus Notiomystis; species Notiomystis cincta. The sequence goes on along the minus strand of VZRX01019043.1, from coordinate 10,093 downwards.
TGCAACAGAAACGACTCAAACATAAAACCCAGAGCAAACCAAGACAAAACCAAAATAAATCCTCCCACCAAAAAAAAAACCCAAACAAAACCAAACAAAAAATCCCCAAACCCAACAAAAACCCCAAGAAAAATCCCATTAAAAAGAGAAATCCTGCCGTTTTTACAGCCTTTTTTTTTCTCCTTGCAGGAGACACTGAGGCTCAGCCTGTGGAGGGAACAGGGAGATGATTCCCCTTTCCTGGGCACAGGGAGCAGCAGCATTCCCAGAGTTCTCCCTATCATTTCCACCCCATTCCCTGGGCTGCTCCAGGGCAAGGAAACCCTGAAATCCACCCGGCATCTCCTAATTCCAGCCAGGATCTACAGATCCCAAAGGAATGACATGCCCCAGATCCATTAACATTCCAGGGGAGTGAAAACTTCCAGCCTAAATCCGCTGGAGTTGGGATGTCAGGAGCATTTCCACGGTCGAGAGCAGGAGAGGAGATTTCAGTCCTGAGCACAACAACCTCCATGGAGTTTAAATCCAAAAGTATCCTGCTTTTCTCTCTTTTTTCTTTTTTTCCCCTTTTTTCTTTATTTTTGGCCTCTTGCTTTGAAGGAGAAGAAAGGAAGAAGGGAGAACATTGGCGCTGATCCCATCATTCCAATCCTGGGATGGAATTAGGGTCGGGATCTTATTAATCATTTCAAAGGGAATTTAATCGGTCATTTAATACTCCAGCAGTGAGGAGAGAAGTGGCAAGGAGAAGGAAAACACATTCCAGAGGCAACATTGGGGAGATTGGACCTCCTGCTCCGGGACTTTTAGCAAGGAACGAAGATGTTTCCTCATCAGTTAATTAATTCCTAATGAGCTCCAGGTGGGAGCCCCCAGGTCAGGGTTTCCTGGGATTGATCTCCAGGTGAGAGCCATTCCTGCCTTCCCGAGGGGCTCATCCCAAACCCAGCACCTGATCCGACCCCATCCCACCTCCCTGCTGGGAGAACTAGCCTGGAGAAACGGGAATGACGCTCTGAGCTGCTCTGGCAACAGCACGACCTCATCCCAAAGATGGAATTATGGAGCTGAATGGAAAAGCCCAGGAATCCTCAGGGAGCCACCCAAATCCCTGAATTCCTCCGTGTTCCAAAGTGTCCTCACACGATTTGTCACCCAAATCCCCAAAGAGCACAGGAACACCCACCAACTTTCCCATGGAAAGCCAGCAGGATCCATCCATGGATATCCCCCCTGGAAGGGGCCAGCTGAGGCTTTTTTGGGGGAATAATCGCTGGCGTTTTGCATCCAGCCGAGCTATTTATAGAAACCCATTAAAACAAATCCGGCTCCTTACGCCTCGTTCTCTCTTCATCCCATTCCATTTGCTCCTGGAAGCAGCCAGAGCCCGGGGCCATCGGGATCGGGATCGTTATCCAGGGCTGGGAACTGGGTTAGAATCCAAAGGGGGCCGAAATAAATAAAATCCGGCCAAAAATAGCGCAGCTGCCACCCGGGATGGGGCCACGGGCACCATTCCCATCACTTCTAATTCCAGCACAGCTCCCACAGGGAATTCAGGGAATTGTTACCTGTTCCCAAGCTCTGCCTTCTCTGGATTTACATCCCGCTCTTCAGCACTGTGATTTTGGGCTCATGGGAACTCTGAGAAGAGGGATTTAGGGAAAATATCAGTGCTCAGGACCTATGGGAATGTAGGAGTGGCAATGAAGAGTTATCTGGGATGGGGACATTATCCATATCCAATGCTTTGCTTGGGAATAGAGATGGGTTGGAAAACTGAGCCCCGTCTGATCCAAGAAAACATTCCCCCCTGCTCCCCATCAATCCCAGCTGAGAGCAGGAATCTCCCACTCATCCTGCAGCCTCTGGAAGCCCCACTTAGTTCCTGCCTTTCCTCCAGGAAAATTCTGGGTGAATTTTCCATGTCCTCAGCTCCTGCCTTTCCTCCAGGATGGATCCTGGGTGAATTTTCCATGTCCTCAGCTCCTGCCTTTCCTCCAGGATGGATCCTGGGTGAATTTTCCATGTCCTTAGCTCATTCCCTCCCCTCCCCTGTGGCCGTGCTGGGCTCGGGGCACTGGGCCAGGCTCAGCAAAGCCTCTCCTTTCCTTGGAAACTCCCACCCCTCATTCCTCAAAAGTCTTTCCTCATCCCAGCTTCTCCAGACTGGGTTGGGAGGCAGAGAAACCCCCCACAGGAACCCCCGGCACAGAGGGATGCTCTGATCTCTCATTCCATCAAATTTCCAGGCATTTTGCACTTTTGGGGAGGCACCAACCAGCAAAAAGGGGCACAAAAAGGTAAATAAGGGTCATAAAAGAGCCATTAAAAAACCCCAGTGCCACCAGTACCCTGGGTTTAACAGGATTCAGGATGTCTTGGTGTCCCTGGAGTGACACTCTGGGAATTGTCACTGTCCCCTGAGCCCCACACGTCCTTGGGCGCACCCAGAGGGCCCCCACAGCTGCCAGGAGCAGATCTTCAGCCTCACAGTTCCAGCTGTTCCATCCTGAGGAGCCTCTGGAGTCCTTGGATAGGAAAAGTGGCAGCCCCGGAGCCAAATCACTCTCCAGGCCACAATTTCTGGGGCTTTTTTAGGGAAATTGAAGTGGAGTTGATCTCTGCAAATCTCCCCAGAAAAACCAGCTCCGTGCCAGGCTTTTCTCAGCCCGTTTACAGCACCTCCCATAATGGGGTTTATTTATGGCCTCCTCGGAAATAAACCGCATTTTAAAGCATTTCCAGCGAGATCAGCTCTGGCTCTCCGGCAAACGGATAAACGATAGCGCGGCTCCAAACACGGCTCAGGTCCCGGGGTTGGCAGCGTGGAGCTGCAGGAGCCTCTGCAGATGTTCCACCTCCGTGGGCAGCACGAGGAGCCTCTTTCAGAGCACAAAAGCTCCCGGGAGCCCGGAGGAGGGGCTGGAATTCCTGCCCTGCCTGCCGGGAATGCGGCTCCCAGCCCGGACACAAACCCCGCTCACTGCGTGTTCTCTCTCGCGATCGGCACCTGACTCTCCGGAGGTGCCAAACGCTTCCCGAGCCTCTGGAAGCAGCACGAACCCATCCTGGGGCAGCGCTGGGAGCGGTGCTGGGGCTGCTCTCCATGGAGGGGATGGGGCCCGGTGGGCAGAGCCTGGAAAAACGGAAATCCCAACACTTCCATTCTGCACTCCCTGCGGAGCTGGGGTCACTCCTCGTGCGGCACAGAGGGGAGAGGTTCCACTGTGGGATCCGACACCTCCCCAGCCACCGAGTCCCAATCCCGATCCCAGGGCTCAGGGAGAGCTGTGGGCTCCGTTACCTCCTCAACCCTTCAATCCCAATCCCAATCCCAATCCCGATCCCAATCCCAGTGGCCAGAGAGATCTGTTGGTTCTGCCACCCCTCAGCCCTTCAGTCCCGCCCCAATCCCAATCCCAATCCCGGAGCTCAGGGAGAGCTGCTGACCCCGACACCTCCCCAGCCATTCCCGGATCCGTGGTGTCAGCCAGCTGCTCTTCCCCCTCCCAAACGGATCTTATCCCTACAAATTGCCTTCCCAGGAGGCTGCCATGAATATGCATTTTCCCTGCTCTCCCTTATTAACCCAGAGCATCTCCATCCATCCCTTCCCAGACCTCCCTTAACGCTTCCCTGATCACTCACTGCTCACGTGGATCCTGTCTTGGCCGGGCAGGAGGCAGTGGGAATTTATATCCTGCTGGATCTGTCCCTGTGCTGCTGGAAATCCATTCCCCACAGGGCTGTGCTTGTTCCCATGAATGGAATGTGCCAATGGATCTTCAGCACCCTCCTGGAGACTGCTCGGTGTGAAGGGGACAATTCAGAGGAAACAATAAAAATATTGGATGGCATTAATGAAACCCAGTTTGGGATTTGAGGTTTAACTCTGCCTTCGCTGCAGAAGTTTTGGAAATGTGGGTGAATCCTGGGATGTCTCTGCTTCCTTCCTCCCTTCCCACTGCTGCCTCGTGGAAAGGATGGACAGGGCTGTGGGAAGGGTGGAGAGGGACTGGGGACAAGGGATGGAGGGACAGGACACAGGGAATGGCTTCCCACTGCCAGAGGGCAGGGCTGGATGGGATCTTGGGAAGGAATTGTTCCCTGGGAGGGAGGGGAGGGGCTGGGCTGGAATTCCCAGATTTGCTGTGGCTGCCCCTGGATCCCTGGCAGTGTCCCAGGCCAGGCTGGACATTGGGGCTTGGATCAGCCTGGGACAGTGGGAGGTGTCCCTGCCATGGCAGGGGTGGGATGGGATGGGATGGGATGGGATGGGATGGGATTTAGAGTCCCTTCCAACCCAAATTAGTCTAGAATTCTGTGGTCAGAGGTCTATGGATATGGACAAACAAAGCAGATTGTACATGCATGTCTCATACCCATCCATTTGAAAAAAAACCACATTAAAACCTTGCATGCAGTCATGCACACTGGAATTAGATATCTGTCAAAAGCACAGATCAGAAGAGTGGAACTACACATATTTGCACCAATTATGCATGAAGTGACACATAAACCAAACAGAATCATAAATACCAGGAAAGCTGAAGTGTGATTTCGCCAAATCGTGAATCTCTTGAATTCTACCTCACTCTTTTCCT
>VZRX01019040.1:3655-15448 GCA_013398075.1 Notiomystis cincta | reverse complement strand
GTAGTAATCAGAAAAAAAAGTAAAATGAGTGCAAAGTTCTAAGAGTGTTAGCTGCTTTGAGTTAGCATCACCATCTAATACAGGACACCAGTACTGCTTTGGTCAAAAATCTAAAACACCATGTGAGCTGCTATGAAGAAAATTAACTCTTTGCTACCCTGGCCCAGTACAGCTAACAGAAAATCTGTAACATCAAGTTTAAGATTTTATTCTCTAGTATACTTCTGTTAGACTCCTATGGAACTTGGTATTTTCCCAAAATTCTTCCCTCAAACTCTTGGGCAATACTGGGCATAGACTTCAAGTACTGGGTTGGGTTTTTTATCTCATTGCTGACATGGTGCTTCTGCTGCAACAGAGTGCATTTGGATTATGTTGCATGTCTCCTGCACAGTTATATGAAGACAACATTAGGGCAGCATTAAATCCATAGGCTTGTTTTCAGCTAATGCAGGTAGGCTGAATCTAGTATTTCTACTGGCAGATTGAGCTGCCTAGAAACAGGGTTACAGCAAAGGCAAGGAATGACAGCATGGAAAGTTTATTGGCAAAATTGTAATTTTGGCAAACGTGATGTTAATGACACCATTGCAGGTTGGGACTTAAAATATGAAAATATATTATTTAGACAGCTTGACAGAAACTATGACATGGAAGATAACTCTTAGATTGACTTAACAGGAATTATTTTTAAATGAATGAGAATTGTGTGTTACCACTTCTAAAACTACAAATATGAAAAAAATAGTGGGGGTTTTTTTGTGCAACAAGATCATTGCAGAATGTTCCTACAGGGGGTAGTAGTGAGAGGTTGGTCTTCTGGTTGAGAAGAGTGGAGTGGAGCTCTGCATAGCTATAGCTGTGGTCGAGTGATAAAAATTATAATATATATGTCACTTTCTTCAATGTGAAATCTAAGCTCAAAAAAGGTCAGATTTTATGAATTCTTAGATTGGTTTTAAGTGTAACACTGTTATTTGGGACATCTCTAGGATTCACAGGGCTCTGGAGTGTCATTAAGAAAATCTTGCTTTTCCCTGACTCTGTAGACTTTTAGAAACTGTGGTAAGTAGGTGGGGTGGCTGATAGGACAGAACAAGGTTCTGTCACTGGGATGTGCATGCTGTAGAGCAGATCTTGCTCCTGTTACTGAAAGCAATCTTGCACATATGTGTTGCTTTGATGAGGTGTGACTTTGACTGTAACACCTAGTCCAGCCTGAGTAGCACTTTATACTTTCTGGTGTTACCAAAAGTTGGGAGAGAAGAGGCTAACTAATTGAAAGAATTTTCTGAATGGCAGTTGGCCATACTTCTGACTTGTGCACTTAAAGAAGTTTTTCACTGAATTCTCTTGATGCATTACGTGTATAAATCTCATTTTTTAATATAATGCTTTAGTAGAATATTGTGCTTGTTAGATAAGACTAATTATAGAATTCTTAAAAAATACCCTGCAAATATGTATGTGCACCTCCTCTAGATGATTATGTTTTATGGAAAGCAAAAGAAAAGACTCAGACTTCAGTATCTGATTTGACTTGATGAGCCACTCTGTGTAAATTGCTTAATGACACTGATGATAAACACCTGTATTATTATTTAGTTGTGATAGGAGTTATGATTGTTTAGCCTTACTGGGTTTAAAATGCCACAGATATTTTCACTTTTGCAAAATAAGGCTGCTATTAGAGTTGGTAAAGGTACTTTTGCTTATAGAACATATTAAAACTTGTGGAAAAGTTGATACTGTAATTTGTTACAAAGTAAGTGGTAAATGCCTCTTACGAAGATAAATTATGCTGTGAAGAATGATCTGTCAATAACCTGGTATTATGGTGTAACACCAGGAAAAAAAGAAAAGTTCCTTCTTGAAAACTGAATATCAGCTGACATCTTGTGACCTCTCGATCAATACAGTGTTGTTTTGCTTTCTTGGCACATTGTTCTATGCACTTTGGAATGGTCAGACATGTTCATATGTCCCTAATTAAGGCCACAAGATCAGAAGTCTCAATCTAAAGGTTTAATAAATAAGTTTAGTGTGCATGTAATGGATATATCAGATATATAATTGAACCATTATGTAGGACTGCAGACAGATAATATTTTTTTTGTCATTTCCTTTAGAATGAAATTCAAGATAATTTAAAATGGTTTTAAGTCCTCTCCAATCATAACATAATAGTGTTATCTTTGGCTTGGTAAGACTTTAAGTAAATGAAGTACTGCATTATTATATGGATGCTTAGTCACAACAGCAAAATAATGTCAGGAAAAGTGTAACATTCTTAACTTTCAGACAACATGTTTTTCAAAGTATATAATTGTGTGGTTTTGAAGTTGGCTTGTCTGACTGAATGACACAGGCTTGACCACAGTAGAAATAATATGTAAAACTGCATACCAAATGCATTAGGTATAAATGTAATCCAGAATTTACAGTTCAGTATCTTGTATTAAAGCTTTTATACAAGTGTCTTTCAGCTATATTTGCTGTGAAAGTGTGGCTATACAGCTGTATCTCTTATGGCAAACAAGGCTGCTTTTCAGTGTTCTGTATTGTCACTGAAGCCCTAACTAATTCTTACACCTTGCATCCAGGGTAAGTAGTTTTCTCTCTGTGGCTTTAAGGCTTAATTTTCGTTCTGTGTTTTCCTTCAGGCACTTGTGAGGACAAAGATAAACCTCTGAGCTGCTCTGTCGTTGAGACTTTGAGGGGTACCTTGACAGCTTACCAGAGCAAGCTGGAAGATACGTCTAATGAGGTAACACTTGCAATGTTTGGCTCTATATGTATTGCATTTGGCCTGCAGCAGTACATATGCTTTGCTTGTAAAAAACGGCAGAAGAGTGGTAATGTTGAGTTGACAGCTTCAAGTACACCCAAAGAAAAAAATCTCTGTCGCTACTATTTCTCTAAGCTTGCCCTACAGTGAAGTTGCATTTCCATTTGTGGGGACAGGGAGAAGAGGTTTTTGTCTCTCTGGTTTTCTTGTTCCACCTTTTGGGGTTATTTTCAAAAAACATTTTGGATAACAAGCCATTCATAGATAGGATTTTAGTTAAAAGATAATGAGTGCAGCAGCATATACTGCAGTGTTCCTAAATACACAATGGTTGAGCCTCAGTAGTCATTGCTATCAGTGTTACGTAAATGATCACGTTCCCCTGTACTTTTAAAACTGATATAATTTTCTGAGGACAGTGTGTTTTCGATAGAATCTTTTTGGGANTAATTTGTGGCTTTAAAGGCAGTAGAAAGAAGTTAACAGCACCATTAAAACTTTCTCCTCAAACTTGTGATTAGTCTTTGAACAAAATTGATAAATACTGGCAGGTGAGGTGTGATAAGATGGTAAAAGTGCCAGCACTCCATTTCATTGCTAGGTTTTGTCTCCTGTTTTGACAAATGCGTTGTCTAGCTAGTCACACAACATGTTTAAAAAATTAAAAAGTTAAAAAAAAAAAAATCAGCTTTACCCCTTTTATTGGGAAAAGAATGGTCTCCCACAAGACCTTTGAGTTTGTTCAAGGGGCACAAAAATAAGTGACCATGGAAACAATTATACTTTTTAAACAGCAAGCACTGTTAAGTCTCTCCCAGTGAGATAAGAGAACTGATGTGTATAGTCATTATGAAACTCTTCTGAGACCCAAGTCTGGAAGCTGAAGAGTAACTAGGAACATATTACCCACAGCGAATTGTTATTTGGGAGGAGGAGCATCACGTGATAGGCAGCACAGTTGAAAAGTCGACTCAGCAGGCTTTGGCTTAGTGATGTGCTTTGTTGTGAAACTGTGCCAGAGACAGCAGTGGGGAGACCAAGGGGGTGGCTTCTAAGAAAGCAAAGAGAGTGTTCTGACAGAAAGAAGAATGAACTGTCAAGGAAAATAAATCGCAAGCAGAGCAGGACCAACAGATGACCTGCCACAAGACTTCCCAGTAGGACTGTGTGTGACTGACCCTGAAGTTGTCATATGGAGCCAGAGATCACTGAGCACCTTCGTGGTGCACAGAAAGGGCAGTGCTCTGTCCTTCTTGATTACCCCCGCCCCCACAGAGAATGCTGCTTTTGGCTTTTTATGTGTGAGATATGTTTAATAATAAAACTTTTTAATAATACAATAATGCACAAGGGGACTATGAAGGGCACTGTGCAATAAAACCAGGATGTTTTAATACACAATAGGAAGGGGTTTAGTAAGCAATGTAACAGAAAGCAAATTTTAGTGGTTCTCTTTATAAAAAGATTTTCAACAAGATCCCACATACTGATGAATTTATTAATGTATGCCTACACCTGTATGTATATGTGAAATATGCTAGTAAACTTGTCACATGTCATCTTTAACTTACTGTGTTAAACATTAGATTAAAAGATCTAGTTAGTCTGTGTGACTGAAAGGTGTAGAAGTGTTTTGGGTGTTGTAGATAACTAGCTTCTGACTTTCTGTATAGTGCAGACACCAGAATATGTTTGAGGGAGGGAAAAGACTAGTAAACCAATAAAAAGACTGGAAATATTCCAGTAGTATTCTTTACTTTACTGTAATTATTTTTAAAGTTCTGACAGGTTTCCTGTCAGACATCAACATATAAAAATAAACATATGATTTTTAAAAACTAATTCATAAATTTTGTAAATGGGGTATACTGTTTCTGAGTTGCTCCTTAAATGTCAGGCATTAGCAGTATGATCATATAAACAAAGATACAGATTATTTTGATATGTTGTTATTATTTTGAAAGTAGAAAGTGAAGCTAGTGCCCATTATGATACCTCAGTACACATTAAGCAACCTCTGAGATGGTTGCTTTTAACCCTACAGTAGTCATTGTGCCTCTTTGGAACATTGCTGCTTTTTACAGTATGTGAGTACTATCCATTGCTCAGAATCATACTTGTACCTGGACAATTTCTGCTAAAGAATTACACTTGTAACTGGCAAAATTCTGGAAGTGGCCCCTGACTTGAAAACTTGTTTTCTCAAACCACTCCCCAGATCATTATCTGAATTTATTACACTTTCAAGTGCATTTCAGAGTCTATGTTTTTGGCAGATATTTTGAGAGTTAATAGGATAAGTAGGAGTGGACTCAGTTTGGGATTCTGCCACTACTCTTTATTTTAAATAATNNTTATTTTAAATAATTATAAATAATTATTTAAATAATTATAAAAATGTTTTTGTAATTTATCCATGTTATTTAGATTGTATGTAGCAGAAAAGCTCTTCAAGGAATTGAAATAAATACTGGTTTTTTACTTTTATATACAAAATTGTTCCTTTCTATTATGTTGAATAGATCGTTGCAGTCTTTCTGGAAAAGCCTGTTTGACTTTCATATTTTTCACAGCTTGAGAAAACGAAGGCTTTGTGTAAAAAGATGTCAAATGAACTTGAAGTATCTGAGGAGAAAATGTGTGCTTTAAGACAAGACCTTAAGGTATGGCTTAATTAATTTAGCATAAAATTTGAACTTTCTGCAAAAGGTATCTTTCTGGATTGAAGGTATTTTTTTTTCTTATGGGAGTAAGTCTATGTCAATGTATTCTGTTGAGCAAACTAGTTTACCCTGCAAGTGTGTGTGAAACCATGTTGCTTTATTCTGGTTACCCCATAAAGTACATAATTTAAATGACTGCACTTCTGATATAATTAAAATACATTTATAAATTTGCAAAGTATTGTTTTATATTGGAATCTGTATCAGTAATTTTTTTATTTAACTGTTTTTCTCAAGAAAAGGAAAAGAGAATTTTATTACCTCTGTGCATATGAAGGTATATTTTATGAAAGATGTCCATTTTTTTGTTAATTGTTTTGTTTGTGTTTATCAGAAAGGTTAATGTGGGCGATGAATCAAGTTTCTTTAAGAGCTATAAAATATGAGGCCTAAAATTTCTTGGTGTAAAAGTTACCTGAGATAAAAACACTTGGGAACCCTTTCCTTCAATTTCAGAATAATATCTTTTTTTTCTGTTTTTGGCTGACACTACTTTCGTAGTGTCCTGTCTGGTTAAATCAATAGCCAAGGGAGTGAGCAAGTCCTGGGGTTGTGTTTTAACTTAATCTCCCAACTAGCAGTGTATTGTATTACTGCCAAAATAGAAAGTCTGTAAATCCAGTGTGATTCTTTTGCTGAGGATTTGCTGCTTTATGTTTTTATGCAGTGTTTTTCTGTAACATTCATTGAATCTTCACATTAATGGATACTTGCACATGACGTGTTGTCACCTGTTCTGAACTTTCTTTACTAATTTATGTTCAGAAGCACCTTTTAAATCACCTACAATTTTTGCAACCCTTTGCAAGAGATAGTTCTGTTCTTCATGCAAAAACTGAGTGCTTGCAGTACACAGAGGGTACCAGTTTTTATGCAATATGCCAGTTTTCAATCTCTAAATTTTTGGTAATAATATTGTATAGATGATAAAAATCTAGATCTAGTCTGATAGCATTTGAATTAGAAATTTTAAATTAATATTTTAATTATTTCATTTAGAAGAATAAAACTTGTAGTTTTTCTGATGAATTTGGTAGTATCTTTTGTATGATTTTATGGTCTATGAAACTATGATCTTATTAAAAATAAACAATGCTTTCAGTTTGACCTTTTGCAAACTTTAGTAGTGCTGGATATCCAGTGCAACAGCACAATATTTTGGTTCAAAAGGGATAGTGTATTAAGTTCTTTGTTTACCTGGTGAGATTTTGGTGCATGATGGTATTTATTACCATTTCTGATTATTAGTTACTTCCCATAGTCAAGCCTCCAAAGAGAGTCCTCACTTTTTTTTAATCTTGCATATAAAAAATACAACAGACGACAGCAACTGTGTCGCTTGCAGACTCAGCTGTAACAGACCAGGGATTCACTTAAGAAAATAATGTTTCTTTTCAATAGCTCTCAGAGCTTTGCACTCTGCAGAGGATAAGTTGCAACCCTGTGTTCTGCATCTCATTTGTGGGGGTAGAGGGGACTGTGAAGATCACTGCATCATGGAACTGTCAGAGATGGATTTCCAATGCTGTCTAGTTGCAAGCTGTGGAAGAGGCGTATTGTCAATTTTGAAATTCTGTTCTTGAAAGATACAGTCCACCTAGCCTGGAGTCTTGTGAATACATGTGGTTATATGACTGTTTCTTCCCTCAGGTGATGAGCACTTGACTAAGGTAGCATTTTAGAGAGTAAAGTTTATACCAGCCTTTCTGTTACATTCCTCTGTTTTACAGGAAGCTCAGGATACCATGGCTGGTGCCAATAAAGAGTTAAACCATCTGCATGCTAAGTGTGCAGACAGAGAGACTTTAATAGAAACTTTAAAAATGGAACTACAGGATGTACAGCAATGCTGGGAGAAAGAGCAAGTACGTGCCACAGAATCTGAAAATGAAATCCAGAAGCTTACCAGGGCTTACCAGAAGGATATGGAGGTATTACTAGAGACAAGATGACTGTCAAAGAGTCTTTATTTAATCTCAGCTTTATACATTTACATACATCAGATGGTTACTCTTAGTCTTAACAGATTTATCCCTAAAATATGATTTTAAGATACGTATTTTGAAATATGTATTTAATATCTACGGAATCTCAGGACATATTGGTTCTCCTTTCTTCCGTATCGGAACTAATAGCTTAATCATTCCAGTATTTTGAATCTTTGAAAAACAGAGTTTTCAAACTCTGAAAAAGCTATGCTTGACGAACAATTATTTCTTTCTTTCAAAATTAAAAGTTAACAGAAATGTTTTACAATTGAAACATGTAGTAGTGCCATTATCATATGTTAATTATTGATCCGCATGGCAGTTTGATAGCAAATATGGAATTGAGGTAGTTTTGCATGCATGCCACAAAACCTAGAAATTCTTACTTTTTATCTGTTAGCTAATCATGGTGTGCTATATGTGGGAATGGTCCACAATGTCTTATTTCAGAACTATTATCTCTCTTCTTATATATATTAACAGATGTTAATTTTGTTGCTTTTTCCGCTCAATAAAGTGGTTCTGTACTAGCAATGGCAGTGATACACTTGTAGTTGTTGTGCATATTGAGCTCATTACTTCCACAAATTTGGACATGGATGCCAACTGAGTAAAAAGGAAACATTCTTTCCACCTCTTTTACAGTCTGGTATTTAAATGGGGTCCACATGAAGCAGCTGGAATTGTTACACACATCAGATAATGATTAAAGTGAAGGAAACTAGAAGTCTGGCTATATTGTAAAGTCAGCATGTCTACAGCCCTGTGGTTGCATTCAACATGTGTGAATTGATTTGGGGTCTTGGAATCCTGTTTCTTGCGCCAAATGGATAATTATCATCCTAATTTTATCACAGCTCAAACAAAAATGTAATGATGGTGGGACATTGAATTTTCCTTGGGGAATTTGTAGATCTGTTAGAAACAAAGTTAAACTAAATTAAACTAAACTACAATTTATTTTTAATTGCCTAAAATACCATGAAATAATTGTGAGAAAATGCACCTAAGTGTAATGGAAAGGGCTCAGTTTAACCCTAGTTTCCCATCTCTGCCATCCATAATTTCTTAACGTAAAACCTCAGCCAAGGTCCCTGGAAAACAATGGGAACTTTTGCAATGGTTTACAGACTTTGTTCTCATGACTTTTGAGGTACAGCTTGCTAATGTCTTAATCAAAGTTGCTAAGTTGCATATATGTAGTAAAAGCATTTAAGGATGGAATTTCTATGGCATGCTATTGTTGCTAAAGTTTATTTATTACTTGCATCAATTTATTATATTACTGACTAAAATCAGTGAATGAATAAATGAATGATGCATGGCTTGTGGAATTTAACTGATGAAGCTATAAGCCTATTTTGTCTGGCCATTTAGTCTCATACACAATTCATACAAAAACAATTTAAAAAATACTTTAGAGTGATAATTGTATAAATGGTGTGTTGTGCTGCCAAGCCAATCAGAGAATTTTCTGCATGCTCTGCAGTTGTTGCAAGTGGGTGCAGTTTGAATATAACTGAAAGTTTTACCATCAGTAAATAAACTGCATGTACTAATAGCATGGAATTTTTTATCTGTATCAGATTGTGGTTCTGATGACAGCAGGACTGTTCTGCATTTATATAAGTTATTTATATATTATATCTAAATAGACAAATTTTGTAAAAACATGAAAATATTAGCAATTGAGGAATTTTTAAATAGGTTTGAGAATGAGCTGTGTGGGCTTTCTTTCACTTGCATGTAGCTCATATTACTGCCTATGTGATGCACATTTTTCAGTTCTAACACTTTTCAGATACAGCATGTAATTTTTCCTTTTGTTTCAGGAGAAACTAACCTTCCTTCATAGCTTATACCAGCATTTGATAGCAGGCTGTGTGCTTATAAAACAACCAGAAGGCATCCTAGATAGATTCTCTTGGCCTGAGCTTTGTGTAGTCTTGCAGGAGAATGTTGATGCCCTGATCTCAGACCTCAACAGGGCTAATGAGAAGGTAAGTGTCCTTAGGCACCAGCTACCTCTATTAAATTCAGTGACATTTGTCCACATCGCAGTATCATTAAAAAGGACTGACATTCATCTTATTTCAAAAAGAATTTGGACGTTAATAATTCAATACCATTAATTATGGCTTGTCTACAACTCAGTTTGATGCCATTGCTGTGGGCATGTAAATGTGACTGAAGTCTGTATGAAGTCTCTAAGCTCCACTTCCAGTGCAGGACATGCTAATAGTACTAGCCAATATTAGCCACAGGGACCTAATTAAAAGAAAATAAATTAATCTTACTGATGAAGCAATTCAAAGAAGTTAGTCATTTACACTAATAAAGCAAGTCTTTATTTTACCATAAAACTGAAACAAAATGCTCTTACTGAAGGAATACCATCTTTAAATTATATGTTTGTTATTCAGAGGTACTATTTGAAAGAATGACAGTGTATTTTTTTCATTTAATTGTAACTCATGGATTATAGAATTATATTCAGAAACACGAATAGAAAATACCTGTTTTTATAAAACATGTCAATATTTGCTATAGGAAGGAGCTGTACTTTTCAGGATGTAAGTTTACTTACGTGGCCTTTCTCTCCAGAAATCCTTGCATTTTTAAGAAAGAAAAGACCTCCTTTTAAATAAATGAAACTTGACTCCACAGACTAACATATGACAGTCTTTAGAATTCCAGTTCATTTTCTGGCTCCATTGATCAAGTCAGTCCTAAGACTAGTACAGCAACTCCAGAACTTGTCTTTGCTGACATTTTTTGAGACTTAGTAAGGGAAAATTGTCATTTAACATTTCTCAATTTCAGAAGTGACCACTCTTCTGGGCCTCAATGAGATGCAGGGCTGGTTGCACTCTGGCTGGTTACTGCAGGGCAGTTTAACTCTGCCCATCATTTAATAAATACTCCAGCAGTCAGTTGGACCTACCCCCTTCGTAAAGAGAGTAGGATAAAATCTGGGTTATGAACATTTGATGTAGTTTTGTATTTTACTTTCAAAGTAAAAGAGAAACAGGAATGGAAGAGAAGAGAACACTACTGGCAGCATTTGGGGATGCTGTGTCATATTGTTTCTTGCTTTTTAATTCAGTTTGATTATTGATATTGACTGTGAGGTCTCTAGGGCTCTTTTCATGTACTTACCAGCTTTTCAGGGATTTTGAACAGCATGTCACTTGTGTTATACCCACTTTCTTGTGAACAAAATTTTTCTCTTGCATTTCTGTGTGATGAATTTGAAAAGTATCTTGCTGATACTCTCTAGTAATAAAGTGTAGGTGTGTCTATTTCAAGATTATTGTCACCTTGATTCATTCTTCCATTTAGTTTTCATGGGAGCTTCAAAGTTATCCACAGAGTGAATCCATTTGTGCTTGTTGAAAACAATGTCTGTATGCTAAAATGTCCTGAAATTCTTTTAATGCTTAATAGTATCTGGAATGTTTTGGGTTTCCACTAAAACAAAAATTAAATTAAAAACTGGTTGTTTACATATTATTTGCAATTCTTGCAAACTTCTAAGGGACAGGTATACTCAGATTGGTACTTTAGCAACACAAGATTTAATGCACCGGTGTTAAAAAAAAAAAAATAAATGTAGAAATGTCCAGTTCAGGTTTTCAACAAAGAAAGTAACAAATATCTATTACATGGTACAACAATGGCAAAACTGAATCCACTTTTTTGTTCATTTTATTGCACAGCTCAAGTAAATAATCTGTCAAGAAAGGCTTTTACTTAGTTTTAATGAATATATTGAAGAAATTACAGTTTAGATTTTATGCTGGTGTCATCTGTGGTTAAACTGATATGCACAATAAAGTAAAAAGATGTTTAGAGAAGTAAAACAATTTCTTGTCGTGCAGATATCTCACCTAGAATATGTTTGTAAAAACAAGTCCAATACTATGAAGGAGCTTCAGCAGAGCCAGGAAGATGCTTTTAACAAAATGGCTGAACAGATGAAAGCACAGGCAAGCTGTTGGCAGAATGAAAAAATGTATCTGGAACAGCAGTGCTCAGGTCTCCTTGGGGAAGTTCATGCAAGGGCACAGGTATGGTGCTATGAACGTCTGTTTTTTTTTTCCCTTGTAAATATTTAATGGATTATTTCAGTAGTTTTAACCCATAACCAATTTAAATTTGTTTAAAATTAAAAAAAAACTGAAAATGCTGTGCTAGTATTAACTTCATTTATAATAAGAAATAAATGTCTTTGTTAAAACATTCCGGAAGTGAATTAGCTAATTTGGCTTACATTTGCTAGTTTGGTTTTTTT
>VZRX01019039.1:3871-14758 GCA_013398075.1 Notiomystis cincta | reverse complement strand
CTGTTGTCTCTGTTTTCCATCTCATTGCTACCTATACACGAAGGAAATGACAATTTACACATAAAACTGTTGCTCTAGTGAAGGAATTTTATTATCTAAATCTTTGGACTAGTTTTTTTCTGTTAATTGTTACTTTATACCATGAAAATTCTAATATTTTACTAAAATTTATAAATAATGTACATATTCATACTTAACATGTTTTGAACTAGGAAAGTTTCCTGCCTAAAAATATAATTAAACTCCAGTCAGTTTCTCCAAATTCTCAGATTGTACTTTCTGACAAACTCCATTTGTTATCTTCTCATTGTCATTTTTAGCCAAAGATAGTTTACATGAGGACAACTTTATACAACAGAAACTGATACAACAAGAGCAAGACCAAAGTCTGTTAAAATCATCAATTGGGTTAAAATAGTGAAACATAAAATCAATGTAGTTAGGCTTAAATATACAAGCTACGAGTGTATTGTTCAAACAGAGTTTTGTCTAGTTTAAATCCATGCTATGCATTCAGATGAAGAACCAAGAGATGTAGAGAATCTCTCCATCTTTCTTTCTGCATGAATTCCTGGACGGGGCACTTGGTACCAGCCAACACTGCTTTATGTAGAACAGATCTGATTCAACAATCCTATTATTGTATAATCATGGAATTGTGTTGGAAGAGACCTTGAAGACCATCCTGTTCCTACCCCTCCCAGCCATGAGCAGAGACACCTCCCACTAGACCAAGTTGCTGAAAGCCCCATCTAACACAGCCCTGGGCACTTCCAGGGATGAGGCACCCACAGCTTCTCTGGGCAACCTGTGCCAGAACCTCACCACCCTTACATGAAAGAATTTCTTCCTAACATCTAACCTAAGGCTACTCTCCATTTCCATTTGAAGCCACTGTCACTTGTCCTACCACTACATGCCTTTGTAGGAAGTGCCACTCCAGCTCTCTTGTAGCCCCCTTTGGATAGCTGAAAGGCCACAATAAGTTCTCCTTGGAGCCTTCCCTGATTAAAGAAGCTAGTAATTAGTGTTTTTCAAACCAGAAAAGACAGAAACTGAGAAGTAGGGATATGGCAAACTTGTGTATAGCATAGGAAATGAAGAATGATCATAGTTTGCTCAAAATGATAAAGTACATAAATGTCAGAATAGCAGGTCCAGAGTGAATGGGAGGACATGCTTGTTTACACTGTTATTATTTTGAAAAGGTATACTTCCTTGTCAATTGACAGTTCAGATGCTAAAAATTAAAATGGTTATAGAAAGTTCCATCAGGCAAATTCATGCTGAAAAAAATTCAAAGGCTGTTATACAAAATGAGAGGATGTATCTAGAAGCTGAGGGGCAAGATTCTGGACAAATTATTCTACAGTTTTGCATGGGTTTTTTTGGTGTTTTTCCAAGATACCATAATTAGAGAAGAGAACAGGCTAGGAAGATATGGTTGATGTTGTGGCCCTTTTTTCTGTGTTCACGATCTAGTACCTTAAATAAAAGTGTATTAAATACCTAAAGTAGAAGTCATAGCATCCAATAAGGGCCAAAAATATTGGTTTTACAGTACCTTTACCACCTTTTACAGTAACTCTTATTCATTCATCAAGTCCTTTGCTCATAACCTTATTTACATATTGCATATCTGAGGGAATAACTAACCCCATATAACCAGAACTTCCAAATTAATTAATATCATAAAATATCTGCATCATTATATAATCAGTGTGGTCATATGGGCACTCATCCCTTTATTTTCCTGAGACTTTGAATCAGGTACTATTTTTCTTGATGTTCATTTAATGTTATGTAGTTCTGTAAACACACTTTCTCACTTTCTTTCATGTTAGTAGTAAGGATAACAAACTTTTGAATAAAGCTGCCATTATCTTTCCCCTACAGACAGCCTATCATAGTTTTGGTTTTTTACGAAGTCTCATTTTGTTTTAGGAGTGTATGAAATAAACTGTTATGATTACAACATTTTATATCTAGAAATCCCAATCCAAATTATTTAATGTATTAATAAAATCTCTTGACATTCTATTGTGGTAGAGAGGCACTGTTTTTGCCCAAAGGAGACAAAAGCAAAATGAAAAAGAGAAAGAGCATGTTAACTCACTTGGGAACAACAAGAAGTTTAGTCTGTCAATAAAGGGCAGTAAATCTGTCTGAAAAAGAGCTTAAAAATAAGATAGAATGGAGAATTGAGAAGAAAATAAAATGGGAAATTCAAATATTATATTCAAAGAAATTTATATTGCCTATGGGAAGTTCTTCTGGATAAATACAAACGAAGATTTCTGGTTTTGGCTGGGTTCTTAAGAATTTTATCTCATAATTTCAATTGAAATACAATGAGTTGTATGCTATTATTTCTTGTCATAATCTCCATTTTTAATTTTTAAATGGTTCTGATTGCCATCTTTTTTGCACCAAGGTCAACCTTATGATATTAAGACTCTGTATATTACGAGAAATAAAGCAGTACATGTTTTTATAATGTATAAATAAATTTATCTCACTAAATTATTTCCTGTGACTTCTTTGAACTTTGCTTAACTCCCACACTACTCAAACTCTTTAATTATTTTGTTGGATTTCCTGAAATTTACCTTATAGTATGGATGTCTTGTTGTTATGAATAGGCAGACTACTGAAGGAAATGTGAAGACAAGTGCTCTATTGTGTATCTTAGATTTTATTCACCAGCTAATCAATATTGCAAGTTATTCTAATAAACTTCCAAGTCCTGACAGATAGGCATNGTTTTTAAATTTTTTTTTAAAGTTTTTGGATTTTTTTTAACCTACTGAAAACCTGTAAAGAAATAAACAAACAAACAAATACATTTGATGGAACTAAATTCCAGTAACTATTTCCTGTTTGGATTTCTCATTTAATCTATGCATTTAAAACCCATGTAGGGCTTTTATTTTCATAAATAGGTGAATACTGTACATGAGAGTGTTCTCTGCGAAATCTGACAGTTCCACATCCTTTCAGAGCAACCCCTGAAAGAACAATTGATTTCCAAAGGATGCCTCAAATGGCACTAAATGTTCACACATGTGCAACTGAATTCCTTCTAGAGTTTCCAAGTGTGTCTGTGAAGTGCCTAAAAACTGAGCTTATGACTCATATGACTTTTTAATTATTTCATTATTCTTCTAGATTTTAAAATTTTATTCTTTCTGTGTCAAGAGAGGAGATTCTGAATATATAATTTTTTCTTGTTTTTTAGTGGTGCACTGTTGAGTCAGAAGTCTCTTCTTGAGTCTTTCAAAAATCAATAATGCAGTTCTGAGACATATGTCTCAGTTCACTTGCTCTTATTGGCCTTCATCTGAATTTTTACTGTCTAGCTAGAACATTTACTAAAATATTAGAAGAGACATGTTACGATGGAAAGTTGTTTTTCAAATATTTTTGTCTTGCAAAACCTTGCAAGAGTAAAGGAAGAAGTGATTTGGAAGGAGCATCTGTAAAATTTAAAAAGGCAAGTAAGGTGAGCTCCAGGCAGAAGGGTTGTTTTTCTCAATTTCTGTTCACAAAATAAAATAATAGTAACAAATAATAAATAATAATAGCAATAACAATATTAATAATATTAATAGAATGAAATCTACTTCTAGCCAGGCTTTGCATTGACCTATAGAAGCTGACTAGTGGTGAGCATGGTTTCAGTGTTAGGTTAAGACTGAACCAAAATAAGCAAATCCCACTGAAGGTCAGTATTAACATAACCTCAATTATGAACTAAATTTCTAGGACAAGACCAGTTTGTTCTTCACTGTGAACAGAGACACAGATGCAGGTAATATAATTAATATGGTTATAAAACTGTTGTAAAGTGTCCACCCTAACCATAGGATGCACTGCTAGAAGTAGTTTCTTTTTGCCTTCAGTGCAATTGATAGGAATTTTACTGTGGATTGCAGGGAGATTACAACTGGGATAAACTGCATGAGAGTGTAGAAATAAATCACAACCAATAACAACTATAACCAATGCTTACTCCTTTAAAAAAATCTGGAAACATTTTGTTACTGCTGCAGCACAGCAAAATTGTAATCACCATTAGTGAGAGTGGATGATTACATCAAAAGGAGTCCTGTAGACTACATGAAGCAGAAACGTTGGAATTGGTTACACTAAACCAATAAGCTTAAGTAAGCTTAATTCTAATTGTATTTTTTTGTTCTTAGGTGGTTTAAAATCCCATGAGATGTGAATACTACAAAACAGCATTTTGTTAATTTCAGTTTTTCTTCATTGCCCTCTCTTTTCATCAAAATTGCTATGATTTCAACTACTTAGACACTTAAATTTATGTTTTAATTTCTGATTTCAGAATTTGAAACCTTGTCCAAGAATCCTTACAGGACTTTTTGAAATGAGAATTAACATCTAACAGTCTTCATACCATTTTAACAAAAATAAAATATTTCATAAATAATCATCTATTCCGAAAATAGAAAAATATCCAAAAAAACCAGAGACAGAATAGGAAAGGAGTTAACTTTTTTTTCTTTTTACTTTGAGTAAAAATGGAATGGGAAGATATAAAGGACTTTTATGATTCCATAATGGACAAGATGTGTTACACTTTTGCTCATAAATCAAAGGGTTGAAAGCTGCAAAAGCTTCAATACCGAAGAGAGCTGCTCAAGGCCAGGAAAATGTCAACCTTTCTTTAAAAGTTCAACAATATACTTCTGCTTCTCATCTCTCATGCAGGCATTATACTAGTCATTCAAATCCCTGGGATGTCTAGGATACCTACCCTCGTACAGCATCAAAAATACTGGGTCAACTGTGAATAAATGTAGCAAAAGAAGAAAGAGAAAAAAGGGTCAGACAAAAAAACCGAGTAAAGTCTGTAGTTGGATGAGTGTCATGCAGGTTTCTTTGGTGTCACAAGAATACCCCCCACTGAATATTAACACATGTGTTCACTTTTGGTGGAATGACCCAGCTTAAGCAAAAGTCAAAGATCAATGTAGCTCTACTTATAACATCAACCAAATACTAAAAATAATTTTAAAATTTCTGTGGAATGAAACCTTGACCTTGTTATGAGCAGGAACTTGCAAAGGAAGAAACAATCAAGAATTCAGCTAAAATTCCTCATTAGTCAAAATAAACCTCACTTTATCTTAATATTCAGGTTTCTATCCAATTTTGCTAGAATTTATTGTGTTAGGATGGAACTTAAGATCATGGTAACTATTCATAAATCTAAAATCTGGCTGCAAACTTAAAATCAGGTCAGAAAAATTTTTCTTCCTTTGTTTAAAATGAAATAGTTCTACCATTTGTTTTAGATTAAATACAGGACCAATTTTGCAGACATGGGTTAAAGCAGATGTTAGGAAAAATATATCATTACACCTAAATTTCATTTGAAATTTCCTTCAGAAGAAGTTTTTTTTTATTATGCTGTATGGATTTCATAGACTTATGCACACTTCCCTACCATCTACTTTTTTCACTGTCTTCCAGAAAAAGATGTGTAGCTTATACCCAGGTTCCAAGGATTTTCTAGGATGTTCAAAGGAATAATCTTAAAAAAATAATATAAATTTTGAAAACAGGGATATACAAAGAAATATGCCCCTCATAGCTCTATAATTTGTTGTATATTTTCAGGAAACACAATGGTTAGTGGTTAATGAGTGTACTACACTTGTTTGCTGCTTGATCAAACTTGACACATGGCAGAAGTCAGGCAGGAAAAAACAGCTTTATTCTAAGTTGCCTATGCCTCAAAATCACCATATGCAAGAAAATCAAAATGACAAAATGAATTACAATCTAATTCTTTTAAATACATAATCTACACACCACTGGATTAAACCATTTTGAATTTACAATGAAAGTGTAAAACACTAATAGTCATTTGTCATGAGGCTCTCAGCAAAGGTCTCATGAAACTAAGTTTTCAAATTCTTTTCAGATAACATACAAATGAAATTTTATTTTCTTAGGAGTTTCGGTTGCCTTCATGATGAGAGAAATACCAATAAACCTGCCAACAGATTCTTTAAATAATTTACCTGATTTTCTCCTTGATAAATGAATAAATAAATAATGTTTTTAAGTGCCTAAATCATCTTTAAAACAATATGAGGGAGATGTTTTTTGTGAATAATCTTATTGAACACGGTCTTCCTGATCTACAGATACACTTCAATGTTTTGTGTCCATTCCAATGGAAAATGATGGATTTACGCAAATCTTTTTGCTCGTGATCAAGGTATGTCAAAGCAAGTAATATTATAGACAGTAAAGGAATCAAAGCACTTAAAGCTATTTCTCTCTCTGAAATCACATTTTTCTCATGTAGAAAAGAAAATCTTAAATTGTTCCAGAAACACAATAATAAAAAAGACTCTGAATTGTACTTCATTTGAAGATCAATGAGAAGTTTTCTCAGTTTGTAAGCAACAGCTCAGTCTTCTGAGGATGTTGTTCAGTGATCTAATGTCACTGAGTAACAACTAAATCTTACTTTTTCTTTTTCTTTCCCTCCCCCTCAGAATTAGGCAAATGGCCATGAATACTTTTGGAAAAAAATAACTTATTAACAGCAAAAAAATGGGACCCTAACGTAAGACGTAATCCTTCCCTCTTAAAGGCAAGAGGAAAAAAGAATTTGTGTAGCCAATGCTGGTGCCTGATTTATGATTTTGATTTGCAGGCAGTTCAGTTTGAGCAAACAACTTGAGTGGCAAAGAAGACCTTGTTTGTACAACAGTTGCTGCAGAAATACATTTCTCAGCACTTCCCTTTCCTTGTACTAGGTCAGGGCACACTGGGATTTCTTGTATAATAAAAGGTCTCACACATTCCTTGTTAAAATTATTCCATAAACTTTCAAACAATAAGGATTATAAAAGAATGTCTAGACCACTGTTGTGGAAAATATTGCACTAATGTTTGTGTATATATGCATGCATATATTCATATGCAGGCTTGTAGAGAGGGCAAAAGACATACAGATGTGCAAGCTGAAACAATATGTCAAAAAGGGATATCTTACACTCTTCAACTCTAATTAAATCAGTGTACTATTTCCAAGAACACAGAGCATTTTGTTCTGCCTTATAAAGCAAATTAGCTGTCTATTTGTACATTGAATTATGTAAGTGACCTGAGACAATAACATCATAAACTCTTGTGAAATAAAAATCAACAGTTGTCAAGATTACCTGTATTTTAACAGAAAAGGGCTTTAACTTCATTAGGTGGTAATCAAAATCCAGCCTGTTTGATTTGTTGTAGGTGAATGACTAAAAGCTTACTACCAGTTTGTGTGCTGGAAAGGACCACGTATGCTTGATGCATATGTGACACTTTAAGGTCACTATTTCCTACTTATTTTGTTACTAGAAAAATCCTTCAGAAAATAGAGCTATTCCCTCAAATGAAAAAAAATTATTTATAATGCTTTTAGTATCTCAGTTAATTGAAGAAAAATTAAACCTATAAAACTGGAGTTCCTAAACTGTCTGTTTAAAACAAGGTCCAGCAAAAAAAGAGACTATGTGCTCCATTATTTTTTGATTCAAAAATAATTTACACAGTGGTTTATCAGCTGACCTGTAGCCCAAGCAAAGATCATAGAAGACTGATTAAATTCAAACCTTCTTAATCCAGAAAACAAGCTGACTTGCCTGACTTGAAACTTGGTATAGAAATAGCAGCAAGGACCTTTACAATGAGGCTTCAGTGAGAGAATTTTAGAATGATGACAGAAGGATAGAGTCATAGAATAATTTGAGTTGGAAAGCACTTTTCAAGTTCATCAAGTTCATCTAATCCAGCAGACACTGCTATGAGGAGGGACATCTTCGAAGAGATCAGGTTGCTCAGAGCTGTGTTCAGATGCTTGACCAGTTACTTAGCAGAGTACCTGAAAACTTTCTCAACTTCTTGAACGGAATTAATCTGTCAGTATACATACAGGTTAAACTTTTGTCTTTTGCTTGATAAGAATTAGCATGCTAAGTAAATCTTGCCATTTAAACAGTATAGATTCCTGTGTAGATTCTGTGCATTAACACTCTTTTTACTAGTTAAACACACACACTGTTTTAACTCTGAATAGGTTGCCCATGATGCTTTGTCACCAGCTGTGTAGAGATCAAAAGTTGTATCACCGTAGTGTCTAACAAGCTGCCTGCAGAGCTGAAAAAGACTAGCACGTGTGTGGGTTGTTCACTCATCTGCTTTCTGATTCTGGTGGCTGTGAGAAAGGGCAACGTGAGCTTCCAGCTCCCTAAGCTGGGCAGTGCAGGGGCTCAGGATCTCTCCCCAGGACTCTCATTCTCTCTTGCCTTGAAACTCTGTCTACGCCATATCTTGGAACTGTCTCCGAGAAAAAATGTTTTGTGCTGGGGTTCCTCCACTCAGCAGTCACCTATGCATGTTCCAGGTTTACATCAGTCTGCTCAGGCGACAGACACTGAATAAATTAATGTGGAGACAATATTTCATCTATACCATTACAGCAGAAGATCTTCCGGTCATTAGATGTCATTGCAGCAGCAGCAGCCCTACAGTTCTCTCCCATTTTACAAGTTATGACTAAAACTGACCCAGGGATCCAAATATTTCCCCAAGTCTGAAATATTGATTTTTTCCAACTTCACTGTCAACTCTTTTTCCTAAAGGAGGTTTTTCTGCACTCCACTATGTAGAAAGACTAATGTGTCTGATCTTCCTGTAGAGAGACCTGATTTGATCAGTCATGCCAGATAAATGTTCATTAGTTCAACACTAATGTTTATACACACTCAAAGTGCAAACAGTGGTGATAAGATATCTGTGGAGGTAAAAAGAATTTCAGGAAACTGCTATGATGCACACAGCTTTGTATATCTCTAATGTGACGATAATAATACCTTGTGCTTTTCATAGTGAAAAATACATGCCTGCATTTGAAGAAAATAATCAAAAATTATTTTGAACTAAGTGATGTTACAAAATATACTAGATGACAATAAGAAGGAAGATCTCTGATGACAGGACAGAGACTTAATATAGATTAAGAAAAACATTTTTAGAAAATAAGATACTCGACAATATCAGACTTTCTATTCCACCTCATGGGAATTCAATGCCCTCTTACAAGCTGAAGTTTGTTCCTTTCTAAAAAAGAAATATTGGTTTGAGACTGCTACACTAACCTTTCTCACAAGCACTTTTACTGGATTTCATTCTTTAGATGTTAAGGGTTTCGGTTGGGTTTTTTTTTGAGGTAGGGGAGTAAGTATGGAATAAATTAGTCTGCTGTTTCTCTCCTTTGTTAAGTGAACTTAACAAGTTTTCATATCTGATCAGAAGCTTTTCAAAAATTGCAGCCAAAAATGTTACACAATAAGCAGCTTAATCAGATAAGCTTAATAAAGACATTAGATAGCTGGAGCTGCATTCTAGTGTGAATCTGTTCCACGCTTTTTCCCCTTTTCATCTCTGATTGGCTCAGCTACTGTTAGCTATATTTCGCTAAGGAAAAAATCCTCTCCATAACAGTGTACCTTTGTGCTTTGCAATGCACACACGTACAAGAGAGCATGCCCACACTCAGACAAAAGCATAAGAAGGAGAAACTCTGCCCTACTTCAGCTACAATGAAATCCTAGCTGAAATAATTGTCACTGAAACTGAAAATCTGCTACGCATTTTGTCAAAACAGAGTGTAATTGTGAGCTGGAGAAAAACAACTGACCATGAGAATTAAAGATGACAAAGTGTTAACACATAGATGAAGCAATTTGGTTTAGGTGCTGAAAAGTGCTTTCATCTGAAAATGTTCACTTTGATGTGTTTCAAATCTTGATGGAAAATTTATCAGGGACTCAGAATTGAAGTGTTAATTATTCCTTCATTTTACATCACTAATCAATACTTTTACTATAAGGCTGGCTAAATAGAAATAAAAGAAAAAAGGTATAAAGTTCTCTATTCTCATAAAGGGACACACTGAAAGGAAATGAAAGAGGTGGATAGTGAATTTAAACCAGTTACTTCAAATGTCACTATTGTCCCACCGCAGACAAGGCAAAAATATGCACATGATGTTCACTGGTTTGCTTCCAGACTGAGGAGTTTTCACAACAGCAAGTTAAAAATCAAATCCAACCCCAAACCCAAAGTGCACAAACCTGCCAAGTGCTTTACCATGCTATTTGGCATTACAGTTATGACACACTGGATAGTATTTCTTCCCTTCACCTTTCCACATTCTGACCCTCGCAGAAGAAAACTATGCTGACAGAAGTTCAGTAAAGCATTCAGAAGTTTAGAAATTCCAAATTTAATGCTTTCAGGAACACTTGTGGCTTCTGATGTGCATGTTAATTACATGATCACATCCTACCTCTATGGGGGCCGTCTTCCATCTGGCACAGATTTATTCCCCAAAGGGACAAGTATGTTTGTATATTTTAACAGCTGTGTATCATCTTGTATTGTCCCCAATGACCAGTGAGAGTGGTGGGTGTATGCTTTTCTTCCCTCCAAAGGAAATTCAGCAGGAGCAAGTCTGTATGGCTCTTGAATAGGTCTAGATATATAGGTTTAATCATAATTTTTCCTAGGGGATGAAACAGCTCTGATGAAGAAAACTCAGAGTCAAATCATTTGTATGTCCAGGGAAACCTTGAATAGGCTGTATGACTCCAGCCCAAGTGTCCTATCTTTTGAGCCCTTCCTGATATTAATAACAATAACACAGACAGTTTTGCTCTTGATATAATTCTGCTGCACCGTTGCAGCAAAAAAAAACCCAGAACCAGATAGTTTTCCCTTCATCCAAAGTACATCAAAGACTGTTTTCTACAGATACTGGAAACATTTCTTTCTCCTTCAAGACACCAGTGAAAG
>VZRX01019035.1:0-56952 GCA_013398075.1 Notiomystis cincta | reverse complement strand
TTCTTTTTTTTTCTTTTATTTTCCTAATTTTGCCAAAATTTCTGCATCTACATACACTCTTCAAAATTTACCCATAAATATGTTTCCAGCCTGGTAGTCCATATTGTTCTGATGCTGACTAGTGCTCCAAGCAGCAGGTAAGTCCTCTGACAGGAGGGCTGTGCACTGAGCCCCACTTCTCTTTCCTTCCCTGGATGCCACATAATTGCAGACAGGGTGCTTGGGTAATGACAGGGTGCTTCTGCCAACAACTGCCCCTGAAGTGCCACCTTC
Organism: Notiomystis cincta; assembly: GCA_013398075.1. NCBI lineage: Eukaryota > Metazoa > Chordata > Aves > Passeriformes > Notiomystidae > Notiomystis > Notiomystis cincta. Next base: position 56,679 of record VZRX01019035.1, on the reverse strand, counting down.
CTGCCAGCAGAAAACTCTGTAGATGTTCTTTAATCTCTCAACAGAGCAAACATTTCTGTGCCACCCTAGCAGGGAAACCACCCCTTGTTATTGCACATCTGAGCGACTTTTTTCTTTTCCAGAATATGCTACGGCACAACTTTGTGTGCCATGGGGAGCTGTGCCAGGCAGACAAACCTGCTGACTGAGGCACCACTGGACACACAGATTTATTCCTGAAGAGAGTGTTGGACAAGATAAAATCATTGTGGCAGTGCAGAGGTATCTGAGGCTCCAGGGAACACGAAGAAGCTGCAGGGTAAAGCCAGTCACCACCAACAGCTGAGCAGGTAATTCACAGCAAACCACAGCTTTGATTAAGTGCACCCTTTTCCCAGCCCCAGAGAAATTGTCAAAGCTCTTGGAAGTTCCCTACTTGCTTCTGGTAATTACAAATTGAGCCCTTTATGCAGAAGTGAAAGAACTGTGCATCTGTGAAATGCCCTGAAGCCCTGGAAACAGAGTATGTCACAGCATTCAAGGTATTTCAGAGACTTTGAGGACCTTGTCACTGTGTGAATTCCACCTACTTTTGAAGTCTTGCCTTTTGCAGCCAAGGGAGTAACACAGAACTATCCTTATCTCCTGTGTCTAAAGGCAGGAGCCTGGCAAGAAGAAAGCAGCATGCCAAGTGCTCAAGCAACAAGGCTGGGAGACTTGTCATTGCTTTCTTCATAAAGATTAAAGGTCATCTGTGCTTGTCCCCTCCATGCATGGAGCATGTAGGGACATAAAGACACCCAAACAAAGTCCATAGCTGCTGCAGAGCCAATGTCTCTGCGTGAGTGATATCCACATTCCCTGATCATCCAGGCATTCCTACACATTGGCTTCCAGTCTGGTTGTACTCTGGAGCCAGCAAACTTCAGGCACTGCAAGAACCAGCTCACACATGGGTATGGATTTAGCCTAAGACAGTCAGGGAGCCCACATCACCATAGTAACTGCATGCTGTTGCATTAATTTCAGCAAATAAATGAAGCTTGTAAGTCAAGGGGTATTTGTGCAGAGCAGTGCAAGAGCACACAAAGAAACAGCAACAGTCTTGAATGAGGCAGACAGGCTTATCCTGGCTTCTTTATCCTGCTTTTCAGGAGAACTGATTGTCTGGTTGGAAGATTCCATTAATATGATTAGCCTGCTTTCTGTATTTGCTGTGGTGTTTTTAGACATGACTTGGGTATACCTACACAGCACAACACTGAGCCATGTAGGACCAGCCAGAAGCATGAAAAAGCTTCTACAGTAATGTGCACATTTTCAAAAACTGAGGTTATAGAAAAATTCATCAGGTTTGAATATTCCCCTTCTGACTGGTGATGTTTGTTTAGGAGATTTTACATATTGATTAAGATGGGATGAATTGTTCTTTATGAGGAAAGCAAGAACTTACCTAAGGCGAGCTGGGATCCTCATTTTGTTGCCAAAAGCCCACCCACTATTCCTTTAAAAATGAAACAAAAAATACTCACCAGGGCGAAGGCAGGTACAAGGTTCTGGTTCACCCAAGCTGACTTAAAGACAGCCTGGCTGGGAGGGGAGGGCTTGTTGGCCACCCTGACTGCCTAAGCTCGTCTGTGTCTGCAGGGCGTTGGCTTCCCCTTTAGTCACAAGTTTGCAGAAGTGTTGTAAAAAAGGAGAATCTGACTAACCCAGGAACTCTGGAGTCAGAAGGAAGAAAATCGTTTTTATTTGATCTTTGTGAGATTGAGTTCATTTTGCCATGGCAGCCCTCAGGGTGCTCTGCTGGGCAGTGAGAGCTGGAAAGGTGCTGGTGACAGAGCAGTGTTTGACTCCTGCTGAGCAGAGCTGGCACAGCATCAGCGCTGCCTCCCCAGCACTGCCCCACCAAGGGGCTGGGAGTGGGCACGATCTGGGAAGGGACACGAGCAGGGCAGCTGACTCAAAGTGTCCAAAGGGATATTCCATACCAAACAGTATCAGCTCTGATATAAAAGCTAAGAAAAGGTGTATGTGCTATTTATGCCCTTTGCTGTCCTGAACAACTGCTTCACATGCTGAAGTCCAGCTTCCTGGCAAGTAGAGGAACATCACTTGCTGGTGGGAAGTAGAGAATATAATTTTTTTTTTTTTTGGTCTTTGCTTCAATGCATTTGCTTTTGCTGTAGTAAATTGCCTTATCTCAACCTATAAGTTATTCTTCATCTTATTTTCTCTCAGCTGAGAAGGGGGAGTGATAGAGTGACTTGATGGGCACCTGGTGTTCAGCCAAAGTCAACCCACCACAACATTGAAAATAATGAAGATGAATAAAAGTATTTGCATCAATAATAGATATTCTGAAGATGGCAGAGGTTCCAGAGATGGGTCATCCATGACTTCTCTGGGCAACCTGTTCCAGTGCCTTACCACCCTCACAGGGAAGAATTTCTTCACAATGTCTAATTTAACCTACTGTCCTTCAGTTTGAAGACATTGCTACTTGTCCTATCTCCATCTGTCCATGGAAAAAGTCCCTCTCCATCTCTCTTGTGAGCCTCCTTTAGTTACTGTAGGTGTTTTAAGGTCCCTTGAGAGCCTTCTCATAACCAGGCTGAACAGCTACAACTGTCTCAGCCTTTACCCACAGCAGAGGTGCTCCAGTCCCTGATCTTCACCCTGCTCAGGACTCGTTCCAAGAAGTCCACACCCTTCTTCTGCTGGGACCCCAGAGCTGGATGCAGCACTGCAGGTGGGGTCTCTTGAGCAGGAGAAAATCATCTTGCCCTGCTGCCCACACTGCTTTGGATGCAGACCAGGGCACAGTTGTTTTCCTGGGATGCCAGAGCGCATTGCCAGGGCACATCGAGCTTTCCAACGATCAACACACCCAAGCCCTTCTCCTCAGGGCTGCTCTCAATCCATGCTTCTCCCAGCTTGTGTTTGTGCTTGGGATTGCCTTGACTCATGTGTAGGACCTTGCATTTGGCCTTGTTGGCCATCTGTGTAATCTTAATTTTTGTGTTTGAGTTTGTCCAGGGGCTCACCCAAGTCTGTCCCACCGAAGGGATTGTGTGTCTGAGCCTGATAGCAGTGTGGCCATACAGAAGTGGGGCAGGATACACCTACCATGCTCACAGCTGCCCAAGAAGTCCCTCCACCCTTGATATTTTGGCAGTGACCTGGGAACATCATCTGATTGAGGGATACAGGCTGCCAGCAGCCTTAAGTCTCTGCTGGCTGCAGAACTGCACTGGGGTGATGTTCATAAAAACTGGGAGATGGTGTGAGGAGAACTCTCAGCCATGACATCCCTTTGGTTGGGAGTTTTTTCAGCTTACTGAAAACTCAAGCAGCATCCACATAACTACAGGCTAGAGAATGCATTTGGGGGGGCTTTAGCTGCAGAAGGCATGAAGGTAGTTTGGAACTGACCTGAGATTCACATGGACCAGATGAACTCTGCAGCTTGATTCATCATCAAGAGTATTCTGATCATGTCCTCTTTGCTTATGTGCAATATAAGAAAGTGGGTTTGTTTCCTTTTATTTAAAAAAAAAAATGTTCTGTCCACCAGCCTGATTTCTTTTCCCTGCAAAGCTATCCATTTTCCAATAAACCCTCCAGCAGCACAGGCAGTGATAATTCAGGTCACAGGTTTTGACAGAGAAAACCACATTGTCAGCAAGTCACTGCTAATGAAAATGGTTTTTTCTTCCTCCTTGTGCATTTCTTCTCATGTCCAGACCTCCACTGCTTGGAGTGGGAGTAAAAGATTTGTTGCAGCAGTATCTTAGGAACCCTCTAAATCTTTGTGTGGGGCTGCCCTTTTGCTGAACTTTTAAATCCACAAAGCAGGGGGTGAATTCAGGACGTGAACAAGGTGAGCAGCAAAGTCACACCCCACGCTGGGAAGTCTGGAGGAGGCATCATGCAAGAGAGGGAATTTCTGAGGACATCTCCAGGATCTCTGCAGGGCTGAAAGAGGATGTGGGATGGTGGGAGCAGCACAGCACAGGGCAAGCCCTGGCTTCCACACAGAAACCCAGGGATGTTTTGGGTGCTCCTCAGCTGGGGTGGCAGAGGGAAGGAGGACACTTTCTTCCTGTTGCTTCCACTTGCACAGGGACAGGTGAACATATGCCAGTGAATGTACAGAAAACCTGACATTTTTCAATCACATCATGGTGTTCCACCCCAGAATCAGTGCACCCAATGTCTGTTTTGTCAAAAAATTAAACCAAAAGAGCTCAAATGAGAGTCAGAAGATAACTGCACAGCAGGTCCTGTATTGCATTGACTTCAGCACCTGTGTGAGAGCTCAGGGCTGACTTGAGGCCACAGGCAGGTTCTTGGAGGCAGTCGATTGCTGCTGCCAATGTCATCTCTATAAATCAGCTATATCTCAATTGATTTCAGTGACATGCTGCTGGATTTATACCTGAGAGCAGACACTGACCTTAAGCACATGGTCTGAACAGGGCCATTCCCACTCAGCTGAAACCATTTGGAGGTTTTCCAATGCCATTTGATTGGCATTAAGGCTCGATCCATAATGGGAGAGTATATAATAGCCTGAGAATAGAATCAAATAAATCTAATCTGGGTCAGATCCTCAGACAGGGATGTTGATGGATCATAAGCCATCTCAGTGCAGGTTTTAACTAAAAATAAGGACATGGCTCTTTAAATATCACTGTGAAAAGCCCATATTTGATTATATAATAATAATATTTTAATTTGAGCTTGCTCCTCAACAGCACACATCTTTCTTGCTCATTAAAATTAATAAGCTACTTTTTCTGGGAAAGACAATGACCACACCTGTGTTTCAGGAGGAAGGTGACAAGAAAACCAGGATGGCCTGACCGTTCAGGAATGCTCAGAGACCTTCCTCGCCTTAATGCAACGCAGAGAACAATTTTGTACAGCTCCTTAGCTGGAGCAGTTCTCTCCCCTGGGCTCTCCAGTCTCTAATTTCTATGACCCTGTGAATTTAGTGTACACACAATGCGTGACTGATTCTTCTACATGGAAAAAAACACATTAATTTTTTATTCTCACCAACCACAAAACTAGAAAACTGCTCCCAAGATTGTGTGAAAGTTCATCCCTGGAAAGACATTTGACTTTGGTGGGTGGATTTGATCACAGATTAGGTTTGAGAAGGCAGGAAGGAGGGAGGCAGCAAAGCGTTGGCTAGATTTGAGGAGTAATTACATATTTTCCTTTAGGAAGACAGGAGATTGGTGGGATGCAAATGGAGGAGATTAGGAAAGGAAGAGGGGCTGTGGAATCCACAGCTCAAACAGACTCATGACTGATGGCTGCAGCTGCTACCACATCCTGGGGTTTATAGCAGTGCTTTCCCTTTGCTTCTTTCCTTGGCCTTTTCTGCCGAGGCAGTGATGTTGGGCTGACAGAGAGGGAAATCGTTTCCCATCTGTACCTGGAGGTGTCCTGGCAGTGGCAGAGGCTGCTGCTGGGGGAGGCTGGATCCAGCAGTCAGGGGGAGCTGAGTCTGGTGCAGCTCTGTGCCCCAGGTTCCAGCAGCATCCAGGCCGAGCAGAGCGCAGAGCTCCCTGAGACACGTGCACACACAGAGGGCACACTACACACCACGTATTTACACACACAAACGTGTGCAAATGCACACAGACCCTGGACACTCAGGTTACAGACACACAGAGAGCACACAGGAGCACAGGAAGCATCAATGCTGGCACGTGGAGATGCAAGTCCCTGGGGTGCCAGCCCCAGTTCAGTTGCTATTGCAGATCAGTTCGCTCACACAGAGAGATCTCTGGGACTCCCCTGCTCTCTCCAGCCTCCTTTGGTCTTGACCTCAGAGGCTCACTGACCCCCTTGCTCCCAGGCCATGTCACCTCCTGGCTGGTCCAGCTCCAGTTTCACTGTGACTACAGAGTCACTCCCACAGCCACACTCACTCCTTTGCTGCACCACTGACTCGGGGATCCCACGGCTCCTGGTCCCACTCCAGTTGCTGCACTTGGAGCTGTCCCAAATGCAAGCAGAGTCTCTCACATGGCAAAAGGAGGTTTAGATGAGGTTTAAAATAGTGTTTATTGAGAGGTCAGGACAGATAGCATTCACGAGACACAGAGCATGGCCAGGCAAAGCATAGTGTCCAGCAACCTGTTTACACTTGACCAGCCACTTTATCCCCTTATCCCTCCATTTTCCAATGCTTGTTCCTCCCTAATCCTTGCTAATGCTTTCCTTTCCCTGCCTTTGGTTACCCCCCCTCACCACCCCTTAACAAGCCTTGCACAATCCAAAGATGTTGCTCCCATGCATCCTGTGCAGAGATCCTCCTCAGTCAATGAGGAGACCCAGAGAGTGTCTGCCCACAGTGTGGGTGCCCCTCTATGGAGCCAAAACTCCTTTTGGACAGCCCTGGCAGGTGTTCATGCCTCTGACTGGGGTGCTGGGGCTCCACCACATCCCTTGTGCCTCCTGTGGGTGTGGAGATGAGCTTTTTGTGATGTAACAGTTACAAGGAGGGGATGGAAGAAGGCAAGAATGGAGTGTCCAGGCGTGGTGGTTCTGCATTGCTCATGGGTCAGCACAACAGCAAATCCAAGATGAAGTACAAGGAACCAAAACCACAAAAACCCAACCAAACAACAACAACAGTGGCAAAAATCATGCTTTCCCACTTCTAAAATGTTTTCATTAATCACAAGGGCTTTAGGGAAGGGTCTGACTGTCCCAATCCATTCAGCCTCCACATTCCTGCTTGGTCTCAGGTGACAACAGCTGTCATCTTTCACTGTTGTGTAGCCTTTGTGCAAGTGGACTTCCTCCCAACACCTGACAGTGTTGCTGCTGTGAGGTGAGTGGAGAAAATTAATAATTAAAATGGCCAGAAGAGGAAACCCAGGAGTAAAGAAGGCACTGTGAGCAGAGCTGAGGTGTAGGGACTCCTGTATTGTTTCATTTAAAATTGGAGCCTACAACTATTCCCTTGTATGCTGCAGCAAGCCAAAGTTAACACTTGGGTTGGCTAAGGCTGATTTTTCACACTAGCTTAGGGCAAATTTACAGGATGTTTAGATATTAAACTTGCACTAAAAAGTGACCTTAAAAAGCTATCTCTGAGTCTTCTTCAGTGCATAAGAAGAGGTTTGGCCACCAGTAAAATTCTGCTTCATTCCATTCATGTGGGATTTCTTTACTGAGCTGTGAGACATGATCAAGATAACAAGGAGTGGAAAAAGGGATCAGCAGCCTGCTGGATCACATCTGTTGGTTTTCACTCCACAACCAAACATCTACTGTCCTGCCAGCATCTTCTCCCTTAAAGTGGTACCAGAAAAACTGTGAAGATATGCTTATTGAATTCTAATTAAGATTAAGTGTTTCAAATAAGTCCAATCTGTGCATAGGATGTATTTAGCAGTGTAATGTATAATGCAGATGTATAATGCAGATGTATAAAGCAGCGTAAGGCTTCAGCAATATTATGCCACATAAAAAATGTAAATATTAGGGTAATGCTCAGGTTAATCAACTTCATCCTGATTGGATTTTGCTGCTGATCATTCCCATTGGAATATTTTCTCTTATTTTCCAGATTCCTCCATCCACCTCAGGTAATGCAGAAGGTCTGAATATCCCCCATCAGCCTGGGGTGCCCATGATTCCCAAAATGTTATGATAGAACTGGGAGTGGTACCAAAATTCAAGATGAATTTTTTTAGGATTTGGGAATACTTGGGAACTAACAGTTGATTACAGACACTAATACCTAATAGTAGAGTGGAGAGCCTTGGGAACTCCTATTGCTTCCAAACTCAAAGGTACCATGGCAAGATTAGAGTTTAATGGAAGATTGCTGCAATGGATACATTCCCATGGATATTTCAAATTGGCATTTTCTAACAAAACTCAGTTCTACAAACTGCATCATCTTTATTGTCTTCTGGTTGGACTCAATTTAAATCACTAAGCCATATCCTTCTGAAGTCTTTATTATAGCATGGAAAGACCAAAGTGACCAAGAGCTACGGAAAATCTTCCAGGCTATCGTGAATCCCCTAGGAACAGAAGTGTCTTCAGTGTCCAATATGAGATTCACCAGACCTCTTTTCAATCTAGACCTATCAGGCAGCCTGGGGCAATGTTTATTTCCATGCCCCTATAAAGACTCCATTAGACTCAAAGCCTGTTTTCCCAGTGATGTTTTGTCACCATCTCATGACTGATAACGAGGCGCAGATGGACCAAGATTTTCCCTCCCTCACATTGGTACCTGTTCTTGGGACGTATCTTCCTTTTCCATTTCTTTGATTTTCCTGGTTTATACATGTTTATGGTTTATGGAAACAGGAAATATGAAGGGGAATCAGACCAATTGTCAAAAGTTAAAGAGAGGGAAAAACTCCAATCATATATTAGAATAGAGATCTGGGTACTTGGGATTTTTTTTGCATCTTTGAGGAAGAATCCAAAGGAGACTCCTGCTGTGGTGTCTGGTGTTGGGCAAAGGAACCTACAGAGCCAGGAGAAAGAGGCAGCTACTGTGTCCTTTGGCAAGGACCTGCTGGGCTGCCTTTTCTTGACAGCTGAGCAACAGAGTAAATGGACATGGGAAAGTTATATAGATTTGCTGTCATATAAATGTAGTTTGCACAAAGTGATGAATTCAGCAAGTGTAGTAGTACTTTACCTTGGCCTCAAGGGAGAAGATGAAACAAGCATCAATACCTGCATTTAATGCCCAAAATGAGGAAGATGGACAGACTATAGCCCTCTTGGGCAGCAAGGGCTGGTATTGGAAGTTGTACAGTGTGGGATAAAGGATGTGTGGTAGCACAAGGTAGCACAGATCCAGAGTTCTGGTTTTCTCCTGTCCCATGTCCCCATGGAGGCTTATTCCATGATGCAGAGTGCAGATCATTTCCATATAACCAAGATTTTCAAGTGCTTCTTAAATGAATCCAGATGTCCCAAGTGCCCAGAAAGCATCCTTCTCTCAGAACAGTTGTGTTTCTCTCTTCCCTTTTTGTTTCTGACATAGTGTGGATGAAGCACAGTCCTCTGTGTTCCCTTCTTTAAGCCTTTTCTCAACCAAGTCTTTGGCAATATCTCACAACCATTAAAAAAGTGCCCAACACCATCACCCTTCTCCACTTCACCCAGTGTGTTATGTCCCCTGGTGCAGACTGAGAAAGTGTTTTATTCAAAGCTGTACAGAAAAGTTGCAACACACACATGCAGAGCCAGAGGGTTGTCCTCAGGATCTCTTTTATCTCATGTGATGTATTCTGGAAGAACTTTATTAGGTTATGTGATTAAAGGCTCATTACACACACACAGCGGCAGAAGGACAAGCCATGGAACCACAATATCCCAGCCAGAGAGAGACACAAGACTCTAAACTGGTCTGGGGCTGTTCCAGGAGAGCCCCAGCTTCATGGGTGGGAGGAAACACCCTTCCCAGGGGAAAGAGCCCCCCAGCTCACCTCAGCTGGGAGAGGCATCACTGCCTGGGTGTAGGACACATGATAGGATATTGGGGAAGAGCAGCTGGGCATTCCACAAGACCTGGTATGGGATAGGCTGGGGGAGAAGCCAAAGTCAGGGAAAGGGAAGGATATAACTGGTTTAGAGAGGAACAAAGGTGGGAAAATAGAGGGAAAAGGGGATTGAGTGGCCAGTCCCAAGCAAACAGGTTGCCAGTTGGTGTGTTTGTCTGCAGGACATGGTCCTGAGCAATGAGACCAGGGGAAGAGATATTTGAGGAGCTGTTAGCAAGGAGATAGGGTGGCCCTATTTTATAAGAAGATCTTTCTTTTGGTAATTGCTTCACACCTTGCTCTGTCATAGCACAGGTGAGGTGCTATTCTCCCCCAGAGCAGCACTAATGAGTGGTGAAGACAGGAATGCATCTTCCTTTTCCATTCTACATTCCTTTTGTGTGTTTGTAGGGGCACTGTTAACAGAACAACTGACTGAGGAGTACAGCCTCTGAATTCCTTAGACTCTATTGTGATTCTAGTGCTAAAAGTCTCACTGAGAGCAAAACACAAAGGGAATCATTTGTATTAAAATCAGCCAGATACAGACCCTAAAACAATTTGATCATATAAGGAACCATCAGTCTTGAATTAACTTAAATTCAGTTCTGAATTTGCTAGTTAGAAGCCTAAGAGCTTACAAAGTGCTTATCATGAAATGCAAGTCCCCATAAACCAGCAAAACACATAAATCCTGTCTGTGCTAATTATTTGGAAGATGACAAATTGTTACATACACACAGGGGTCTGGGTTATGACCCTGAGGAATTGATAGAAATAGCCAAAGGATGATCAGAATTTCCTGTTGGCTATAATTTCTTTGGGCTTACTTTTAGTGTGTTTGGTTCCTACCAGGATTAGAACCATGATTTCTAAATCTGGAAGCCTTTCAGTCTGTTACTTTCTACCAGACTGATGTCCTTGTGAGGTTCACAGCAAAGATCAGATGCAGTGAAAGGGAGCTTTGTGTGTCCAGAGCCACAGGGACACAGAGAAGACCCACAGGGCTGAGCCCCCCTGCCTTGGATTACTGCAGGTTTCTTCTCAGATGCCAGATGTTTCCATGTACATCTGCATTTCACTGAATGCCTGGGCTCTGCACAGGAGGACCTGCAATAAGGTGGTTGTTATGCAGCAAAGCTACACTCACCAGTGTAAATTCTCTTCTTTGGATAGTTTCTAAGTCTTTGCAATTGCTTTAAGAAGCAATCTTTTCTGTTGCCCAGACCTTCACATCAGACCTGCTCCTGAAGCAGCCTGATTTATGCTGCTCTGTTCTCATGCATGGTGAAGTGACTCCTTGAATTGAACAGTTCTAGACAAATTATAATGCAATGAAAAAGAAGTATATTTGAGGTCTGTAGGCAGTTTTATGCCACTCAGAATATCACCCTTCTTCCTACAGTGATGTGTGCAAGTCCCACTGAAAGACAGCGCTTCCCAGTTTATCTCACTGGCATTTGCTTTCTGGGTTTCAAATCATGATCAGGGCAAATCCTGCTTGTGTAGGAAAAGGTCTTCTGCTTCTGAGGAACAAATTCAGTTCTGAACACACTGGCAACCTTACTCTGTATGCACTCTAAGCTCCTCAAGGCAATTGAGGCCCTCAGCTCCCACTGGAGGGCACAGGGAATGAAAATGGTTTGGTGTTTGCTTGGAGTATTGTAGGATGAAGCCTCATTTCATGCTTGTATATTAAAAGGCCTTAGAGTATTTATTTTTGCATTAAGCTATTCTTTCCTCAAACAACTGGCAACAATATGCCTCCCTTAGGGTGGAAGTCTGTTCTGATGATATAATATATCTAATGTTTCTCTGTAGCAGCCGGTCTTCTCAAAATATCACATTGGATTGATAACCTTCAAGGAAGCCTTGTACCACAAGTGATGACTGCTTCATATTTTATCATGACAGTGAGAATTGTTTTAAGCTCTCCTACTTTTTCATCGCCTAGAGGACCTGCAAGGAGGTAGGTGGCACTTATGTGTCACCTGCACTGGTGGCTCAGGCAACTCTCCCACCAAATCTTGTGTCATTGGTGCCTTTGGTAATAATCTTGGGGCTCAGAAGGAGGCAAGCAAGATTAGCAGGCATGAGAAATAGAGATATTCATGCCATCACTCAATGCATGCATGGCTTAAAAGCTGCAGAAACTTTGTAAATATTTCTCTCAGATAAAGAGCTGCTTTAATCTTGTGAGCTTTGAGTTCTCTCATGGTCATTGCCCATTAAAGAGAAATCAGTATTCCTGAGTCAGTTTTACAGAAGGGCTTGGCTTTCCTGGTGACACTAATTGAAAGTGATGTATATGTGTGGTCATATATCATTCTTTGAGGGTGGAAGACTGAGTTCTTTCATTATCCCAAATCTTATCTATCATGGAATTTAATTAGGGAAATAAAAATCATACACAAGCTGAAAAGGGTTTTTCCTAAGCCCTCTGAAGTCCCTGGATCCTCGAGGTCCTATAACCCTTCCCAGTCTCAGTGACTGGATCATCTGCACCCACTGCTCAAAGGTTACAGACATTGCTGCTGATCTGGTGCTCAGAGGTCTCAAATCAGGGGCAATGAAACCATTGTCTTAGTTTATAGGTGAACTTGGACAGCAATGTGGTTTCCATCTTGCAGACTTACAGTGCTCATGCCCATGTTTTTAATGACTATGCAAATTCCCTGTTCCCTTCATTAGGTGCATGAGTCTCACACAGCTCATACATAAGCATGTCAAAATACACAAAATACCTCTAGTCCTAAATCCAATTTTATTACATTCTTAAAAGTTTATTTTTAGAGTTAGCAAGATGGACAAATTCCACTCCTGCCTAAGTAGTGCATGACCTTTAGCTTTCCTTTAAATCAGGCTTCTCCATCTGTGTGATCTTTACGAAGCAAAATGTCGTTCAATTAAATCTAATCTTCCTCTTGCTACTCTTGCCAGGGTTTCCTCCAGTGTGCCTTGGGAGCAGCTGACTCTGTGTGGACCAGGTTCCTATGTGAAAAGGAAAAGGCACATGGAGTGGGGAGGAAGTTTCTCACTTGATATTTAAGTTGGTGTGCCACACTGCTCATACATCTAACACTGGGTCAGGACAGGGTTAAGTTACTCCAACTGCAGTGTAATTTTACTGATATAGAATGCAAACTATATTAGATTCCTGATTAAGATGATGCTCCTCATGGTCCTTCCTATGAAAAGTACATGACTGTTGCCAACTCTTGCCATGTCCTCCAGTGATGGAGTTGCTTACATCTCCTCTTCCCTGCTTCCTTCAAAGGCCTTCCAGGTCTTTGAATTGCTGCTAAGCAAATGCATGCTTTGATACTGAAGTAATGAGCATTATGGAAGTAAAATACCAGTATGTGTGCATATGTGCAGCTCATATCTCTGTATATCTGTTCATGATTCAGTCTATCTCCAGCCACCCTGTCTAGAAATTATGGTTTGTTTCAATATTAAAAGATTTCGTACTACCAACAACAGAGCTCAAACCAAGTTTATGAGTCATTCCCTTCCTTCAAAGGACATAGATTACCTGTTTTAAAATAACACAGTGAATTTCTGATCAACAGCTGAAACTTGGTGCAAGAACCTGAACAGCTGTGTGACAGACATTCATGCCAAAGCTCCCCACACCAAGTTTAATGCGTTTAATGCTCTCTTTTAATCAAAGTTCAGTGGCCTGTTTCTTGCACTCGTGTTTTCATATGCAAAGGGGAATTAATGTGATGTGTTTTAAAACCATGGTATATATCCAGATCACTAGAAACAATGCCTGAACTAGCCTAGATGTAGTCCTACCCAGACACCTTAAAGCACACCCTGCAAATGTGTCTACGCTTGTTTCCAAGGACAAAAACTGCCCTTGTCTTAATTGCTGTAGCAATTGTAGCAAAGCCTCATGGAGACAGCTCCTTGAGGCTGCAAACCATTGTCATTCTGTGAAGGGGAAGGTCCTGGATCCCTCCCCACACCCTAGTGACATATCCTGTTCTGCAAAAGGAGGATAGGAGTGCCTCTGGTTTATTCTAAGTAATCTCTGATGTGCAGTACAAATTCTATGCAACAGCAGTAGACAAAGTCACACAGAGCAATCTGGTCTTCTCATTGCCTGCACCTGGAGAACGACAGGTGGGTAAAATAATCCTGTTAGCTGTGAGCACTGACTCACTGCATTGTCAACCTCAGACATCCGGGGCAGGGGCGGTTCTGAGCTCCTCAGCCAACATGTAAACAAAGTTCTGCCAGTTGTCTCGAGATAAAGCAACATCCTGAGCTCCTGAGCTCCTCTCTATGTAGCCAGAATCTACTTCAGGGGGCTGTGATCAAGCTCCTTTCCTGACTACAAGATTAAAAGGGAGTCTGGGAAATAGGTGAGAGTGACATCACAGTGGAGCAGGAATACAGACCTGCATTGAAGGACAGGAACAGTGACAGAGTCATTCTCTGTTAGCAGCCAACAGCTAGAGCCACATGTGGACAAGGGCTTTTTTAGGGAGCAATAGGCTGTTTCATTCAGAAAAGTGATAATCTGCTCCATCCTTTCCCCCTCGATGGATGAAGTTATTGTCTGAAGGCGAAGTGGATTATTCTGTATGTGGAAATTGGATTATGGCTGAAGGAAATGGAGCACTCTGCTGTTTCAGCTCATTAGACAGAGGATTAAGCTGCACCTTCCTGCAGATCTGCTTGGTCCAGGTGCTGGAGGCACACACTGTGAGCAATGCCCACTGATGTGGTTCAGGGCACCTGGCAATTCCTTTGCTGCTAGATGTGAAAGAGGATCAGGATTTGGCAACTGTCCAGAGAAAATCCCTCTCCTTTGGGCTTGACTAAGCCTCCAGGATTTTGGTTTCTTAACATTCTACTTCTTTACCTAAGTAAGATCCGTTTTATCTTCTTTGTGTGCCCTCTTTCCACCAAGTATTGGAGGTGGCTTAGGTTTTGTTTGAAGAAGTCATCTGATACAAGCTGAACAGTGTGATCACTGGTCTGGCTTAGGCCCCTGTGAGCCTTTGCCACTGCTCATGTTCATACTTATGGCAGCAAGGCTCTCTTGCTACCAGCTCAGAAACAGGTCCCTGAGACCCTCTCCTCTCTGGGCTGAGGCAGATCCTCTCAGGACCTTTCTGTCTCATCTCCAGCACATCTCCAAATGTATTACAGAGCTGCACTGTGAGGAATGGTATGAGAGTCTTTTATGGGAGCCTTGTGCACTTCCTCCTTCCCTTTTCATTGGCACTGGTGTGACTGAAGGCTGTCTTTCCAGCCCAATTCACACTGAAGTGACAGATGATATTTCAGTCATTTCAGTTATACATGGGAGGAAAATTCAAAATATGTGTCTCAAGAATCAAATGAAAAGCAGCACTTGATACTGAAGGAGAGTTTGTGACTGCTGCCATATGTCTCTTCTAAAAATGAATGGGCAGCAAAGGGACCCCACACAGCTGGGCAATGAGAGAGGGCATGTCCTTCACAATAACCCAGTGAGGTCTCACAGGTCTTATTTGGAGAGATTATTTCCCTAATGTACCTTCTGCAAAGATTAAATTTATGCTGGTTTTTTTCCCTTCCCTTCCCTTCCCTTCCCTTCCCTTCCCTTCCCAGATGTACCTAGTAGCACAGGAAGCTGATGATATTTTTCCATTTCCACCCTTTAAGTGAAACAAAAGATTCACTAGTGAAAGGGCACTACTGGCAGACACAAATCAGATTTCTGGAAAGTCAAATTCTCTCTGTTTTATCAGTGAGTGTGGTGCCTGTTGCACACGGGGCTCTTTGGAGAAGGGGCTGCAGGGAACAATGTCAAGGCAGGGAGATCCTTTCCTAGCCTGGGTCACAGTGATCGATGTGCAGTGGTAGAGTTATATCATCCATTTATTTTCTGATGTTTTAAGGCTGTAACTCCCCATAAAAATCCAGGTTTTGCCTGCCCTGTCATATCTTTTTTTAAATATAAGTGATCTTCTAGTCTAAATTTGGCAAGTGCATGCTATAGGCATAAAAGAAGGTTACAAATAAGAAGTGATTTGGTAACAGAGGATAATCAAAACTGCTGTGGAATCAGCTTTCAGGCATCAGACATTCTTGAATGTAACCTTACACATTGCACTTTTTTTTTAAACCAACCCTAAATGAAATCCTTGTTTGGGTAAAGGATTTCCTTCTCATCTAATTGTGTTCTGCTCATGTCTGATCCCCAAGGGGATTCCCTGCTGAGGTAATGATGATGGTGAGCCATAGCATTGCTCACCTGGAAATTACCTGTGATTGCTATGGTTTTGTTCTGTGATAGTGGCTCTGTCAAACCCTTACAGAGAGAGCAGCCAGAAAATGACTCGTGTGCTCTTCACCCCACCTGGGGGGCCCAGTGACATGTGAACATCACTGATTGTCCTCCTGGGGTTCAGAATGTCTTCAGGGCAAGACACAGGTGTGCTTGGACACACAAACAGTGTCTGGGACACAACAAAGTGTTAAGACACTTAGAGAATCCACTGTTGCCCATGGGATGCACTCACCTTGCAGCAGTTCATGGAGAGCTGTTGCTCGTGAGTTGCACTTACTTGGAGAAGTTCAGGAGTCTGAATGGTGGAAGGGTGCAAAAATGTGACTTGCTTTACAGATCTACTTTTTCAGGCAGTAGAAATACTAGCAAATCAGAAAAACCAGTCATTCTTCTTACACCTGGATATTTCTAACACTGCCTACTCACATGCCTTCCCAAAATAAGAAACACCTTATCCTTTGCCTCACCATTTGTACAGTCCACAGCACAGCAGCAAAATGCAAAGGTGCAGGACTTTTTCTGACCTCCTCTGACCACTATCTTCTGGCCTCAGCATGAGGTATTACCCTTTTCATGCCTAAGTTTGCAGGGTCACTGATGCCCCAACACACAAAACTTGACTTCCATTGCGACAACGCACAGAGGAGTCACTGAAAGGACTGCAAAGGATCATCAACAGAACTTTTATTAACAAATAACCAAGCAGAAGGATTTATTGCACATAAATTCTGAAACCAATTATATCTCCTTTGGGGCCTGGGTAATGAAAAGTCTCCTGTGTGTGCTTTCAAAGCACTATAAATCTGATATGTTCTTCAGTGTCCTCACCTAGAAAAAGGGTCTAGTGGTGTAGGCTGCAGCAAGGTGGATGCACTGATTATTGCCACCCAACTGCCCTGAATGGGCAGCAAAACAAAGAATTCTATATAGGATTTGCACACTTTTTAGTATTTTGGCTTTGTTTTAGTTGTATTTCGATTTTTGGTGTGGCTGTTGTTGATTTGCCTTTCGTGGGGCAGAGGTGTTTGTCTGATTGTTTAAAATAAAATAATGGCCACTTCCTGAATTACCCATTTTGCAATGTATTTAATTTAATTTCTATTGTCATTGCATGTTCCAGGATGCATGCAGATTCCTCTCCAGGAGTAAATATTCCTCACAGCTGTAGTTGTAGAGAGATGGGAGGACAGAATCTTCAATGTACTTAAGACTTTTCATCTTAAAACGCCTGAATCTAAACTGATCGTAAATTTAAATTTCAAAAAGTTCTATATGTCAATCCCTTTGCAGAAAAAAATTTAGGAATAGTGAAGAGAATATGTTTAATTATTATGATAATTACAAGGTTGGGTATATCTATACCACATGCACCTGGTAGCCTGAAGAATTATACAGATGATGAGGGAAAAAATGGCTGAGAAATTGTCAGTGTCTGCACCTAGATCCAGCAAATAAGAGAGCAGGCTGGAGAAGCTAAACCTAATGGCCAGGGTGCTTATGCAGGTAGGCATTTCTGCTTGGTGGTTTTAACTGACTTGGGGCAGTGACTCACAAAGCAGCAGCTCATTGTAGTCCCATTCTTAATCCTGAAATTACCTCCTTCTTTGTGGCTTCACTATGTTGCCATCTTTATTGATAGCAGCCCTTGGGACTAAAGGCTTTATAGCTCTGCAATGTGTTTATGCATCCTCCATACACACAGCTGTCCCATGCCTGAGATAAACCCCACCACTCACAGGACATGCTCTAGCTCAGCCTTGTTTGCAGGTGGAGTTTTGAGCAGTGCTCTTTGCTACTTGCAGCTGTCATCCAAATTTTAATTGATTCCTCAACTGGACTGAAATGTCAGACTGACATTTTTTTCTGTAGGATCTGCTCTGCTGGGTGATATCTGTGCAGACACAGTCAGCAAGGTGGATTTCTGGACTATGATGGTGCAGTATGAAAGAGGATAATAGAGCTGAGGAATCACTTTTACTGGGAAATGGTGTGGTGCTTAGCTCATGTGTCTCAAGCTGCTACTGCAGTCTTGGGGTGAAGGGAATGAACTCAGAAAACGGAAACCACCAGGTAATTAGATTGCCTGAAAAAGAATTGGTATGGGAGACTCTGAACCATGCTGTGAGTAGCCATCACTGCTCTTCTTCTTGGAACTGGGTAGTACTAACCAGATAATTAACAATGGAGGATGTTTCTTGACTTCTGCTGCAGTGATGTGCTCTGCCTCAAGCCACAGCTGGGCAGCACAGGGAAGAGGATAGAGAGATCTGCCAAGCTTTGGGCTCCAAGCTGTAGGTACCAGTCATGGCTTGGTTCCTGGAGCTGGCAGCAAAGTTCAAAGGGAAGAGGAGCAAAAGGGCATAAAGCCAACAGCAACTGGAGATGGGAGGCTGGCACACTTTACTGATGTGTGAGATTTTTTAGATAGAGAGAAAAAAGCTTTGGGATGCTGTGTCTTTTGACAGGAGCATGGAAGGATTGGACAAATGCAGCCAGAGCCAGAGGGGAAGGTTTTTACTTCAACCTTCTGACCAGGACTACAAAGAAAGGGGAGGGGTAGGAAGATGGCAAGGGCTTGCTCACAGGAAGAAAGAGCAGAAATAGCATCTGTCATAGGGAAGAGAGGTTCTTACTGAAACTCAAACTACTGAAGCTATCAAGGAATCCCACCCTGGAGTAATTCACCTCCTAATTGTGCTGAGTAAAATGATTGCAAGACCTTAAACCACCTCTGACACAGAATAGCAATGGGTTCAACCACCTGTATTCATCCTGCTGCCACTATGATGCCAGCTGGGTGTAAGAGCTAGAAGGAAACTAAACCCCTAAAGGAAAAGCTGTCTGTTAGTTCCAGCTGAGGGCAGAGGGGGCTTTAATTTCATTCTAACTTTATTTCTCGGATCCTTAGAAATATGAGCCTGAAAGTGTTCTCAAGCAGAGGCTGCTTTGACTGCTTTGTTCCCAGGAGAGGCAGTGCCTCTCCTGTAGCACAGGAGAAGGATTTGGTCTGAGGTATCTATTTGCTGCTGAAGGACTGCTCCTGAGGAGGGCATATCTTTATATTAATTCAACCTGGGGAGATGCAAGGGTCCATACCCCTCTACAATCACATCTTATTTCTTTGGAAACTTTTGCTGTTCTGAAAGTGTTGTTTGTTTTCCTCTCTGGTCCACTGAGTTCTGCTCCTTCCTCCATTTCCTTTTACGCAGCATTCTTTCATATTATTTTTCCAATTAATTTTCCTACCCTTCTCTCTTACCCCAGTTTCTATCTTCTTTCAGTCTCCTCCCATTTTCTCTCAATCTGCCCTTTTGTCTCTTGCCCTGGTTTGCTGTCCCCCTCTCTCTGTCCTCTCACTTTGATTTTCCATCTCTCTTTATCAACTTTGTCTTCTGCAAAATCCCCATCACTGTTCCCAGCCTCTCCTGGTGCAGATCACAGCCTGCTGCTGCAGCTCCTCTGGTGGCTTGAAACACAGCTGACCTCTCCACACAGGAACCAGAGATCTGAGCTTGATGCAAGAGACATCTTAAGACTTGGATGTTTCACTTGTGACAGCAGACACATCAATTTCCTCTGGAGACTTGTCTCTCTGGGTCACTTCAGCTGCCACCAGAGGTATCTGTTTAACTACTGCAGTTCTCCTTGTCTGATCTATAGCTTTGGATTTTTTAGCCCATTCTCTCTTCTCCTGTGAGTTGTGGGTGGGAGTAACCTACTTCCTTCTACCCCCGGATCATCGGGAGGAAAAGGAGACATCTGAAGAGAGTTTTAGTCTGCCTGGCTCTCTGTGTAGACACTCACCTGAAAGGGACATACTGCAGAGGAAGACCTGGGCATGGCAAAGAGCCTTCCTGAGCAGCAGGTGTCCTGGAAAATAGATATTTTCACAGCATGGCCTTATCTGTAGGGTGTGCACAGGCAAGGAGCTCTGGGGGAAAGTCTCTGCAGGAGACCAAGTGGTGCAACATTTGCAGAAAGCCACTGAGGCAATGCATTTGTTAGACTGGAGGAAAACTGATGGAATTACAACTGCTTCATGTCTCTCAGGCATCCCTTGGCCTTCTGCCTCTCCAGGTGAGCCTCATCTGCCTATTTAGCTACAATCATAGAATGGTTTGGGTTGGAAGGAACCTTAAAGATCAGCTACTTCCAACTTCTTTGCCAAGGGCAGGGACATAGTTCACTATACCAGGTTGCTCAGAGTCCCATCCAGCCTGGCCTTAAACACTTCCAGGGATGCCCAGTTCTCTAGGCAACCTGATCCAGTGTCTCACCAGCCTCACAGTAAACAATTTCTTGTTAACATCTAATCTAAATATCACCTTTTTTCCTTTTAAAAACTCCTTCCCCTTGTTGTATTTCTATCTGCCCATATAAAGAGTTTCTCTCCATCTTTTTAATAAGCTTCCTTTATGTACTGGAAAGTTACCGTAAGTTCCCCTTGATCCTTCCCTTCTCCAGGCTGCACAACCCCAATTCTCTCAGCTTGTCTTCACAGGAGAGGTGCTGCAGCCCTCCTCTGGACCTGCTCTAACAGGTCTGGTGCTGAGGACCTGTAAGAGCAGGTCCAGAGGAAGGTGTCACCAGAGCAGAGCAGAAGGGAAGAGTGCCCTGCCTTGGCACGCTGCTCACGGGGCTTTGGAGGCACCCCAGGGTGGGCTTGGCTTTCTGCACTGCCACACACATTGCCAGGTCATGTCCAGCTTCTCATCCAACAGCAACTCCACAACCTCTCTGCAGGTCTGCTCTCAAGGAGTTCTCCTCCCAGCCTGTGCTTGTGTCTGGGACTGCCCCAACAAAGGTGCAGCACTTTGCACTTGGATTTGTTGAACTTCATCAGGTTCTTGTGGGCCCACATCTCAAATTTGTCCAGGTGCTCTGGATGGTATCCCATCCTTCTGTTGTGTCAACTGCCCTGCTCAGCTTGGTGTCATCTGCAAATTTGCTGAGGGTACACTCTACTTCCCTCTCTGTGTCACTGATGAAGGTGTGGAAGGTGTGGAAGTGTCCCAAGACACAGCCTGAGGGACTCTGCTCACCACCAGCCTCTACCTGGACACAGGAGCCATTGATCACAACTCTCTGGCTGCCTCCATCCAGACAATTCCTTATCCACATCGAATCCATGTCTCTCCTTTTGGAGAGAAGCATGTCATGCTGTGTCAAAGGCTTTACAAAACTCTAGGCAGATGACATCCATCAGTCTTCCCTTGTTGCCTGTTGCAGTCACTCCATCACATAATGTCACGAGACTGGCCAGGCATAATTTGCCCCCTTAGTGGAGAGATTTAGATCTTTTTAGCCCCTCACATCCATGGATCGAGGCACAGGATGTGCTCCCTAAGCCTTATTAGTCTCCAGCTTTCAAGTTCTTTATAGCATGGCTTGACACTGAAAGCTCTTACCCTCAATTTTCAGTGCACCTCTGCAGATGAAGGAAAATGTGGGGGTAGGGTCTCTGGGGATGCTCCGCTGTTGGAAAGCAAGAGGAACCCTTACTCTTCTCAAAGGTTGTGTTAAGACAGCAGGCAATTAAGCATAGTTATAAGTGAATTCCTTTTAGTTTTAATAAAAGCAGGGGAATTCCCTGCAGAAAACTCCTGAGTTCCTCTTACTGACAATATATGTGCCCAATATAAACCACACCAGACTCAGAAGACATCATTTATTGTGTAAAAGTTCGCAGTTAAAGAAAAAAGTATGTCCTATATTTATAACTGGGTCTGTGCTCTTTTCCCTCTCTCCCCCTTGGCTCCATTTAACATTCCCAGAGGATGTACTGAGACTAATGGGAAATGTTCTGGACTGGACTAAAATGACACTTCTACTCCCAGAGATGTGGGACTCTAAACAAGATAAAGCAAAGGGTTGGTAGGCCAGATTACTGCAATATTGCTCTAACACATACACAGCACAATACAATATGATATAAACCCATCTAATCTGTTAACACAGGATGAATAAGTATTGGAAAGTTAAAAGTTGTTTCAATTTTTCTCACATTAAAAATGCCTTCAAAATTGGTAGTATGTTAAACTGATGACTACTTGTGAAATACTTTATTGGAAAAGCAATGCCTTTTCTGACAGTGAAGTTGTACTGTCACAACTCTTCCAGAATCAGCTCCAGGGGAGACTTTCCTAGGCAGAAATAGCCACGACAGCACTCATGTCTCTCCCTGGATTTTTCCATCTTGCTGCATGCCTCGTGGCAGCTCTCCCCCTGCAAATCCCAGCAAGCAGTGGAAGGGTGCTCAGGAACTTTCACTATGTTCAAGTCTTTTGTGCTGGAGCAAGCCTCAGGTCATTTCTTGTGAGGGTGTGGTCTGGCTGCAGCCTCAACACAGCACACTGGACAGGACCCAGGCAGGGCAGGGGAGGGAACAGCCTCTCCTCCTCTGTGCTCCTCACTCTCCCATCCTGCAGTTCCCCAACCGGGATGCCCTCAGTGATGCTCCATTTATTCCCTTACTTTGGCATTGCATTCTGCCTGTTGCTGAGTTTCTTCTCAGTTTTAAAGTCACTTAAAGGACTTGTTTCTAAAAGATGGGATCAGTTGTTCTACAGAAGGAAGGAAAAATTCCTGTACTTGGGAAGGAAAATCTCACGCACCAATGAATGGTAGAAAACACCATGGAGACCACAGATGAAAATCAGTTGTGCAGAACACGGGGGTCCTGATAGGCACCAAGCTGAACATGAGCCAGGAATGTGTGCTTGCAACAGAGAGGAAAATGGTGTCCTGAGCCTCATCAGGCAGAGCACTGCCAGCAGGATGAGCCAGGTGATCCTTCTTTTCCACTCAGCACTGTTTGAGACACATCTGCAATGCTGTGTCCAGAGCTGAGCTGCCAAAGGCAAGAGAGGCGTGGAGGTATTTGAGAGACCGTCCACCAAAGGGCCATGAAGATGATCGAGGCAATGCAGTATTTTTAATATGCAGAAAGGCTGACAGAGCTGGGGCTGTTCAGCCTGGAGAAGAGAAGGCTCAAAGGATCTT
Organism: Notiomystis cincta; assembly: GCA_013398075.1. Classification (NCBI taxonomy): domain Eukaryota; kingdom Metazoa; phylum Chordata; class Aves; order Passeriformes; family Notiomystidae; genus Notiomystis; species Notiomystis cincta. Next base: position 33,864 of record VZRX01019035.1, on the reverse strand, counting down.
CTCCATACACATAAATACCTGACAGGAGGGTGCAAATGCCCAGTGCTAGGACCCGAGGCAATGGGCAAAGACTGAAACAGAGGAGGTTCCCTCTGGGCACCAGGAAACCCTTCCTCACTGCAAGGCTGACTGAATGCTGACACAGAACACCCAGGCAGATCAGGCAGCATTACTCTTTGGAGATGTTCAAGTCTGGACATGGTCCTGAGGAACTGGCTCAAGGTGGCCCTGCCAGAGCAAGAGGTTTGGCTGGATGACCTCCCGAAGCCCCCTCAGCCTCAGCATTTCCGTGGTTCTGGGATACAGACTGTAGAAATCCATATGCTGCTCCATACTTTTACTAAAAAAAACAAGGAAAAATGAAAAATATATTCCTTATGAATGGCAGCAGCCAGAGGTTCTCAGAGGCAGAGATCTTCTTCCCCACGCTGTGCCTTTGAGGGACCCTCCACGCTTCAGGCACGATGGAGCAGCTCAGTTTTCACGGCCAGGCGGGCCTGGGCTGCTGCGCTGAGTCGCGGATTTCGCAGAGCCGGCTCTGCGGGGCGGGGAGCTGCCCGTGGAAACAGAGCCACTGGAGTCAAGGGAATAGCAAGTTTCTTCAAGAGGAATCAGGAATTTTTGAAGCAAAGCACCCTCTCAGCCAGTCCAAGATGTTGCTGCAAGCTCAAGCCTCGCTCTGTCCTACCTGGTGTGCTGGAGACAATGATGCTGGGTGCTGGTGGTGGCAGAGGCTGCACAGCTGTGGTGGCAACAGGCACAGATGTGGGACCTTCACAGCTGCCCAGAGTAGAGATCATGTGTTGTTCTTCCTCAAGGGGTTCTCCCTGCAGTAGCCCAGGGCAGCTGGGTACAGCAAGAGAGGCTTTCAGAGCTCAGTTTTCCAGGAAGGGACAACACAAAGTAAAAATGTCATGAAGACCACGTGATGCGTGAAGAAAAGCTTGGTAATGCAGTGAGAGAGCGTTATGAACATCTGCTCTGAACCAGGCAGCACCCCCAGCAGCCTTGCATTCAGCCCAGCTTCCTTCAAGAGGGGCTCCTCAGACCCCAGTCCCTGCCTTCTGCAGGAAACTGCCATTAAATGCTTGAATTTCTGGGCTAATGCTCAAGCTGAAGCAACAGAGCGGTGCAGGATTTACAGCCCAGAGTCAATCACCTGCCTCAAGTCCTCCTGCTTTTCTTGGCAAGTGCATTACCCTGCTCCCTAAAGCAGCTGGGGTGAAGAAGGCACGTGGGCTTCAGCAGGGGCTCTCAGGTAACACCTTGGTGGCAGTGTCCTCTGCCACCACCACACTTCCTCAGCACCTGGACTGATGCTCACTGTGCTCCCACCTGCTCAGCAGGGCCAGGCTGTGCCAGTATCCTTTGTTGCACAGCCCACCCCATTTCACAGAGATTTTTTTTTTTTTTTTCATCCCAGAAATGACATTTGTTTACCAGCAAAGCAACAAATATTCATTCATTGTCCTGCTCAGGTAGCATAAACAATGTATTTGGCTAATACCTGACTCTAGCAGGTGACCTTCTGAGCCAATTAAATTTTTTCTAAGTGTCAATTTGCACTGAATTTTCCACAATTATTAATCTGTTATCACTTGGTAGGCTGATGGAATCTTTAAGAAATACTCCAAAAGAGTGCATCCAATTTCTTTTTCCCAAGCGATTCATGAAAAATATCAAAAAATCACAGCAGCTGTTTTCAGGTGCCAGGATTTAAAACAAATTCCTTTCTTTTAACTACTGTCTGAGATATTTGTGGAAAGTATTAGTAAGCCTGAGTGACCACAGACATTTGTGGTTTTGTGAAAATTGACTTTTGTTTCAGTAAAAAAAGAATAACCATTAAAAGAAATATTTTAAACTCATGGCATGTTTTCAAAACCCACAGAGGTCTCCGGATGAAGGAAATGGTTTTTAAAATGCCATATTTCAGCTGGAGGAGGGGGATTTCAAGAAGTTACAAACTTGAATATTTCTGGATCAGGAAGCTGTGGAGAAAATGATCTCCAGCTGGCATAAACACATAGCAGAGCCAGCTGAGATCTTTGGAATTTTTATGCCCATTGCTTGCCATGGGGGCAGGCTCAGCTCCACCTGGGGATTTAGTGTGAGGTTGGGGACAAGGCTGTCCAGACCCTTGGTGGGAGCAGGGACAGATTCTCAGACCAGATGAGCTGGGCTTTGCTTGTGCCCTGCCAGGGCTGAGAAGTTGCTTCACACTCTGTGGGAAGCCAAAAACAACAGCTCTGCCTTCTTGGAGATGGTTCTTTAATCTCCTTGCAGGAAAAGCTGTCTTGCTCTTTTGCCTCAATTTAGGGTGACATTTTTTATGTTGTTATTCAAAAGAAATTTAAAAAATTGTTACTTCAAGAGGTATGGGAATGGTATTTCTATTTTCTTCTCTCCCCTTCACTTACCTCTCCCTTAATGCCTTGATTTACACTGCACCAGCTAAGTGGCACATTTTGCTCTTCACGTACACTGTGCACAGTTTCAGTGTCTTCAGCAAGGCTGCATCTGCTACAGTGGAAGGTGACATTTTACCCAGCAGTTTCCTGTCCCCCCCATGTCTGGGGTGTGTTTGGGGTTTGGGGGTTTTTCTTTGTTTTTCTTTTTTTTTTTTTTTTCTTCTCCTCTTCTCTTTTTCATTTTCATCTTAGCCACCTCACAGGTTAAATTCTTACATCAGTGAGGTCAGGGTGTTCCACCAGCCTGACTGCAAGCCATGTCACATGCTGCAAGCCAGAGTGAAAATGTATCTGTTTCCCTCTTTCTCACTCCCCTGACTCATAATGGCTCATAAAAATTTTGAATTTAGATTAAATGCCAGATGGGTCATCTTTTACACAGGAGAACTTAAAATCACTTCAAACCCTGCGCTTCCTTAGCAGTAGCAATGATGAACATGAAGTTATCTTTAAGATATGGCTTCAGCTGGATATTATCAGCAGTTTAAAGAGAAGAAGAATGTACATGAAGGAGAAAGAAATTCTACACATGTAGACAAATATTCCCAAGAATTCTGGATTTTTTTACTGGATTGGCAGTTTTTAACTGAAGTGTAAGACTGATGGATAAAAGTGCATGGGCAGGAAAAATAGAGCAGTTGGTTGCACTACATCTGTCTAAGGAAACAATATGTTGAAGCCCTTTCTCTTTGCCCTGCTTTGCCCAGGACTGTGTAGGTGCAACCCTGACAGCTGCTGCAAACCCCTGTTCAACCAGACACCATTACTGTTTGAGTGTGATGCCATCCACAGCCAGCATGCAACTCCCAGATATTGGCTTCTTGGCCACAGTTTACAAATATTTGTCTTCCCCTGTGGTAAAGTCTCATTTATACACCCTTTCCATGTGCTGAGCAGCAGGATTTTATGGAAGCAACCCCCCTGGAATTCAGTGGGGGGTTCATTGCATTCCTGTAGATGTTCATTACTTCCATGGTTGCCCAAATTAAGCCAGGATCCAAATTTTTAAAGGATGGCTTAAAAGACACATCTAACCCGTCAATGACACTGGGATCTGAGTGCTTGATTTACTTTTTCAAAGAACAGGAGTGATGAAAAAAACATGACATGATTTTCAGGGTGAGAAATGGATGTTTTTCTGGAAGGAGGCAGCAATGATAAACTTTAAAATAGAGCCCTTTTAAGGATTAATATGCACATTTCTATTCCAAAGCTTCAAAGCTTCGTTAGCAATTCTGGATACATAACTTCTTTTATCAGACACACTTGAGAGAGCACTGAGCATGGTGAATCCTTAAAACCCAGGTCCCTCCAAGGTGTCTCAAGACACCCATCAAAAATACAGTCAATTTAGAGCACAAGTCACTTCACAGATCTTTTATTGCTTCTAAATAGCTGCTGTCATCCTGTACCAAATCAATACAGAAACTCCACACCTGCTATCCCAAATAACTGCATTTGGGGTGGAGCTATTTGGTAGCAAGCAGCACTGTGTGCCCTACAAAACCCTTAAAGTGTAATAATGGAAGCACTGAATTATTTGTGAACTGTCATTTCTGATTTATATCAAATGACATATTCCCCTTCAGTCTTCCTAATTACCAGTGGTTTTTATTCCCTCTTTTTTGAACAATATCTAGGAGTATTTACTGAATGTCAAATGCCTTATTTCTTATAATTTTCAGTTTGGGATATTAGATCATTGGTAGTTCTGGAGATGTTGCTTTGAATTATTTGGAAGGTATAAATCTATAACATTTAATGAATTTCAGGAGAATTTTTTCATTAAAAATGTATCACAGGGGTTCAGTGTGTGATTTCTTGAGTCACACTAAGCATTTTTAATTAATTTTTGAACCTGGCAAAGTGCTTTTCCTCCACTGTGAATAAGTTGTCTGCCAAAGGGAGTCTTGTGACGCTCTGAAATGTAAGTTAGGTGGTCTGGCTTGTGCTTTGAGTTGTAAGAAGAAAAAAAGGGTGGAGGACACACATGTGAGTGCTGCCCTATGAGACTCAAGTGCACATAATTGCCCATTACGAAAATACTCTTTTTTTAACTCATGATTCCTAAAATACTGAACCAAATTCTAAGTGAGCTATGACATGGTCCTCAGTTTCTGCATAATAGCATATCACACATTCTATAAGTTATGATGATAGAAATTTCATTTTAAAAAGTATAAGAAATGAAATCACCAACTCCAGCTTCTTTTTTAGTACAGTTGTTTAAAAAACTTCTAATGGATGTGGTCAAATGATTTTTTTTTCATTGAAAAACATAATTTTTTTTTCAAGACAGTTTGATGTGTCACCAGAAAAAGCTGTTTTACAGTCTCCCAGCAGTCAAAGAGGACATCAAATCTGTCATGAACATTTCATCTAAGGGCACTGCAGACAGACTAAGATTAAAGAAGGGAGAGTGAATCTCCTTCCTTTGCCCCCCTTCCAGCAGCAAGAGGAGGTGTGAGGAAGCAGCATTCTCACCCTCTGGCCAGCCTGGAAGGTTTAGTGGGGTCAACTTCATCAGTGTGGCCTGAGACTCACAGAACTGCCATTTCACCTCTCCAGAATTTAAATCTGGAGAAGCACTATTGCTTAAAGACTGCTGAGAGTTTCCTGTTGCTGGCCTTTTTCTCTCCTCTTTTTTTTTATCCCTGCCACTGCTTGAAACAATCTGCAGGAATTGGGCATTGCCAAAGAGACATCCCACTGCACATCAGGCCAGATGAGGAGGGTTTCAGCCTCACAGCTCCCAAGTATCTGTCCTGGGCACAGGGAGGAGGATCCAGCCTCCCTGTTTAATCCTGCAGAAGCTGCCAGCAAACATCCAGATCCATCAGAAAACAGTTCACACCAGTCTTCATTAAAAGAGAGGGTGTATATATGTCTCTTTGTACTGTTACCTGCAGCCCCTGGAAGATGTCAAAATCTTGTGGAGGAAGTATTTGCTGATCTCCATCAGCTGTGTAATGAGATGAGTGACTCAGTGTTGCTCTAATTAATGCATGGAAAGACCTTTTCTAAAACACATTTCCTATGTTTCCCCCTGGAGACAGGAGGTACCTGCAACAAGCACATCCTCCCACACCTTTCCTGGGCACTTGCACTTATTAATGAATCCCCTGCTGATGCTGTTTCACTAGGGCAGGTACTGCTGCAACAACCATCATGGGAAATGTAGGGGAGGTGCAGCTCAGGAGCTCTGGCAATGGTTTTTAATTTAATCTTGTGTCATGAATCAGCCATGAATCCTAAAGGCATGTGCTAACTGTCTGCCATCTCACCTAGTCTGTAAATAAAATTATCCTGCGTGGAGGAGAGTGGGTAGACCAGCCAAAAAATGATAATATAAACCTCTACCTCTCTGACAGCACCTGTAGAGGTTATGGCTATCTTTGGGCTAAACTTCCTCCACAAGGTTGCCATCCTGAAACTTTCCTGATCTTTTTCACAGGTTACTGTTCCTAGCTCAGTGGGAAAAAGAAAAGAATCCTATCCAAATATGCTAAAAAGAAGGAGATGGCTTGAGCAAAATAAAAACCCAGCAGTGGCCTACCAAAGCTTTTTGAAGCATTTACTCAGTAAGGTTAGCCCCATGCCAGATTTTCACACTGGAAGGATTGACAGGGTTTTCATAAAGTGTTAGAACTCCACAGCTCTGACATCTGTCAATAGTTTTAGCCAGCAGGTTCAGAAGTTGTTGGTACAAATCACACAGACACACAGACACACACAGAGCCTAATCAGAAAAACTGAATTGCATTGGTGACAGTGGACTTTAAAGAAAGGTAGAGTAGCAAACAAGGGTTTAGCTGGAAACTGGGACTGAAAGAGAGGACTGGTATTACTCAGGCAGTGTGAGATAATTTCTCTGGTCTTCCCATCACTGCCCAAAGTTGTATGGCTGTTGCTGGGACACTTTGGCAAGGGCTGCTAGCCCAGGACAGGACAGAGGAATCTGATCTGGGGATGTGTCCTACGAGCCAGGCAGAGGGAGGACAGTGGGGCCACCAAGCAGGCAGAGAAGGACTCTCATCCTGGAGAGGAGAAGACAACAAAGTGATGTCTCTATTAATGTGCCTGTTTGCAGCTCTCCAATCAGCAGTGACCCAGGAAACCACAAACTCTCCATTCATGGCTTTAGTACTGATGATTTAGAGGTGATTCTGCCTTCCCTAGTATTTTCTTCTTCCTTCTTGTTTAGTGATGTTTTGATTCTTTGCCTGGTTCATTTACCACTGGCCATTTCCTTTTTACAACCTTTGTTTTAGGTGTAGATTTGGCACCATTGATTGACAATGTCTTCTGTGTGCTGGGTTGCTCTTGTCTGTCTGTCAGGTGCCCACCCAATTCCTCTCTCAGTACCTCTCTTCAGCAGGACAGGGGGGAAAAATAAGATTTAAAACTTATTGGTCAGATAGTTGATGAAAGAAAACAAAGGCCATGTATAGAAGCAAAGGACATTAAAAAACGAAAAAAATTATTGACTACTTCCCATCAGCTGGTGATGTTCAGCTACTTTCTGGCAAGTAGAGCTTAATATGTGTAGTGGTTGCTTTGGAACACAAATATCTTAATAACATATGTCCTGCCCCTTTCCATCAGAATTTATTGTTGAACATGACATCCTATGGTATGGAACAGCTTTTTGGTCATCTTGGTCAGCTGTTCTGGCTATGTCCCTGCCCAGGTCTTGTTCACACCCAGCCTATGGGTCTTTGAGGGAGGAATTGAAAGAAAGGTTTGCTACAGTGGGAACACTGCCCAGCAATAGCCAAAGCACTGGTGTGTTATCAGCTCTGTGCCAGCTACAAGCACAGAGCACAGCAGCAGCAGGGCTGCTCTGGGGCAAGGTAACCCCAGCCCAGACAGCCCCAGTACAGCCCCAGTACAGCCCCCAGAGAGGCCAGGTTGGGCAGGGGCTGCAGGTGCCTCTGCACTGAGCTGGTCTGGGGAAATCTGTTCCTTGGATTTAATCCAGCTACCATCCCTGTCAGGGCTTTGAGCAGCACTGGTTCCCTACTGTAAGGGAAGGGAATTAAAGGCAGGGACTGGTGTGAGCTCTGCCTTGTGTTTCACAGGAATGTGCCCTCAAGGCAGCCTTGGACAATATTTCCTGGCTGTGTGGAAAACTTTAGTATCCTAGAGAGAGTCCTCAGGAGGGCTCTTTGGTGCATGACATATCACAGAATATTTGCATCTGCAGGGCCCAGAGGTAACAGCTCCTGCACCTGGAGTGGAAACCTGCTTGTCCTGTCTCTCTGGGAGCAGATTCCTGTGTGACTTTCCCATGCATTTCCCCACACCTCTGTGAAAACACAGGCCATGAACCCACCCAGACTGGTGTCTCTTTAGGGAAAGTGACTGTCAGGCCACAGGTCTTTGTGGAAACACCAAAACTATTAAGGTTTGTTGCTTTCCACTTCCTTTATGGCTAACAGGATGTAACAGGTGCTGGGGAGATGCTGTTCTCCCCAGTGGTTTGCAGGTATTGCAGGATTAGATGAGTGTATCCTGCTCCCCCTTATCTCCAACTCCACACCACTGAATGAAGGGTGCTGAGGAAGACTTTGTCAGGTGTAGCTTTCTAGATGATAGAGATCTGTAGGTTCTCTTAAGACAGGCCTAGGAGCATGTGGAGGTATCTTTGTGGCTTCCTGGCCACGATGGAGCAGATGAAATGCAGTAACTCACAGCTGATAAGTTCTGCCAGGCTGCCTGGATCTGCCATTCAGTATTTTATCCACAATCCCACAGGTGTCTCTCCCACTCCTTAGCCAGATACTTGTGCTCCTTGAGCTTTATCACACTCAGTACTCAGGAAGAAGAGCTGAGCGAATAACTGAGAAAATCCCTTTTAAGTCATCACACAACAAATCCAAGGTTTCTTGCTGATTTAGCAATATCTTCTGTTGTGTCAACAGAGGGCTGGCCAGGCCATTCCTGTGAGATATTTTTGGTCATTGACAAACACTTTGATCCAGCAGATTTATAGCTGTCTGGCAAAAGCCCTCAGCTAGTGCTCATCATGCTGATTTACACTGGCTGAATCCTTGCCTTGCTGTGCCTCCCAAATCAAGACAGATTTTTTGTGTGCAGTTCCTTTCTTGCTTTAGGAGAAAAAAAAATCAAGAATATACCCCACATCCCACCCTATAAAGTAAAGATGAGCACGGGATGCACATAATAAGCCTACAAAAGGGAGACATTGTGTCTTGGAAGAAAATTGAAATTCTTCTAAGTGAGAACATTATAGCCTATGGCACTGTCATGTAGCTGCACTTTTATAATGGACACAATATAATGAGTGCTGTTCATGAAAGCTGGTTATTATATCCTAGCTGGAGGTCATACTTTGGCATATATAGAGCCAGTAATTTGTATACAGTGGGAGTTCTGCTGCTCTTCTGGTTTTCTTAGGCTAAGTCTGTATCATTTCATATATCATAGCCAAGCTCATATTGCTTCCTAAACTTCCCCGTCGTCCTCGATTCAGAGATGAGCATTTGGAGCTCAGTTCCAGCCCAAGCCCTTAAGCTCTACTGATGTCAAAGCTCTTTCCTTGATCAGTTTGTAGAGCAGCTTGGGTGTGTCTCAGAGGATTGTTGCTGAGCTTGGCTGCAAGGAGTGCCTCCTCTGGCCTCCTTTCAGTCCCAGCCTTTTCAGACCCTTCTGCTCCTGCTCTGTGTGATGCTGGACATCAGGTTTTCCTTATGCACATAATTTTACATATATTGGAGTTTAAGTAAAAGCTACTATTGAGCTTTTCAGTCCTTTCAGTGAGTGACAGGCTTTGGCTTATCCTCACAAGGGTATTGGCACAGATTGTAGGATGGCTGCAGGAAGATTTTTGGCTGGTAGTACCTTCTGTGGTCCCATCCAGGTAATCATCTGTCTCTCTTTAGGGGCAAACTACAAACCATTCATCTTGTTCCACCTCTCCTAGGGTACTTCTTGGAGGAGTCAGACACAGTCTCTGGGAGATGCTGCTTTTGAGTTTGTTATGCAGCAAGAACTCTACCTGGTGGAGTGATCATTGGAACAAAACAACTTCTGCTGACAGGTCTGACTGTGCTCATTGCTTTTGTTCATCTTTGGGAGCTCAGTAAAACCTCCAGGGTTTTTGTATCAAAACTCTACATTGTTGTCTGTTCAACTATGAGAGAAGGGAAAACGACAACTATGCCAGAAGTTTTACTGAAGTATAAAAAAATGAAACAAGCAATCTAAAATGGATAATAAAATGGTGCCCTGTGCCCCAAACTACAAGCAAGAAGTGTTACATTAGAACTGATACCTAATCTAGCAGATAAAGTAGCTCATGTCCATACATAAAATTAATTAGGCACAAAATAGTCTGTACAGGCAGGCAGGCCCCATTATCCCTGAGGTTTTATTCTTTTTAAGTATAGATAAACAGAACCAACACATTAAAAGTGTGGGTTTTTTCACTAAAGCATAATCAACACTATTTTTCTCTCTATCACATAGCAGGCACCTTAGGTTACTCATTAAAATTTCTGATGTGTTATGGATGAGAGGATATCATGCACCTGTGTTCTCTCTAGTGTCTTCTGATTTGAAGCTTGGACTGGAAATAGAGAAATTTTCTGGCTGTGCCCATGAGTGTGGTGGGTCTGCTCCAGGAAAGCCTGCTGAGTGCTGTCCTCACCACTTGTCTCAGAGAAGGAGAAGCTGCATATTTCCACACAGCAGTAGAAATATTAGCACCCACATTTGTAACATCTGTCTTCCTTCATATTATCACCATCTGGCAGACTAAGAGGAGGGTCTCAAGTGTACCTCCCTGAATGGACCATTATGTCTTCAATTCTTCAAAACTGTGCTATAATTTCCTTTCCTTTATGTACCTGCTTTTTCTTCAAGCACAATCCCCATCTCTTCTACACAGAAATTGTTTGTGTTTGCTCTGTCTCTCCTCCTCCTTTCTTCCCTTCTGTGCCACTTCATTCTCTTTCTAAGCCCCTAGGCTGGTCAAACAATATCTGCTGCATTCCCTGTGGCTGGGGGCTCATTACTCCACTTAAGATGCCATGAACCATGTGGACCCCAAAATGAGAGCCAAACACATTTGCAGCTGCACACTCCCTGACTGTGGTTTAATGCTGTGGGTAAGGAAGGGCATCCATGTGCTCCCCTGAAGCAGAGAGGGCAGCCAGAAATAATTTGCAGTTGAGGTTTTTAGATGTAAATTACATTACAGACTGCATGCAAATGTAATAGCACCTCTGCATGACAGGGTGCTCTGCACAGATGTGTCTACAGATACCTCCACCAGCACCAAGACAGGCTTAGCTACCAAAATCTCATCCTCAGCAATTTTCCTTGCTAATTAGGAGACCCAGCAGACCCATGGGAGCAGTGTCCTGGCAGTGCTTTCATGCTGCATTTTGAACACAGCATTTTGTCATCTGCTTCCAGGGGAAAGCTGTGGGATATAGTTTGAATATTGCATTGCTTATATCCAAAATATACATCACTTTAAAACTAGTAATTATTTCTGATATATTCTGGCATATCTGGAGAAAACTATCAAAGTACATGGAAAGAAACACAGTAAGTAAGAGATGGCCCATCCAAAGAAGCCAAAACATCATGGAACAAAGATAGTTTCAATTTGCCTTAAACCCAAAGGGTTTCAAGTCAGGGCAAGTTTGTGCTGTTCTTTCTTGCTTCCCATGGCATCAGGAGAGCAATGGACAAGGACCTGGAAAAGCAGGAAGGTCAGTCTGGGGAGTGGTCATGCAGGGCAGCATGGCCAGCAAGTCACTTTGCAAGTAGCTCTGAGTGCTCTTCTAGAGCCCCAGCTATTCCCAAGAGATCCTAAAGAAGCCTGGACAAGACAGGAAATAAGAGTCAATTCAATAAATGCAGCTTTGCAGTAGCCAAGTAGTGATGTCTACATGTCCAGCAAACCTCCAGTGCACAGAGAAATAAAGTTCCCGAGCTTCTTTTCTTTTTTTTTCTCTAAGGCAGTTGTTAATTAGAGATAGTACAAATGAGCAATAAGTTACTTCTTGGGATTTTTATGTTCCAGAGATGCCTCAAATCAACCTCCACACAAGAAAGAAAACGATAAAAAAACCCAGTACACTGCCTTCTGCAAAAGTCCCCACATCCCACTTTTCTTCAGGGCCAGGCACGGTGTTAAATTAGGCACAAAGGACCTTGTATTTGTGTGGTGTGGGCACCAGCTCCTGGAACAGCTTCAGCCCCGGCAGGGCAGGCGGCTCCCAGCAGAGAGGAGCAGCAGCAGCAGGTCTCGGCTGTGCTGCCTGCAGGATGCTCAGCGCTGCGGGGCAGAGCAGATGTAAACGGGCCCAGCCTGGCTTGTTTGCTCGCCTTTGTTGGTGGCCGTGCAGATAAATCCCGGGGCCCTGCGCCCCCAGGGCTGTGCACACACTCCCGAGAGCGCTGCTCCAGGCAGGCGCAGCGGCAGCGACCGAGCAGCCTGGGGAGGTGCCAGGGATGTGCTGGCCAAGGCACGATTGTCACCTGTCCCTCAGCCCCAGCAGGGCACAGCCACGGGGCTGAGGGCACTCTGGGCTGCCCTGAGCTGGGTCATTCGGCTGTGGTTGCTCTGCTGGCAGACAGCTCAGTGGCCAGGCTGAGGGCTCCATTGATCACAAAAGCTGCTGTCTGGAATTTTTGCACCCCTAATGTGCTGGTATGGCTGAACTGGAAGTCCTTTTTATTCAAGGTAAAATTTATTTCCATTCCAAAGCAGCAGTGAAGGCACTGGGGCTAAAGGAGAATTCAGCTGATTTTGAATGTCTCGTTTCAAAAAAATGGAAACAATCTGTTTGGGTTTTGACACAACATTCCTTTCACTATGTTAGAATTTTTACAAAAAAAGGAAGGACTGCATGCATATGAGACTTTTTTTTTTCCACCTGCATCATCCCATGTAATAAAAGACATTAATTCTCCCTACAAGTCATGCTTGTCCATAAAGTGAAATAATTTTCAAAACAAAAACAACAAAAAATAGTAATTTCATTACTGGTATGATTTGTGCTGCTTAGATCAAACTGCTGAATTTTGTATTTTTTATTTGAGACATTTTTATTTTCTATATTCTTGTATGACAAAATATTATCACATTATTTCCTTTCATTTTCCAGCTCTACAATGAGGCATGTTCCAGCACAAAAGTATTTTTGACTCAGCTCTTTTTAAAAACCCATCAATTATTATAATTGTCTCAGTGCATCCTAAGGACATTTAATCAGTGGTAAGCTGGAGAGAGGCTGAACAGTATAATTTAGTAGTTATCCAGATTTCTAGAGTCCTTTGCTAAATGTTCTAAAGTATCTGTATCTAGAAAACTGAAAAAAAGAAAACCAGCTGATCCTGAAGTAAAGGAGAAAGCAAGTCTGCAATTGCTGGTGGGAGAGGTGTAGCACAGAACAGCTCAGATACCAAAGCACCATACAGGCAGCAGAGCCAGGAACTCCACGTCAGCAACTGGGACTCCAAGTCTAACCAGCTACCTGGAGTAGGGAAGGAAAGATCTAAAACACTGGTTTCTATATCAGGAGTGGTTTGGGTCAGGTTTCCAGTTACTGCTTCCCCAGCCTACCCAGGTCATCCCATTCCAGTGACTGGAAGGTGGCAACAGGCACAGGTGCCTTGCATTCCTTGATTCCAGAGCAGCCTTGCCATAGGTCTCATGGTGTTCCCAGGCTGTGCTCCTCTTTCAGTCACTGCCAGTGATGCCAAAACAAAATGATCTCCATTTGTTACTTGTGAGAGCTGATTCAGGGCTAAAGCACTACAAGAAAAAAGAAATTCTATGTCTATCAAGAGCTCATTATTGCAACAATAGCGTATTAATAATTTGTTTCCGCTGGAAAAAGCAGAAAGGAAATGTCAATAACATTTACCAGTATGAATACTCTCAGAATTGCTGCACATTTAATTACAGCTTTGGATTTAAAAGTCTCTCTTCTCTCTCTCTCTCTAAGCAAACACAGTTTATTCAACCAGGAACAGAGTTCCTTCCTTGTCAGAAACAACACAAGATATCTCATATCTGCCCTCCTGGGAAGCAATTTGTATTTGTGAGGTAAGAAATCATTCCAGGCTGATGTTTTAACGGCATTTTGAGCCCCTAGACTTTGTTTCCTGCCTGACTGTTTCAGCTTTCCCTTCCTTGCTGCCAAGCCCTGCTCCCATGCCATCTAGTCTAGCTTGGCCACCTGCCTCTTCTTGCACCCTCTGCAGCCTGGTAAAAGGACACCCCTGCTCCCTGGAGCGACTGCAGCGGTGGCAAGGAGGGCTTGGCCATGGGCATTGCTCCCATCATGGACTAAAAGCTTTCTGAGCCCTGGTTGAAGTGATTTGACAGGCAGGAGCAGCTCAGCAGCCTGTAATTGCAGTAGGAATGAAGAAGCCAGGCAGCACAACCACAAATGTACAGCTGAGGTAAATGACAACACTGGCACAGAATTCAGCACTGGGACTCCTCAAATGGCAGCTGCAGAGTCACCCCTGCACCACTTTCCTGGGGTTCCTTTCTCACTTAGCTTCTCCACAGTGTCTCTCTTTCAGCCACATATCCCCAGGAAACACACTGGATCTCCTCTGACACAGGGTGCTGGGTTTGTGTGAGCTCACAGGACCAACACGAGAGGGACGTGCAGTGCAGCTGGCACACCAGGAAGGCCCCCAAACACCATATCATTGAACCTGCCTGTCTATACACACAGCTTGGGCTTAAACCCTGGAGAAAACCCAGGGTAACACTGCAGAGCTACACTTTGTACCAAAGATGGATCTGTAAGGGGTGAGGCAGCAATTGGCCAAGTGAATGGTGATAACAGCAACTTCGAAATTGCACCAGAAACATCTTATGGCATGTCTGTAGCCATGGGCTGAGAATGATTCAGTTATTAGTGAAGATAACTGGGCCAACACTAGGCTGTCATTGCTTCTCTTGAAGCTACAGAGGTTACATTTTCCAGCCCATAGTATCCAGATTTCTATCCAGTTCTGCATGATTTCCTCAGGATTTTGAGTCATTAAGTAAGCCATTTTTTCTCTTAGTTTTGTGAACCAATATGACACAAACTGTGTGCAGAAAACTGCTTCATTTGCCAACCATTAATTTTTTCAAGCATTAAAATAACACCTGATTAGCTTCTCTTGCAAAACACATCTTGCCTTGTTAATGTTTCAACAGAAAATTTGTTTTGCTCTAGAGAAAAATACACATGTATGTAGGTCTTTCTCACACCCATCCTATGACAGACCATAAGAGGGATGTAGGCAATATCTATGAATCATGAAGTGCTTACAGAAAGTGAACAGGAACCAGTTTCCCCGGGTGGTTTTTGTTTAGCAAAAACTGGATTACATCAAATAACACATAGAAAGTAACTGCTATTCACACAGCACGTGGAGGGATTCCACTCTGTAGGCTATTGCTACTGACATTATGTTTGCACTGAATACAAGCTTAATTTTCTTCTTCTGCCCAAATGAAACAAAGAAAAATTCCTCTCCTCATGGAGATTTTCTCTTGAGCCAAATTCTCTCTGCTCTTTCTTTTTTCTACTGGACTGTATTCCCTGGGATACAAGTATTCCAGAATTCCTGGAAAGCAAGTAACACCTCTGGTAAACTTGCCCAATTATCAGAAAGTAGAACCTGCTGTCTCAGGTATTTTCACCTACCTTTATCTTTACCTTCAAAAGATCCATGTCCATTCAAAACAATTTTTAGAGCTTTCATATTTGCATGTTGACAGGAAAATTAGTCCACTGGTGGGGTTGTGCAGCACATGGGGAGGCTCAGACTTTATCATTATTATCTGAATGTTGCTTTTGTGTTGAACAGAGGAGCACTTCAGTTTAATCAGTTTCCTGTTTGAATGACATAAAAACCCGAAACGAGGAGAAATTTCGAGCAGCTTTTTGAATGCAGCTCAGTGCATTTTACAGCAAGTAAAACAAGGCAGTCTCCTGGCCCCATAGCATTATGATTTAGCATGGTCAGGACTGCCTAGCTCCTTCCTCACTGCAATCAGTCAAGAGCAATATAGGGCTGCCCATAGTACGTGTGCCTTGCAAAAGGAAGCAGCTGCATCCTCATGTGAGGGAACCTGACTTGGATTGCCCACTCATTGTTTACACAGTCTGCAAGCACAGGCAGTGAGGGGCAGGCTTAGGGCACACTTCCTTAAGTGTGCCTTAGGAATGCACACTCAGGATCCACTCTGGAATGTTTTGGAATGCTTTGGAGAACAGGGTGTTCTGAGGTACAGCAGGTGGGCTTGCCAAATTGCCTCTGACAGCCTTCTAGCAGTTGGCATAGCTGATCAAGAAGCATGGCCCTGACCTTAATGTTTGCTCTTAAATTTTTTTTGTAGACACAGTTATGTCTGCCATCCATCATGGGTTGGTAAGTTTTAGGATCCTTTGGGAAAGTTATATACTGTTTATGGGAGCTTTGCATCACCTAAAGGGGCTGCAAGAGAACTGGAGAGGGACCTTTAACAAGGAGTAATGGCTTTGGACTGAAAGAGGGTAGGTTTGGACTAAAGGTTAGGAAGAAATTTTTTACTTTGAGGGTAGTGAGGAACTGAAACAGGTTTATCTGAGCTCCATCTCTGGAAGTATTCAAGGCCAGGTTGGATGGGGCTTTTGAGCACAAGGTGTCCCTGTCATGGCAGGAAGGTTGGAACTCAATGATCTCTAATCTCTTCCAACCCAAACCATTCTATGATTCTAAGTTTATAGTTCTAATGTCACCTTACCTGTTTGTGTTTGTGTATCTGTGTGGATAGATGAACATCCTGGGGCTTATCCAAGAAGAACTTTGGAAGCCCTTTTCCTTCTGTGATCCCTCTCTGACTTGAGCTGACAGGATTTCCTGAAGGCCAAGCAGACATGCTATGTGGCTGACATAATTCTTAGAATTCAGCCCATGCAGAAGTGTTACCCTACCCACAGCTGAGTGTAGAGAGGGAGTGAGTAAATCCTCACTTTAGATGATGGTCTGCCAGGCTCCATAAAACCTAGGACATCTCTGTGCAACCTGTAGGTGGTTGAAAACACCTGCTGATTCACTAAATGGAGAAAATACTGCTGGAGACTTTATGCAATGGAACTCCTTGTTGGAAGGGGGTTCACGTTTAATAGAAAGAGTCATACAGAGCCACTGACTCTGCAAAAGACAGGTTAAAAATATCCATGTGCCGACGTCAGCTTCCTTTTATGTTTTTCTTAGAATAGCAGTAATGACCTTGGCACAAAGCATTGCCTGGAGGCAAATGACCAGCTGGGATTAATGGCCCTTGACTTAATTTCTGCCCATCAGCACCTCCCAGCCAGTCATTAATCCTGCTGAAATGCTCTGTGCATTGATTATTATTGATTCATTCATTGATTGTGTCCAGGGTCTGAAGTTGGAAGCTGAAGTACTGAAGGCACCCTGGAGACTCTTCTAATAAGATGAGTTTGCTTAATTCATAGACTATTTGAGGTGCTTTAGAAAGAAGCACCATAAAAAGAGGTAGAAAAGGCAAAGAGCACTTACAAGACAATGAAACCCAGACTCCTCAGGCTATTAGAGTTGATGGCATGTATCAAATTACTTCGAAGAGGCTTGGTACATAAAGCAGAAGCATAGAGGAATTTGACATGTATTATATGTGTCACTTCCCAAGATTTCAGGCAAGAAAGCCCATCAGATAACCTGGGTGTAGGGCAGGGAAGGCATTTGTGGGGTCAATGTCCCACCTCTGCTGCTGAAGACATCACTGTTTCATTTGCCTGCAGAAACACAGACAGCCTCATTTTCTGCACATTGCCTGGGCATGTTTAGTTCCTCCTCCCACTGCACTTGTTGCTGTCTGACCTCATCTGTTCTTCAAGGAGTTTTAGCTGAATAATTAATATAGTACTCTTCAGGAAACCAGACTAATTGCTTTTAATACCTCCTTTATGAACAGACTTTGCAAATTGCAAAAGAGAGGAAAAACAGTTTAAAAGACAATATGGTTTAATAACCTGACACCTCCACATTTTTTTCTTCAAGTTGCTCCTCTGAGATTCAGTGTAAAGGATAAATTAAAGGTAGCAGTATCATCTTTGGATGAGTTATTTCACGTCTTTTGATGTTCCAGTAGATATCAAATGACAGGATTGTACAAGAAAGAGAAAACCTGTGGTGGAAAGTGTTCCCAAATGTACATTGCTGAGGTGCTTCCAAAGTGCTGATTGCTGCCAAGCCCTCCATGGTGATGCAAACACTATTGGACAAGTTGTCCTGCTTCTGAAGAATGTGGGTAGATTTTTCATAAGAGAAAAGAAAGAGAGTAATGTTGGCTAAGGAATTGCTTCTCTGTTTCTGATTTGTGAAGCATTTAAAAGAGTTCAGTTATAATGATAAAAGCCCCTGACCTCCATCATCAACAGGAGGAACAAGTTTTGAGTTCATAAATGCCAGAGGGTTCTACTGCCTGCTTATCTCTGCCCACTCATTGCTGACACTGTGACCCTGTTTAAATCTTACAACTGTTTCCTGTTTCACACACTTTACCATTAAAATACGAGTACTGTTCTCTTCTTCCACAGGATACCTACATATTTTAAATGGTGTAGAGTGCACTGAGTGGTTGGTTAGGAAAGTCTCCCAACATGCTATTGTGAACAAGCAATAAAGGGCTCTCTTGGTGAGATTAACTGTCTCCAAAATATCAAACTGTGAACTATTTATTTAGTAACTATCAAATTCACATAATCATATCCTTACAAAAATACCTTATTGTGTGGGAGAACACAAAACAGACTTGAGAAAGTTGTACTCTCTGCAAGTCTGAGGTCAATTCTCAAGAACATTTTTCTTTTGAAACTATGGGTCTACAGTAAAAGCTGTGATACCTTAGAGGTATTGAATGTACCCATATGAATGCATCCATTAGAGCTTGTTAGGGTCATCCTCAGTCAATTGGAAGAAATAGGTATTTTCAGGATGTGATTTAGTCAATCTGTTTTACACATCCACCTTTAGATGAGGTGATACCTGAGGTGCACTGTTTTGTTTTCTTTTAACACTAAGGAGAGCTTGGGTTGTGTAGGTCCCTTGTGATTTTTTAAACACCCTCCCTGAGGTAGCCTATCTAATGTGTGCCAAGTGTCAGCACAGTCCAGTGATGACATCCACAGTCCAGTGAATCCACACAACAGGGGTGCAGAGGTCCAGATTGTCTTCTAGAGTGGAACACTCTCAATTCAGTTTCCCATCCCTTCACTTTTTTGTAGAACAGGGAGTGCACAACTAGACTGTTGGCTTTTCAGTCTCATGGATGATGTACTGGATAAAGGAACTCCACATTCTCCTGTACTTTAGGAAAAAGGTGCAGAGTGATTCTTGGCAGTGTTGGTGTCTGAGAGTCCCTCCCTGGAGCCCCAAGATAAACACCTTGATTTGAGAGCTGTGACACACATGAGCATATCATCCTCCCAGACAGCTGAAGCAGCCTTACCAGATAGATCTTGTGGATCCCACTCTGAGATGCCTGATTTTTCCTGATTTACAGACAGCCTACGAGTCTGATGGAGTCATGTGAATTCCATGAGGTGGAAGACACCTGAAAATGCAGTGCCATGATGGCAACCTGTACAAAGTATACAGCTTCTGTGTTTTCAGCCTTACTTGCTTCTCTCTCATACAGCAGCAAAGCCTTGCTTTTTCCTTGCTGTGAGCATTTTGTCTCAGTATGTTTGGGAAGCCTCTTTTCCAACATGGCAGGGATTGAATTCATCTAAAGAAATACCAAAAATGCAGGAGCTGGAAGTAATGCTGTAGTCTTCTTAGCATATGGAGATACCTGTGCTCAAATACTGATGAATGCAAACCATATTTTGTGACCAACTACTTTCTTCCCTTTGATTGAATCTACTGAACTTTGTCTGCTTGGTTTTGTTGCTTCTGGGATCCTGCCACAGTTAATAGTGATGTAATTTGGCTGTGCTCTGGAATCTCCACAGTCTACTCTCTCTGCTCAGATATTCAGAGATTTTTTTTTCTCAGTCCTGCTTTCTTCCCATTTTCATTTTTTAGAACTGCTAAAGGCTTTTAGAATTTTCACAGACCTGTTCAAAGATAAGTGACAAAGGCAAGTGCTACTAATAGTGTCATCCTGAGCAGAGAGCTGCCACATCTTACCCTCATTCCCAGTGTCTCTATATCCACAAAGCTGTGAGAATCCCAAAGTAAACAAACGTAATATTTTGGAAGACAGAATACATTGGCAGGTAAATCTTAATGAAATTTCTTCTAATTAACATTCCCAGAAGATTACAAATCTATTAGTCACAGCAGAGTGTCACTTGAAAATGTGCATGTTCTTGTTTTGCCTTTGAAACCATCAAAGAAAAATCATATGTACTGGTTTGACTGTATTGCCATAATTTTTCATTAGAAATGGGAAGAAATGAGTGGTGAAAGGCAGGAATGGATATGAAAAAATGAAAAATGGCTTTGGCAAAATGAGATCTACTTTGAATGGAGCATTGCACTCCATTTTGCAGCCAATTTCCTATTTCTAACAGGTACTATCTCACTCTCTTCCACTCACACCAAAATTTCTTCACGAACATTATGAAGAAGCTTAATTGTGAATTGCAATGAAAAGCAACATGTTCACATGTTTATTCAGATCCTTTATCTCCATCTGGAAATGTTAATTGGAATTCCAACATTAATTGGAACTTCATCATTAATTGGAATTTGCTGGAATATTTCCAGGCTGAGCTGGTTTTCTTTGTCAGGGAGAACATGTTCCCTTTTGAGGGCTAGGAAGGGAAATTGATTCACTCTTCTGCCAAAACATATGGAAAGACAAAAAAACCAAGAAGAAACAGAGAAAGGGATGATCAAGGGGAACCCAGAATAAGTCAGCTTTCTCTCCTGGCCTCTGCCCCAGATTTCCAAAATCCTAAGTGCATATCTCCTGTTTGCTTACATGGGCACTTACTCAGGTCTGAGAACGAAGCCAGGTCTGAGTCTTTTCCCTGACCACAGTCCAAGCTTTGTTTTGGCAGTGTAGAGTGAAACAACTGACTGTAGTGGATTATGCATTCCAGTTTTCTACCATGGCCAAACTATGACATAGTGAACCCCTCAACAGTGAGGGCTATTGTTAAACTACAGAACATAAGAGTGTGAGGGCCTCAGAGAAGGAAAACAGAGTCCTTGTTTCAAGACAAAGCAGGAATAGGTTCATCTCAATTAGAAGTTGCCCTCAGGTCAATTTAGAGCCCCCCAGGGCACTGCACCCACAGATATGTCATTATTTATCTTGAGCACTCCTACAGCTACATGCCTAGTGAAAAGTTAGACACACAAAGGTTGACTGCCAACTCATTCTAAATATGTCAGGCGTCCCATTCGTCATGATCCAACATCCAGGGACCACACAGACTCTGCAGCAACCACAGAGAAGGAGTTTGCCTCCTCTTGCTCAAAGCTCAGATTTGTCCATCCATGCTTTTGTTCCTATTGCTGTTTCAAACCACCCCTCTGGTGAATGAAAAGGGACAGGTGTCTTCAGCCTGCTTGACTTGCCTTGAGAAAATGCTGCTTTCTTTCTGTTGCCTGGAGCAGGACCACAGGGTGGGTCCATGACTGATTAAGGCAGCCAGAAACTTCAGATGATGTGTCCTGTGTATCCTAAAATGGTTCCAGGCCATTCTATCTATCTAAATAATGTTTCATATCAATTCCTGTTCTTTTTATCTCTAAATACAACTGGTGGTTATTGGAAAGCACATTAGGTCACTTGACATTATAAATATTTAAATTATACCGCTCACTGGATTGATAAATTTTTATTGTGTGGAGGAAGATTTAAAAATAATGGGATCCGATAAATTTCAAGTGCATTTGTGAAATTATCTTTATTGACAGTGGTTCTTGATCACATATTAAGAGCTTAATAGGAGTTTTCCTAGGATCCTCTTCACCATTCTAAATGAGAATTTGTCACTGTTACAATTTTACTTTTTATTTACATTTCACTCATTGCAATTATCCAAACTGGGATATGGCAATACCTTTAAAAATGCATATAGCCCCCTTTCCCAGTTCAACCATCAGAATTCCCCCAACTCCATGTGGCAAACCTGAGGGGCTGCACAGGTGACACACCAGCTGAGCATTCCACAGCACGCTGCTCCCTGCACAGGGCTCTTACCCTCTGGGACTGCAATAAAAGCCACATTTCCATATTGTCTGCACATCACCACTGAGAGTATCTGGATGGTAAAGTCAACCACGTGGTTCTGCTTCTTTTTCTATCTCGGTTTCGTTTTCTGGTTCTCCTTATTTTTGATAGCACAAGTCTCTATGTTTCAAATTCTCCATATGTGAACAGTTGCTTTTCTGTGAAATAGATCTCTTTAGTGTAAATATTTGAAATAAGAACTTTTCCCTCCGTATTTTTACATCAGGTTTTTAATGGAAAAATCAAATGACAGATCTCTTTATACTCATACTTTCCTAGTATTTTTTCCCTAACTGCAGCAGAACTCTAGCTTAGAGTACCTATTCTTTTTGCCAAGTAATAGAACAGGTTTTCTGCTTGTTTAAATGCATTTTGTTAATTGCATTTCTGGATATTTTGATTTTGAAAATATGTTCTTTCTCCTCCCTCTGTTTCCCTTTTTTCCTCTTTTTTGTTTATCTGCCTATTTTATTCCTTTAATATCTTTGCTTCTTACTTCTTTCCAATTACTATTGTTTTGTCCTCTTTTTTTTTTTTTCATTTTCTCTGCTTTTTTCCCCCTCTCATTACTGGAATTGTATCAAAGAATATTTTGTCATAGTTTTGAAATCTTTAATTTCCTTCTAGAAAACACATGACTTAAAGTCAGTAGAACTTACTAAAAAAAGAGAACGATGTAAAGTTTTATGGCTATATGTGGCAAAGAGATTTCAGCAATTACAGTCAATTCAAGGCAGACTTGCAAGCTTCAGACAGCTTATTCCAAAGTTTAATTTGATTTTATGATTTCTTCCTGGCATACTTAATATTGTCTGAACTAGGCAGGGTTTAGTGGTTTTGTTTGGTTTGTTTTTTATTTCTTGGGAAAATTCGATTACCGGAAGTTGCCAATATTTCAAAATTCCTTGAAGAGTGACAGGATTAGGAGAACATTAATCCTCTTGGTTTGGAGTGAGCCTTTATTTATTGCTGCTTATCTGCTATACACAAGTTTTACTTTTCCTAGTGCTTTGCTTAGAATAGATAACTTCAGGCTCTTGATAAATTGTGCTGCATCCTAAAACCTCTGGGTATTTTCTCATTCTCACTTGCATTTTACATGGCTCTGCCTTAGATTACCTCTGAAATCCCTACACAACTGCATTGTCTGATCCAGCTGCAGCTCAGCTGAGTTTTCCTGTGGGCTGACACAGAATCAGATTGCTGTTCATGAACAGATGTGTCAAGCTGTTCAAAGACAGCATCTCTGGCAATGTGAATTCCTCTTTAGGCACCGACTGTAGTGCTTGTTACCATAGTACCTGCACCTCCAAAACATTAATAAAGTAGACACTGCTCCAAGAGAGAAAAATATCACCACTTCAGCTTTCATGGTGCAGGAAATGGAGTTATGCTAAGCTGGGAACAGTGGGAGCCTGAAAATAGTAGCCTGAGGTTTAAATTAAAGATTAAAGACTGAGGGAAGTCACCAGAACAGCTCTGTTAGGTTCCTGCTCTGAAATTTGACCTGGAGGAAGCTTCCACTGTTCACTGGTTAAGCACAGAGCCTAAAGAGACAACCTAGATATACCAGCACCATGCTGGTACCCTGAGCAGAGTAGGAACCAACAGAGAGAGTTTTCTTGTTAGAGCAGTTGAAGCCAACCTTCTCAGCCTCTCTCCCCCACCCCAGGAGAGCTTCCCCACTCTCTGTTATACTATTTGGCACTTTTGTGATGGTTCTTCCCTCCTTCTCCGTGTGCTCAGCCTAACAAAAGGAGCAGGAGCTGAGCTCAGCCCGGGGGTGGCTCTGGCACCCTCACCTCGGGTTCTGCAGCTCGGAGTGCTCAGCAGCGCCATGGGTTGGCACCTTGGGGCTCTCACTCAACCCCAGCCAACAGTGACCACATTTGCTCTTCTGATTGAGCCCCAAAAAAGGTGTCATTTACACCACTTGACTTTAACCTGACCTGCAGCTGAAAGTGTTTGATGGCAGTCTTTAAAATCTTCCTGCATAACCCCTACAGACAAGACGTGACTTGTGTGAATGCTGACGAAGTTTAAATGTCGTGAATGCACGGTGTCATTTGGAAGTTGCTAAATGTTAGAACAGTCCAGACCCTCGAAGGCATTTGAATATTTAGTTTCTTCAAACCAACAGCACCCATGAAGCTGAACCCTTTGGGACAGATGAAAGCTGTGCTATTGTGGGATGTTGGAAGGAATGCAGACCAGGCAACTTGGTGTCAGGCCTAAGAGGGACCTCACTTTGCTACATTTCCCAGTTTTCCCAAGCATTATCTTTCAGCTCACTATGACAAGTCTGAGTTTCCAGTGAGTTTCCAGCCCTCACAAAGAGCAAAAATAAATTTTGAAAATATTAACAGACCACTTAGAATACAGGATACAGCTCCACAAGAAAGGACAAACCACTTTCATTAGTATTTCTGCCTTCAGTGAAATAATGCTCACTGACAACCTCTTGTTCTTGCAGTTCTTCCTTTTAGGGTCTTTGTCATCTGGGATTCCCAACTGTTCCTTTTCCAGAAGACATTAACATCTGCTGACATTGACCTTGACCTTCTTTACATTGTAATATTGTTGAAGCATTACATTCTGCATACTTCACACACCAAATCTCAACAGTTGTACACTTGGGTTTCTTCTCTTGGAAAGTCATATTTTGTGACTAGTCATGTCCTTAGGCTTCACTATCTAGGAGAATAAAAATAAATTATGTTTATGTCACCAAACTACAATCCTGATGTTTTGTAGATAGTTCTGTGACTCCTTCATGAATTGTATTTCAGAGTTGGGTATAATATAAAATGAAAAATAGGTACATGACAGCTTTCTTATTTAAATGCATACTGGGGATGACTGTTCTTGTGCTTCTGCACAGCTTTTCCAGGATACGGCATCAAGATGAGCAGCCACCATGGGCAAAATCTGTTTATTTTTAATTTAACTTTTATTGTACCAGAGCCTGAAACACTTGGCATTTCATAAAGTTTAAGACAACAACATCAAGCACATCACTGCTAAGCAAACATAGAAATTAAACAAGTTTATAATTTCATAGGTGGTATTCCACCATTACTGCATTGGCAGAGGAGCCCATAAACTGTTGGGATAATTGCTTTCTCTCTCCACTTCTTTGTTTATTCTTCTTGATTTTTCTGTGCCTTAGATAAATCACATCTAGGCTTTGAAGCAAGCAGTTCCTCTCCTCATCAGCTGTACAATGCCCAGGGGGAATTCAGTCCTGCACTCTTCCTTACAAATTCCACCTCCAAAGGCAACAAAAATCAGGAATGGAGGTTCATTAATCTATAATGCCACAGCTGGTATTTATCTTACCTTCCTTCAGACATCTCCTCTGCAGGTTTGTTTATCTGAAGTGGTCAGCTAGAGCTGTCTTTATAGTCAGTATGGAAAAGCAAGTGCTTTTGGGATATTGATTCTTCTGCCTTGTTTTGGCTCCCAACTTTAGGATAAAGGAATTGTACCTTCAACTGTCTCTGCAATCATTGCTGTATCTTCACTGGGCACTACAGAATATTCAGGTTAGGCAGAAGTGACTAGTTTTAGTTAAAGGAAATAATGTCACAGCTTGGTGATCTTCTGTTTAGGGGCTCTCCTTCCATGTGGGCAAGTCAGTGTTTTGCTTGCTTTGCACCCTGGGAGCAGCACAGAGGAAGTTCAGCCAAAATGTTTCCCAATTACTCTAAGCCCTACAGGAAATATCACAGAAATCGATTCATCTGGACCTTGCAAATTTGAAGCACACTGTGAACAAAAGAGGAACTTAAGGATGCCAGCATCTGGTTTTATGCTTCTCTGCATTTAAACTATAAATAGAAGGAGAAAGAGTTACAACAGAAGGCCTCGTGTTAAAGTTGAGATTGATAACCCTCAGTAGATGGTGAGGGCATTTCCACCACAACAAATCCTTCAGAAATTGTGGTTCTTGCACTGCCACAGAAACCATGAAGGATGGAAGTGAGGTAACTCACAGTCTGTCACTCTGGCTCCACATGTCTGGGACCTGACCAAATATACAGAAATAATTTTGTATTTATTTTTGAGACTTATTTTTGGTTCAAATGTGAAAGATACTAGAGATGTGGAAGATTTCATCGAAAAGAGCCTGTCCACAAGAATGGATCTTCAGCTGGTGTTTACTGGTATCAGTTTTTTGAAAGTATAAAAATATTATACATCATTTTCTACCATAGTGCCTCTTTTTACAAGCAGATAAATTTGCAGGCTAGAGGAACTGGCAGACAATGCTGCTGAATAAAAAAATTACTTCAAATTCCAGCATTTTTCATAGTATCATCTCTATATTCCACAGCAGCAAGCAACAGTAACATGGGGTGTAACATTTGGATTAAAAACATGCTTTGATAACTCCCGAACAAAATGTCATTGCTTTAAGGGTAATTTTACTGTTTT
The DNA here is from genome assembly GCA_013398075.1 of Notiomystis cincta. Classification (NCBI taxonomy): domain Eukaryota; kingdom Metazoa; phylum Chordata; class Aves; order Passeriformes; family Notiomystidae; genus Notiomystis; species Notiomystis cincta. The sequence continues at coordinate 7,701 of VZRX01019035.1, read as the reverse complement.
AAACATGTGACTCAGTTTTGTTTGCAGCTTGAAGAACACAATATTGTACAATGAAATGATCTGCAATGTGCAAATAAGGCTTGGTGCTATTTTGGAACTACTTATTTGAGCAAAGCTACCAACGTAGAAATCATTTGCTGATGATCAGTGCTGTGCGTTCACTGCACCACAGGAGGTGACTTCTTCTAATTTCATTTTAGCCAGAGTTTAATTTCCACTTCAATGTTTATTGTAAACATCAAGATGATACAGTCCAGATCTTTTGGATGGTACTGTTCCTCAAACAACAGCTATCTGCAATTACAAGATTGAATTAGCTTCAACTTCATCATCATCTAACTCTGCTGAAATGTATGAATATATCTCCCTTAATAACAGCTTGCATCAGTCATTTCCAGGCATTGTATCTTTATTTCTGAGATAAGACAAAAAGTGTTCTTGCTGCTGAGCAGAGCTCACACAGAGCCGAGGCCTTTCCTGCTCCTCACTGCACCCCACCAGTGAGGGGGCTGGGGGTGCACAAGGGGTTGGGGAGGGCTCAGCCAGGACAGCTGACCCCAGCTGGCCCAAGGCACAGCCCACACCATATGTTGTCATCCTCAGTGTATAAATCTGGGGGAGAAGAAGCAAGGGAGGATGTTCAGAGTGGTGGCATTTGCCTCCCCAAATCTCATTTACAGATGATGGAGCCCTGATGGAGTCTTGGGGATGGCTGAACTCCTGCCTGCCCATGGGAAGTACTGAGGGAGTTCCTGGGTCTGCTTTGCTCCTGTGCAGAGCTTTTTCTTTAGCTACTACACCATCTTTATTTCAGCCCAGGAGGTTTGCCACGTTTGCCCTCGCGGCTCCCTCCCCCAGCTCGCCAGGGCAGGCTGAGCGAGCGGTGCGTGGGGCCGAGCTGCCAGCTGTGGTGAGACCACAACAAACTGATACTGCTGAGGCCACAGAGACAGAGCACAGAGCGTGCATCCTGCTTCTTTGGAGAAGAAAGAGCTCCTGCTCTAACCAACAGCTGGTGTGCACTCCACAGATCCCTGTCACAGCTTTTGTCAAAAGCGCTGGGAGTACCCCTGCCACGTACAGCCACATCCAGGCAAAATCCACCACCTCACAGGAGGGAAAGGTGATTTTTCTTAAAATTCAAACTGAAAGAAAAAAAATGTTCTACTGATTCATGCTCCCAGTCTCCTGTTTATGAGCAGCAGTGTGTTGGTGGTGACCAACATCAGCCTGGCAGCCAGGTATAGCCACACTTCTGTTGAACTATCAGATCCAGGGCCCATAACAGCATCTGTTCAGACTTTTTTATGTCTCCCAGATTCTTTCAGGGTGTCTAGGTTTCCAGTATGCATTTTTGTATTCTTTTGGGTCTGGCAGTGATCAGTGTCTCCATTCTATCCCACCTCTGTGAATCATCAGGTCACTTTTTATCTCCAGGTCTGGGTGTGTTGTGAAGCTGGAGACAAATGTGCTGGGGTCTTGCTGCCTGCTGTGTGCCCTAAACATTCTGAGAGCCCTGTCCCTGCTTCAAGCTCCTGCTGGTGCCCCCACACCCAGCCACCTTCCATTTCCACCACCCTTAGACTTCCTACCACAATGCTGCCCACCCTGACTAACAGAGCCGTGTGATCAACATCAAATTAATCCTGCCAAGGAGTTACTCTTTGCTTCCTGATTGTCTCTCAGCTCACCTAATGCACTGCATTTCAATCTAATACAACATGCAACACAGGAAAACACAGGATTTTTATGCATTTTTCTACTTGTTTAAAACCCTTGAGAGCTTCTTTTCATTTTCCAGTTAAGGTTGATTTTCATTTTCTTCAGCTATTGAGAATTAAATTTGTACCTAGCCTTTGCCAACTGGATACGGTCACTGCAATAAATCGCATCTCTGATTAGCTACCCTGTTCTGAAATAGATGTTTGAGGTGGAAGAATTATCCTCTGATGAAAAATATGTTTTCTTGTCACTGGCAATAAGACAACTTAGACTTTGCCTACTCCAGTCAGTTGAATCTTTGTTAGTTCAGGTTGCAGAAGAACCTTTTACAGAAACACAGCTGGAACCATTTCTGAATGTGAACCATAAAGTCCCACAACATGTTCTGGCTGTCCAGTACTTGTCAGGCACCTTCTGCTGGCCTGAGAAGGTACAGAAAATCAATGGAATTTCAGCCTGTAAGGCTATAAATAATCTGCATAATAAACTTGAATAGTTTGAGATTTAGAATACTTAAAATGACTGGTCTCAAAAATAAGATCCTTCCTGCCCTTTTTCATCTGATCTAGCACCAGAGAAGAAAGACAGTCCATTCTCACTCTAGCACTGTGGATATCCAAGGTGTGGGAGACCTCAGCCAGAACCTACACTTGCTTTTGCAGTGAAACAAACTGCTACCCAGCTCTGAAAACTTCAGGAAGATCAAGGTCTGAATTTTGTGCATCTGCATCAGAACAAAAATGAAAGTTTACCCGACTCTTTCAGGTTTGGATTTTTTTGTTTTGCTTTTTTGTGTATGTGTGTGTGGTTTTGGGTTTTTTTTTTTTTTTTTTTTTTTTTTGGTTTGGTTTGGTTTGTTTTTCCAGGAAAGACAGGAAGTTGAATGATAAACTATGATAAAAATTCTGCTTTTGTTTGGGGATGAGGAGAAAAAACCACTTTCTTCCTTTTGTCTTTCCTCAAAAGCCCAGACACCTTCTGCTCAAACTATGCACTGTAATGGTTTGCAGTATGTTTAGCACTGTCCAAGCACAGAGGTGAGCATCAAGATTGACATAGCTGGAATAGCCTCACTGATTTCTTTTAACATAGCAGTACTTCCAACCCTTGGAAATCAAGAATGATTTGAATGTTGGATAAAGGATTCTGGTATTTCACAATTATGAACTATTACAAATAGGTGCTTGGGGATAGATGTCCTGTTTGAATAGTAGGCTATGGTTTGAGATATTACCTTCCAGAAACATGGATATTACTTTATGTTTCCTAATCTCATGGAAAGGAACCTTTTTAAATGCTGTTTTTCCACTGCCTGGATGATCAGCAACAAGTAGTTTACAACATTTATGGAAAAAGGACTCGACCTTTCATTTACAGCTGCAAGGCAACACAAATGCCATGGAAAAGCAGTGTCCAAAACAGAGGCAGTTTTTGCAGTGGTCACCACTGACTTGAAAGCCTTATGGAAGCAGCTGCTTCTGAATATCCTTTTAAGCCCATTGAGCCTTGATCCAGCTGTTAAAAATAACAATGTTTTTCATCCTCCATAGTAATCGGATCTCACAGGGCAGCGCTGGAGGAGCAGTTGCATAAAAAAGCTTTGGTTACATAACAAAAGCTCCCGAGCCCCAGAGGAGCCAGGCAGGTCTGTGTGGCAGCCCCCAGCCACCACAGCTCCCTGTGCTGCCACTGGCACCTGCCAAGGGGCTCTGGCAGCCTCAGACCTTCCCAAAGAGCTGCAGAGCTTTCTGCCACACCCAGGGCTGGTCTCATCCCACCCTCCTGCCGAGGAAGGGCATGGGAAGGGCTGTGTGTCTGCACCTCGTGGTCTGTGTGCTGCCTTAGTCCTCTGGTGACGCTGGCTTTGTACAGATATTCTGGACTTGGCAGTCCTCTGTCTGTGCTGCAGTGTCCCAGGGGAGGCAGGGCACAGAGCAGGGCACTGTATTTCCTGATGTCACTGATGCATCCACAGCAGTCACCCCTCAGAGCCCCTTGTTGTCCTCTGCAGCTGAGTGCCCACAGCTCCCCGGAGATGATGCACCACTTTCCTTTCTCCTGCTTCCCCAGGAGCCAAGCTGGCACCCACCTGGGATATATCCTGTGGTCACATTTTTGGGTTTAGAGATCAGAAGCTCCCCAGCAGCAATGCACTTAAGTACATGCACAGGCTGAAACATTCAGTCCCTCTGGAAGTCAGTAGGATATTTCACACTGTTAAGTGCTTCCCTGGATTGGTCTCAGCCTGAGCATGAACTTTGCTATTTCTCTTACCACAAGATTAACTAAGAATGAATAAAAGTGGAAACAGCTAAAACTTTCCTTTTAAAGAAGCTGAAAATGAAGACAAATATTTCCCTGAAGATTTACCAGCAGTAAGGTTGGATAAAATGTTGTGGAAAAATGTGAGACCTATTTCCACAGAGGTTTCCTACCTATTTTAAGAAGCAAATGTTTCCTTGTATGCACAGAACTGCACTATGTGTTGCAGTTGGGATTTACAGGATGTCAAAATCCAGAGGCAAACGGCAAAGTAATAACTATCTTAACTAAGAGAAATTAATTTAGCTGATCTTAACTGAACATGCATAGGCAAGATGGGGTTTGTTTTATTGTTATCTCATGCCAGGAGAACTCCAAAGAGTTGAGAGAAGAGACTTATCCTGTGAAACACCTGATAAATGCATTGCACCTCGGGGCATTTTTTCAGGTCTTTGAAGTCACATCAGCCTGGTTTGTGTGAAATGCAGTAGAGATGGGCACTGCTAGGCACTGTTAGCTATTCTGTGTTTCATTCCTCAGAACAGCTTTCCTTTTCCACTGCTGACTGACTGAAGGCAGCCTGCTGCTGTGAAAGGGTGAACTGCCTCCTTGAGGGCCCTTTGGCAGACACAGAGTGTGTAAAGAGCATCCAGGCATTTTGGTTACTCACCGTTATACCACAAGAATGTTGAAGAGTTTCCAGTTTGGAAAGTACAGCACCAGGTCCACACCCTCTGAACAGGTTAAAGAAGGACAGTAATGCTGGACTATTTGTTTTCCTCAAAGACTGCCTGTCTCTGATCTTCAGTGGTACCCAACATGGGCAGAACCTGGAGGAAGATTGCCAAAATCTGTGTTGCTGAATGTGTGGTAGATAGAGAGGCCATGCTTGAATGAGCGATCAGTCTGAAGCAGGTGCCATCAGAGGGATGAGTGAGACTCTGCTTTTCTCCTGAAGCCTTCAGAAGAAAGAATCATTGGAAGTTATGGAGCTCCAGAAAGAGCCTCTCAGGACTTGCTGAGAATGTCTGATAAGTCTCAGCAGTAAACAGATGCATCTGACAAGACCACCAGGCATTTCTCTTCTCCTTTCAGCTGTACATGGGCTCTGTCAGATGCTGTGGCTTCAGTGAGATCTCTGAGAAAGCAAACCCACCTCGAATTAAAGCTCATGGGTTTTGATCTGTCAAAATCATGAAAACTTAAATTGGTAAGTTTCACACAGCCTTGATATTTTTGTTCCTCCTGACTGCAGTTTTCCATCATTTAGGGTACCAGTTGCTCAATCTATTACAACGTGCTCTTGATTTCGTTCTCCCACTTTGTGACCTTGGTGCATTTTCTTCCCGTGAAAGATCACAATACAAATCACTAGGTCAGGGAATAATGAGTTTAGTATTTTTTAAAAGCCTCCCACAGTAAGTCAGGATATCGACTCATGATTCAGCAGGTGATGGAATGTAATAAGGGGACATTTTTTCCTTTAATTGCTGTTGAAAATGGAAAAAGGGCAAGAGAAAGACTTAGTTTTCTGAGACAAAGATTTCAGCTTCACTGTGCTTTAGTTCACTAGAATCACCTAATAGACTTGAGCATAAAGAGCTGGACAAAGCTAAAAGGACAGACAAACTGATGAAAGACTCCAGCAGGACTTTCCCTTCCTAGTCTGAAAAATAGATTAAATATGATTCTGCCATTATGTAAATAGACAGTGAGGAAAGGGTGACCTCATGGTCTGTGAGCTGAGTGGAATGGAGGATCTCCTGGTTTCCAACCTTATCTCTTCCAGACCTGTTTGCTCATGACAGCAGGGGTGAATGTTCAAAGAACCACAAACACGAGGGCCAGGAGGGGCCATTAGAGTTACCTCACTGAACAGTTGCAAACCTGATTATAAAGCACTTTTGCCCAGTATTTTCTGCACTGAGCCAGTTGAGCACGATGAGGGTGATCAAGGACACACTTGTGAGAAGCATGGCTGGTCGGGGCAATGGGTGGATTGTGGATTTTTTCTCAATTTAGGGTTAAAGCTCTGAGGAAGGCAGTAGAACCTCTCTCAGAATCAATATGCAGACAACCATCCTGCCACCGACACCTTGTGTCTCCCTGAGAGGGGAACACCCAGTTCCTGCCCAGCCCTCACTGGGAGCAGAATCATCACCTTTAACCAACTCATTCCTACCTGTGGCTGCTGCCAAGTCCATCCCTGGCCCAACCCAACTGCGTCACCAGGGCTTGTGTCAATGCCACCTCCAGTGCTGACCCTGCAGCCACCCAAAAAGACGTCACAATCTGACAAAGATTCTTGCAGGTAGATTTTGTGATAACTAAGTATTTCACTGTACTAGGGTGGAAAATCAACCTGATTAGTCATGAATTAATATAACACAACTATTTTTTTGAGTCTTTCTGTTCCTTTAAATAAAACTTAATAGATATCATGCTGCCAAAAGGTCAGGAAAATACATTGAGTGGCAGGTGGGATAATCTCAGAATTTAAAATGTTTTCAGTGACAAACAGTAGCATTTTAAAACATCCTATGCACAGATGTTAAAGCATCTGAAGGAGGTGAGTGGACATTTCTCTAGTGAAATCATGCTAACTTTTTATAATCCAGAGCAGCTTTATGTAACATGCTGTTTATTGTTTATAAATTCAAGGAATTCCCCTATTCAAATAAGTATTAGATATACTGAAAAAAACTCCCCTGTTCACCAACCACTTTATAGCAGTGTCTTTATTCCTTGAAACAAACAAAAACAAACAAAAACCCACCCAAATCTAAACCACACACAACAACCTTCATAGAAAAGTTCAACCAGGCATACAGAAATTAAAGCTCAGGAACAAAGAAAGTATTTTTCCCGTTTGTTTCCCCTGGCCCTTTGCTTTCCCCTCACTCCCTCCTACATGCAGTTCTCTTATCTGTAGCTCATTCTTTCTCTATTCTGTTTGACCTGAGGTCAAATGTATCATTGTTTCCATTATATCCTTTGCATTTCCCTGTGAAGTCCTCACGCAGTTTTCCCTTTACTAGATTAAAGAAGGTTGTTTTTGATGCTGTTTTGAGGGACAGGAGCATGAATATCTGCAAATGCCTCTAGAACATTCCTGTGTCAGTCTCACTCTGTACCTTCTCCACTATCAGAAAGAAAACCTGCCAGAAACTGCCTCTGGATTCTCTGGCCCTTTGCATGCTGAGGGAGATGAGCACATTTGCAGAATTAATGGGCTGTGATGAGAAAGCTGCTGATATACTTAGGGACCACAGAGCAGGATGACAGACAAGACACTTGAAACACCTGAATCTTGGTCTGGCACTTCCTGATCTGCAGCAACACCGAGTTCAGAAGGAAGCTCATATCAACCAGTTTGCAACTTCCCCTCCCAAGCTGAGCAGAAGGGGAAATCTGATGCAAATCTTGTGTCAGCTGCTGTCTGCAGGTCAGTACCTTCTGCATTTACAATGTATGGGTGTGTTGGTTTGCCCTGGGCCGGTTTCTGGTAGCAGGGGGGCCACAAAGATGCTCCTGGAAGCTTCCACCATGTCCAGGGGAGCCAATGGCTGATGGCTCTGGAGATGGACATGCTGCTGGCCAGGACTGGGACAGTGAGAGAGGTTGGTAATTTCTCTGTGATGACCGATGTAAGAAGGAAATCAAAACAAACTCACAGGGTATTTGCACTTTGGGAGGTAGAGGAGGAGGAGGTGAGAA
>VZRX01019034.1:0-19514 GCA_013398075.1 Notiomystis cincta | reverse complement strand
GATTTTTTTTTTTTTTCAGAAACATGAAAGTCTGATAAAGTCACTGTGGTTTAGCAAGACCAAAACTCTGGCTTTTTTTGTATCACTTTCTCTGTGACTCCATTTCAGAAAGTTTTTGCTCTAATAGAGAGAGTTGTACTTCATGTAACAGTACCCTTTAGCCTTTAGGTGTCCTAACAGAGTGAGGGTAGGGTATTGATAGTGTTATCTCATCTTTGGATTTTGGTGGCTTGTGGGGATATAACAGCAAGGTCTCAGTATCCACAAAGGGGTCATCAACAAGCCACCAGTGCAGGGTGGAAGGATAAGAAATAACAGACGTGAGCTGAAAGAAGAGATTCAGGCTGGATTACAGGAATAAAACTTTTATACCATAGCAACAGTCAAGAAGTAGAGGAGCCTGCCCAAAGAGATTGTTCTGTCTCCATCCTTGGATAGTTTTGAGAGCTGACTGGCAGCTGTCAAGCTCTGAAGCAATTGGGTCTGACTTGAGAGCAGACCATGCTTTGAGAAGGAGTTTGCACTCGAGACCTTGTGAGTTCTTTCCCAACACAAATCCAGCCTGTGATTGTACAAGGACTGGCTGTGAGAGGAGCTAAGGGTCACCTGGTCCAGTCCATCCTATGAAAGGGTGGGTATAAGACATGTTGCAAATACAAAAATATATTCTTTTCTTATGACCTAGCCAACAGCTACCAGATAGAATACAAATCTGTTGCAGCAGAGAATACAATGAAGTTTAAACCAGGGAAAATAGTGCCTTCTGGCACTATTTCCTATTGGACTGCCCAGGTGTCCAAATGCTTCCTTCTTCTTTCAGCCCCTCTCACCCTGCCACCACCTCTTTCCCTCCAGCTACAGTCCTTTCCATCACCCCCTGACCAAAGCAGATTCCTTTCAAGGAAAGAATTCCACTTTTGAATTCTGTTACTTTCCTCTTATTTCAAGTAATTGTAGTATTGTCTTTTCCTCCATCAGTGTTCTCCCTTAGGGGAATTCTTCAAGCCTTAATTCTCATACCACCCTCTTTCAAATAGCTTAAGATTTAATGCAAAAAACCTGTTCATCAGCTTATGTTTCCAGCTACAGTTATTTCTAGCCAGGGTGTTTAGGAAGTCTTATGCTTCCCTTCACAGGTTGTAAAGTTGTGGGTTTGGCCTCCATGAAATATACTTAGTGTAATTTCTGCTTTGCTTAGAGCTACCCTCAATCAATCCCCCATGCATTTATCCTGGAAAACACAAAGCTGTTTCACACCTCTCAATGTCTATAGTTCTCTGAAGTCATAAGTCTGAAGATCATCATCCTGAACTATTTAATAAGCTTAGGTTTGGGGCTTCTATTTATCAATACTTCTTTTATTAGACCCTTCTTTTTTCTTCTATTTCTCCAGCCTATCTTTGTAGGAGTTGCCTGTGTGGCATATGCCTTCAAAGTGTGCAAGAAGGGGATCTTCTGCTTAATCCTTTACATTGTAAGAAAAACAAGTCAAAATACTGGATGAAAATGTTATTGGTAGGTATTCATTGAGCAAACCAGCAATTCTGGAAGTCTTGTACCATCTATTGCCAGTTTCCAAGTTCCCCACTTGAAAATTTCTGTCAAACATCTATGGAGTTTTGTCTGCTTTCTGCTGCTGTAAACTGGACTTCAAACCAGTATTCAAATACCTGCATGAAATTTTGAGTTTGTTTTCATGGGCCAAGTTTGTCAGTGAACTTGCTGAAATGAGAGAAGCAGTTCCCATCAGGTACCAAACTCATACTTTGAGCCTCAACACAAGACTAGAGCTTGAGATGGCACAAATGAAATTACTATCAAGACAATTTTGTCTCAGTACAGTACAGCCCTGAGCACACAGTAGAAATGGAAAAGAAGAAAAATCAAGTTTGTGTGTTACCTGTAGAAGGAATTCCCTATTATATGATGTAGTAGAATGGAAATCTTTCACCTGAAAAAACCACACTCAGATAAACAAATAAAAGAGTTCTCACCTAAATTTGCTCTGAATATTTCAGGGGAAAGCAGCTGGACAAAAGAAAGTGTGAGAAACTTGACAAAGCCAGGCGTCTGATGCCTATTGGAAAAATTATCAAGATGAGCCTGAGTCCACAACATGTCCTTGAATCAAAGATATCCCAGGCTGCATCAACAAAGGTGCTATCAGAGAGTCGAGTATTCTCTGAGTAGTCAGCACTGGTGAGGCCTCATCTACAGTTTTGGGTTTTTCAGTACAAAAGAGGCATGGACGTACTGGAGAAAGTCCATCAAAGGACCACTAAACTGGTAAAGTGAGTGCAGCACCTCTGCTGAGAAATGTGGGAGTTTAGCCTGGAGAAGAGACAGCTCAAAGACATCCTATCAACGAAATAAACATCCTAATGGACGGTAAAGACGGAGCCAGGTTCTTTGCAGTGAAAGGAGCAGTGACAATGGACACAAACTGAAACACAGAAGGCTTCATTTGTACATCAGAAAACACTTTTGTACTGCGAGGTTGACAGCATTGGAACAGGGCACCCAAAGAGGTTGTGGAGTCTCCATCCTTGAAGATATTAAAAAATCACCTGGGCCTGGGCCTGGGCAACCAGCTTTATATGACCCCTCCTGAGCAGAAAATCGAGTCAGGTAATCTCCACAGGTCCCTTCCATCTTCAACCATTCTGTGATTCTGTAATTGCTGTCTACAAATAGAGCAAGTTACCTTAAATTAATAAAGTACTCAGAAAGAGGTTTGGCTATGACATAACCTTAAGCTTGGACATTTAATTGACACAAAATATTTTTTTTATTTATCTACTGTATAGAGGGTGATCAAAACAAAAATTTTCCCTCTCAAGGGATAGATCAGCCTTTTGGGATTTTTTTCACTGTTCATATTACTCTGTACTGTGCCATCAAAACCAGGTGCTTTTTGCATCTGTTGCTGGAAGCTGACTTGAAGAAAAATGAAAATACAATAGATTTATCAAAGGAAAGGAGCATTGTTATTTCTCTGAAATCTGCTCAATCTTTTTTTCTGTCCATGAGTAACCATAAATCTACCTGGTTTATTGACAGCCAAATGTTTTCTGACCTGTGCCAAACACAGTCAAATAAATTTTAACTCCTTTGATGCACTACTTTACTAAAACTGAAGCCAGATGTTTCACAGGTGACCTGACAGAATACCATTACTTCCCAATTACCATAAATAAAAGGAAATCCGTCACAAAGAGTGTGCAAAGATATATCATTCTAACATTCCTGAAGATTTAACCCTTCCTGACCATTCACTAATTGAACATCTGGAAGATGTTCCTGGACATCTTTATTAGACACAAGTATCTTGACATTATCACTTCTCACTTTTCTCCATATTTAGATGCTCTGAAATTAGGTGTTTGGAGGAATTTCAGTCATTTCAGAAGCTACAGTTGTCATCTACAGACAGGCAAACAGACCTGCAGCAGCACTTCAGAGCTGAAAGTACAATTCTGCCTTCTATCAGGCTCAATGAGAAGATAAATTGGTAGACTAGTGTGCCCTTGATACATTAACATTAATCCAGTATTCTTCTCTACTACAGATTTTTTCCAAGTCAGTGAGTTAGTGAATACATCTAAATCTCTAGGGGTTTGCACTTTGTGCTCCTCTCTGTGACATAAGGTAGGATCTACAAGTATTTTTCAAAATGATAGTTTTAGCTTCAGGCATAGGTCCATTCATGTAATTGCAGAGTGCTCATGACATCCACAGGGCTGGTAGGATAGATAATCTCAATAGTGGTGGAATTATACATAAAAATCAGCATAATACCACTAGACATGTTATATGTTTTGGGAAAAACAAGTCTTACTCTAGGATGGTGAACAAAAGAAATATTTTTCAGTCCACTAACTTCATAGATTCATTCTGACTACCATGGGCTTTCAACTAGACCCAGTGTATTCAAAATATTGAAGGAACGTCAGATCTTAAAAGTGGTTTGGAGTGGTTACACTGAAAAATAGATGCAAATAGACTCTTAGAAGGATAAGTTTGTATAAATATTCACAGAGTGAAGACATGGGCAATATAATGATGCAATTTTTATCACTCTGGTGATTCAGTTTAAGCAGTAAAGAAGCAGGTTAAGAAAATTTCCAACCAGTACCTGTGGTTAGTGTTTGAGACCCAAATAATAATATTTGCTGACTAGTGTAGTACCCATTGGTGAAAAGCCATCTGTTAATTCCAGCTGATGCGAGCTGAAATACGATCTGCAATGGATTTTTCAGCTTAGATTCCTAAGGGAAACATTTTCATAATAGCCATTTCAGGTGCATGTGCCCAACATACAGTTCCACCAAGGAAAATAAAAAATTCCTTCCTTACTCCGAAGTACCAAAATTCACAAGTCCAAGGAAGTGTCCTCCACATCTATACTTTTCCCAGGCAAGGCCTCTGGTTAGATGGTGGTACTGGGGACAAAGGAGTGATATCATCATTACCTCTTGTGATCAGGAATGATTTCTCCAGTCTTTCATTTTTATATTAATACTAAGAGCATTGTAGGGAAGAGAAGGGAGATATTCAGAATCACATCAAGTCCTCAGCTTTTCTTATAATTTTTGGCAAATACCCGTTTACTGTGCTTTCTTTTGGTGTTTCTTCTTCTGAAGTGCTTTCTGTCTCTGCAATGTTTAGAATACCTGGGTGACTAAAAGCAATGCATTGGCCAATAGTGTACAGACACCTAGAAGTTAGACACAGCTTTGCTGACTTCATCCCTGTATTTCACTGCGAGTATCCTTTATTAATGCCTACTTTGACAGCTGGACAGATCTGTGCTTTCATGAACCAACATACTCATTTCCTACACTTTTTAGTTAGCTTTTAACAAGCAGCTAAGAGTAACTGGGGTTTCAGCAAGATGATACAATAAAGCTACACCATGGAAAAGGTCTGACCCTCATCATCCTCCTTCTGAGTCGTGAGCAGGCACAAAGTGCCATTCCACTCTGCACTCCACAAGTGCACAGGACAGTGCATGAACACAGACAGAACTGTCTTGGAAAAAAAGCACCTCTATGACTCTGAAATCCCAATATTCACACCCCTCATAGTCCATGAAAAAGCCATTTAAAGCAAATAATTTAGCCACATGGAAAGGATTCTGCCTGCCTCCACCTCCATTAAGACCCATTAGGCACAAAAGACAACATCTCGCACCAGAAATGCTCTGTGACTAGGTTTATCAGGTGTAATTCATGAAATAGGATATTCCTGTATGGCTTGTTAGCAGTGAAGCAGCAAGGATAGTCCAGGATTACTTGAATCTGGATTAAAAACAAAACAGATAGAATAGCAACAACAAACACCTCCTTGCCTTTCAACCTAAATGCCTCATGGACCTCTGCAGCTTTGTAGTCACCAGAGGGGGACAAAGACTCATAATGCTGAGAACTTGATTATGCTTTAATTTGCCTCAGTCCACAAACCCTTCACTTCTCTGTCTTCTCAGATGCTGGCTCACATTTGTTCTCAAAGCAGTCTATTCTTTTCTTTTATGGCTTGATATACCCTTGTTTGAACTGCTGTAACTTATAGAGATGTATACTAGATTTCAGAATTGCTAAGGCCAACAAAATTAAACATTAATGAAAGGATAGGATATTGAGGTTTCCTCATGTTCCTCCTACTAACACCACACAACATTCCTTTTGATTTTGTTTTTCTAGATGGAAATATTGCTATCCAAGTGGTCTTACAACTCACACATGGCTTCCTGCTACAGTCACTGACATTTCATGAAAAATTCAGATGTTGCCAGAGAAAGATTTCCCTAAGCTTTACTGAACTTTCCTGGTAGAGTTTTTATTTGCCTGACCCTTGTTTTCCAGTACTGAATTATTAAGCTGATCTTTTTTCCTTATTCAACTTTTCTGTGCAGAAGATATTATGCCTGAAACATGTTGAGCAATTGAAGCCATTGAGCTGTACACTGTGGCTGTGAAGAAAAGAGTATATACTAATCCATTAGTATCTTCTTGTGGAGTCACAAGAAGGAGAAATTATTATTGGAAAACTCTATGGATCCCAAAAGTCAAGAAAAACATTCTTCTCCTTATGCAGAAAAGTATGAAGTGTACGTATTAATTTATGCCTTGCAGTTTTATAGTCCCTGTGAATACAGATTTGATGGAAACAGCTGCACATTCAGGAGTGTGCTGTTGCTACTTCTTTTTTTTCTTCTTTTATTTTCCTCCTCCTACCTCCCTCTTCAGTGTACAGGGTTCATCTTCTCTCCAATTATCATGCTCTCTTCTTTGAGGTAATGAAGCATATAGACAGGATGTATAGTGATCTTCTAGGAGACACCATGTCCCATCAAGTTTTGCCTTCCTTCATCAGTAGAGAAGTGCAAAAGCAAGAACCTGTAATTTCACCTAGGGAAGGTTTTTATCTGATAAACTAAAAACCTTGCTCACACACTTTTTCCTTTAGAGTAAAGTTTGTGATTATCTTTTCTTGTTTTTGAATCATTCTCTCACATGAGGATAAATCTGCCATGTGTACTTTTTCTCTTGGTGTGCATTTACCAGAAGGAAGAACAGTATCATAATCATGCCACATGCTATCTTCAGACGTACATCTCCCCTGCTGCATAGTCTGGTATTTAGTAGACTGAACCATGAATCATTTGCTATCTCTTTTATTTGTATGTCATTACTTAAGATACATGTATTAAATTCTCAGTGCTTTTCAGGCTCTCAAAGATGCAATTTCATGCCTGACAACTCCATAAAATATATTAGATATTTTCATTTCTTTTAAATTTAAACCAGAAACCTGGCTTCAGTGGATGTTTCAATTGGTTTTTTAAATCTCTCCAAGCTTGTGACATTTGTAACCGCTCAGATGTTAACCCAAACCATTCACCCATTCACCTTGGTAACAGCATACTTTTGGTTTTTATGTACTGGGCTGGACATCAAAGACATGTTTTTATTGCAAAGATTTTACTGGCCAAGCCTGGATTCGTAACAGACCCTGTTCAGCAACAGCTGAATCGTATAGACAGCTCTTCTTTGGGATAAAAACAGGTGAACTCTGATCAACCAAGTCCCAAATTGAAATCTTCCCTCCAACCTTGCTCACCTTCAGCTCCCTACTCAGATTTTGGCTGGGATGGAATATTTTCTCAAAATAAATGCTTTATTTGCTGTGCTTCCGTCTTTCTGCAGGAAGACTAACACATACACACAATCTTTTCAACAGACACTCCCATAGTCTATAGCTATCTCATCCAAAAAGAACATAGTTAATGATGGATGTATAAAAAAATTATTTTTTTTTTTTATGAGAGAAACAGATGCCTTTAACACATTGTGTACATTGCTTTCCCTATCCTGATTCTACTGAGCTTCTGGAGGTTCATGTCTGTAGCACTGGCTTGCCCTCTACTTACTCAAACCATTACCTCCTCCTTCATTCCCTACAGAAAGAAATAATGGCTTCTCCTTTAGTTCAGTCAAACCCTCTTTCCCCTCCATCCACACTCCCAAGGTCTCTACCGACATCTTTAAAATTCGTACCACTGCATGAGTAAGGCTGATATATTGTCTAAGCAGAGTAGGCACTACCACAAACACGTGCTTTAATACAATCAAGAGGTCTTGATGACCAGAAAGATGTGAGGCAGGGACTCAGAAAATCTTTTGGCAAAAGATGCCTGAACTACATGTTCAGAAACTTAAGCACTGTTCACCATCATTTTCATTGGTTGAGCTTCATATAAGACCCCACTTCTGTCAAACGAGTCAGGATACCAGCTGTTTCAGGAGATGTTATCAACCAGCTTTAATGCTGAATATTATTTCCATATTACTTCCAAGAGAAATAAATGGAAGAGGATGCTGAATGACAGTTTAATAGTAATGGTATCTTATATTTATATAGTGCCTACCATCCCGGAGCAATTTACAAATAATATCCATAAAACAGTTACTCTGCCCATCCTTGAAATGCCTCCATCTCTCAGCTGGAGGCTGGGATCCAAGCACACAGTTGACAAAGAGCAGATCAGCAGGGGAAGGGGAATTTTGGCTGAAAATTCATAGACTTGGGAAACAACATCTATTATGGAAAAAAAATAGCCCACAAAAAACCAACACTGAAATCATTAAACTCCCAATAGAAGAGAAGATTCTGGACTTTAAAAAATGTTTGATTATATAGAAAGTTTCTTGGGAGTTAATTTTTTATCTGCCACTGAAAGATGAAATACCAATTTCTGCTAGGTTGTGAAAATACATTGCCATGGAATATCCATAAGTCAAACATAAGCCATAACTTCCAGGTTAAAGTACAAATCAACATACACTTCAGAAGGCTGGTCATTAATGTTCCTGAACTTGGTTTTACTCACAGGTATTGTCAGTGTAGCACATACAACTGTGTACCACACTCCCTTCCACTCTGACAGAAGCCAATTACCAGGCATGCCAACTTGCTGCAGAGCAGATCTGAAGTCTGTGATGGAAGCTCTCAAATACCTCCTTCAGCATTTGGGTCTATGGTTTGAAAGCAAAAACAAGAGCTATAATCCACTGCTATGAGAACTGTACTTCAGCATTGTTTTTGTGTCTCAGCTCTGGGTTGTTTGCAACATAGAAGTGATTTACCAACGTGTTGAGGGAATATGTTTTGTCACCTTCATGTTTCCCACCAGCGAAGGCAAACAAGTACATGCTTTGTCCATTCAAAGTCATGGGAAGTACAGACTTATAGTTTGGACATCCTATTCCTTCAGGAGTCAGGCAAACCATTTAGAAGCTCTGCTCTATACCTCCCTTCTGTGATGTCCCGCTCGTAAGGGAAAGGGAACACTAAAATTCATAGATATTCGTGTTCAAAAGGAACAACAAAAGTCGGAGGTTCCAAAATAGCTGGAAAAGTTTTATTAGTAAATTACACACTCAGCATGGAAATTGGTGTGTTAGTCCTTGACCACCTAGCCCAAGCATGCGACAGTGGGGTTTAGATAGAAGGGTAGGGTGAAAGGAAGAGAGAAATAGAGAGATGAATTCAAATAGGGGAGAGAGAGAGAAGGAAAGGAAGAAAGAGAGAAAGAGAGATCGCCAGTCCTGGCTCCAGTGTCATTCCAGCTGGGGCTGCCTGCATGCCTGGGCTTCACTGGCCTGCCTTTTCATAGATAAGTTTCCCCACCCTAGAGCTAGGTTTCTTGTTTCCTATCCAAATTAGCTTTGTCTGTTCTTCCAGACCTTTCTGGAAATGAGTTAGGAGTCTTTGGTGGTCTTTGGTGGTCTTGATTTCTGCCCCGACTGTCCATGTCTGCTTCTCAATCTCATTCCTGTACTGTAAAACACTGTATTGTGTTGTGCTCCAGGAACTAGAAAAAGGATATTTTTCCTAGAGAAGTGCTGCCCTACATCCATGTAGCCTCCTTCTCCTGCCACATCCTGTTCTTTCTCACAGTGTGTAATTCCCAACAATCTTTGGCTGTTATTCCCAACAACTCTTGGTTGGCTCCACAGCTATCTGGCTATCGGTGCTTGAGACATACACATTAGCCCCTTATCTTCTGGGCTTCTACACCTTCTCAGTTTCTCACCTCTCAGATGAGTAGTTTAACCACTGTTTTATGTGATGCTATCTGAAAGGTTAAAACACTCATCTGAAGATGAAGCAGAGTACACAACCATCTGAACTGCATTACATTTTAATGAAAAACTGCAACGGTAACCCAAGTAAGTAATGTCCAAATCCAAAACATTAAAGTACAAAAGAACTTTTTTTTTTTTTTCTTTTCAAATCTGACTCTTCTCCCTCTTTTGCCCATTAGTAGTTTTCCCAATGCAAAAATTTCCCATTAGGCATCAGTGTCTGGGAAAGCATTTAAGAAAGAGAGGTGATAAGGAAAGAATGATTTGAGAATAAAATGTTTGCAGCAGAGAGTGAAAATTAGCTGGTTTAGTGCTTCAGTATGTAAACTAGCTTGGGCTTTGAAGCAAACTCATTAGAGCAGGTTGACACAGTCCAAATGACAAGTGAGGGAACTCCTCATGGTGACATTTCTCATGGCTAGAACAGAGCAGCAGGTTAACTTGTTACTGAAGGATTAAGTGTTCATCAGTTTGGTGCTGACATGTCTGAAAAACATTTGTCCCCTTTGTCTATGCTTCACTTTAATTCTGCCAGCCCTTTTTGACCCTAAAATGCCTGAAGCTTCTGTCGTCTCCCAGCTTTGAGAAAAACAATGACACTAAATTCTATTACAGAATTTACTGTAGGCTTTAGAACACCAGCATAAAAGTTAACTTTCAGTTTGTAAAATAACTCATTTTCGTCTCTTATTTTCAAATATTCTTGGAGATATTTTTTCTGAAAAAGACATGAGTGTCATCATGAACTAATGTAGTCTGAGGAATTCAGCCATTTGTATGCTGAATTCTCATACTAAAAAAAGAAAGAATACATCATTTTAGTGAACTATAAGATAAAGCATAAGAAATAAGAATCAAATTATGAACTTTACAAAAAGTTAACTATTTAAAAGATTACAAAACAGACAGGACCTGTGAATACCACAAGCCACCAGTCCTTAGTTATGAAGAGCTGCAACCTTCACAAATCTGAGCGCTGAAGTGGAGTGTGGAAGAGATCAGACCAGAGCTCAGATTCATTAAGGAATTTCTCCATTGCACAAGCTTTGTGATCAGGCATCTACAGTCCCTTTCCCTTACATCCTGAAAAATTTTCTTGCATTTTGCAGTTTTTAGAAACCTCTGCTATATGGCCAGTGCTGAGATAGACTGCAAATCTAACCAGCAAGGTTGCCAGTCACCTTGCTCGGAACAGAACAGTTTTTATCTAGTTTTGATTGACACTCTTGCAGAAGCTCTCCACCCTGGATATTGTTATCAGAAAATTGGAAGTAGCAGTGCAAGACAGATAGCTGAGACACAACTTTCTGCTGCTTTAGGACTGTGAACAAGGCTGCCTGGCAAGTTCACTGTTGCTGGGTAGGGGATGCTGCAAACAGTGTGTAAATTATGCTACTTTTGGAATATTGTTTCATTGGAAAACTGATTTTCTGATTTAATATTGTAGAGAAAATGCCAGAGGGATTATGTGTTGAAGAAGGTATTTTCTGAGTTATGCAAACGCACAGGGCTGCTGCTATCTAACAGGCTGGACACTTCAGTAGAGATAACAAACTTTATCTGAACTCAAGCACATTTCCTGATAAAGTGGGCTGTACAGCTGCCAGGTGATATTTACAGTAGATGGATTTAATAANAAGGAAGAAAGAGAGAAAGAGAGATCGCCAGTCCTGGCTCCAGTGTCATTCCAGCTGGGGCTGCCTGCATGCCTGGGCTTCACTGGCCTGCCTTTTCATAGATAAGTTTCCCCACCCTAGAGCTAGGTTTCTTGTTTCCTATCCAAATTAGCTTTGTCTGTTCTTCCAGACCTTTCTGGAAATGAGTTAGGAGTCTTTGGTGGTCTTTGGTGGTCTTGATTTCTGCCCCGACTGTCCATGTCTGCTTCTCAATCTCATTCCTGTACTGTAAAACACTGTATTGTGTTGTGCTCCAGGAACTAGAAAAAGGATATTTTTCCTAGAGAAGTGCTGCCCTACATCCATGTAGCCTCCTTCTCCTGCCACATCCTGTTCTTTCTCACAGTGTGTAATTCCCAACAATCTTTGGCTGTTATTCCCAACAACTCTTGGTTGGCTCCACAGCTATCTGGCTATCGGTGCTTGAGACATACACATTAGCCCCTTATCTTCTGGGCTTCTACACCTTCTCAGTTTCTCACCTCTCAGATGAGTAGTTTAACCACTGTTTTATGTGATGCTATCTGAAAGGTTAAAACACTCATCTGAAGATGAAGCAGAGTACACAACCATCTGAACTGCATTACATTTTAATGAAAAACTGCAACGGTAACCCAAGTAAGTAATGTCCAAATCCAAAACATTAAAGTACAAAAGAACTTTTTTTTTTTTTTTCTTTTCAAATCTGACTCTTCTCCCTCTTTTGCCCATTAGTAGTTTTCCCAATGCAAAAATTTCCCATTAGGCATCAGTGTCTGGGAAAGCATTTAAGAAAGAGAGGTGATAAGGAAAGAATGATTTGAGAATAAAATGTTTGCAGCAGAGAGTGAAAATTAGCTGGTTTAGTGCTTCAGTATGTAAACTAGCTTGGGCTTTGAAGCAAACTCATTAGAGCAGGTTGACACAGTCCAAATGACAAGTGAGGGAACTCCTCATGGTGACATTTCTCATGGCTAGAACAGAGCAGCAGGTTAACTTGTTACTGAAGGATTAAGTGTTCATCAGTTTGGTGCTGACATGTCTGAAAAACATTTGTCCCCTTTGTCTATGCTTCACTTTAATTCTGCCAGCCCTTTTTGACCCTAAAATGCCTGAAGCTTCTGTCGTCTCCCAGCTTTGAGAAAAACAATGACACTAAATTCTATTACAGAATTTACTGTAGGCTTTAGAACACCAGCATAAAAGTTAACTTTCAGTTTGTAAAATAACTCATTTTCGTCTCTTATTTTCAAATATTCTTGGAGATATTTTTTCTGAAAAAGACATGAGTGTCATCATGAACTAATGTAGTCTGAGGAATTCAGCCATTTGTATGCTGAATTCTCATACTAAAAAAAGAAAGAATACATCATTTTAGTGAACTATAAGATAAAGCATAAGAAATAAGAATCAAATTATGAACTTTACAAAAAGTTAACTATTTAAAAGATTACAAAACAGACAGGACCTGTGAATACCACAAGCCACCAGTCCTTAGTTATGAAGAGCTGCAACCTTCACAAATCTGAGCGCTGAAGTGGAGTGTGGAAGAGATCAGACCAGAGCTCAGATTCATTAAGGAATTTCTCCATTGCACAAGCTTTGTGATCAGGCATCTACAGTCCCTTTCCCTTACATCCTGAAAAATTTTCTTGCATTTTGCAGTTTTTAGAAACCTCTGCTATATGGCCAGTGCTGAGATAGACTGCAAATCTAACCAGCAAGGTTGCCAGTCACCTTGCTCGGAACAGAACAGTTTTTATCTAGTTTTGATTGACACTCTTGCAGAAGCTCTCCACCCTGGATATTGTTATCAGAAAATTGGAAGTAGCAGTGCAAGACAGATAGCTGAGACACAACTTTCTGCTGCTTTAGGACTGTGAACAAGGCTGCCTGGCAAGTTCACTGTTGCTGGGTAGGGGATGCTGCAAACAGTGTGTAAATTATGCTACTTTTGGAATATTGTTTCATTGGAAAACTGATTTTCTGATTTAATATTGTAGAGAAAATGCCAGAGGGATTATGTGTTGAAGAAGGTATTTTCTGAGTTATGCAAACGCACAGGGCTGCTGCTATCTAACAGGCTGGACACTTCAGTAGAGATAACAAACTTTATCTGAACTCAAGCACATTTCCTGATAAAGTGGGCTGTACAGCTGCCAGGTGATATTTACAGTAGATGGATTTAATAAGAAAATGGAAAGACATTTCCTTTTGTTATTACTACTTGGGCTGGAAAGCTAAGAATGACTTCAAGCCAAAAGACTCCCAGGTTCTCAGTATATTTAACTCAAACCATGAATGTCCACTAATATTTCCCTCTGATATTATCTACAGATTCTCAGTATAATAGTTCATCAATTCAATCTTATACTTGCTAGAGCATTGACCAGCTTGTTTGGGGTTGTTTTTAAGTGTAAAAATCAAATTATTTTCCACAATTATTATGCTCATTACACTCTGTAAGACTCTTTTCTAAGGATCCTGAGATACATTTGTTTCAAAATATTCTCTCCTAGTGTCCCTACACCAAGAACACCTGCTCCTGTTGTACCTACCCTTAGCAAAGGCTCTCTTCCTTTTTTTGTTGACAGGGAGAGGTATAGTAAACTATGCCTGTATGAATTTAATGTTAAGACTCATATTTATGGCTGTCTGCATTGCCAAACCCACCTCATTCAATCTGTATAGTGGAAAAGACATCCTCCACAGGGATGGAATGTAAGTGAAATCAGTAAGTTATCCATTGCTCCTGAGCAATTTCCATGTATTAAATGACACTGAATCTGATCAATGAAAGGTAAGAATCCTTCATTGGTTGCTACAGACTTCCAATAAAAGTCTGGATTGGAAACAAAATATATTTATTTTGAATCTTCATCAGCAATAAGATGACCTCTAACAGGCTTGAGTAGTGCAGACATGAAAAGAGTAGTGCAAAAGTACTTTAGAAACAATTGAGGACAGGGAGTTATGGTTGTATGAAAAAAATACCAAAACACTCCTGAGGCTGTGGAGATAGTTATTTTCCCTCACTAAGTATGTGTGCATCTGGAAGCTGAAAGCAAAATAATATAAAAAATTAGATTAAATGGGTAAACAGGAACCCTCAGTGATACTCAGAATTACTCAGGGTGATAGATAATTCCAAAGAGATTAGAATCTCTTTTTTATGTTTATTGTTTTTCAGTGCTCAGTGTTTTTCTTTATCTATTAATGTAAATTTCTCATAACTTTTATTATGGTACCACTATCTGCTCTGCCTTTTATGCACCTCTTCTTTAGGCAGCTGTGACTTGCTGCCATCAGAAACTCTTCCACTTTTGCTATGAACTTGAAGGTGCTGGTAAGACTTGGGCTTCCTCTCTTTCTCCTGCCTATCATCTTCAAGGAATAAAAGACTCACATTCTGTCCTGGTCTTTTCTTTCTACTCCCTGATATCCATGGCAGGTTGACTCTGATGTCCAGTGTCAGGTTGCCCTCCAGATGAGTAAAAAGGCAGAGGGAGTTGTTTGCACATTGTCCTGTGTCTATTATTCTTTCTCCCAGAAAGAGTTCTGCAGTAAGCAGCACATGGTTCTGCTAATGAGCTTTTAATTCATCAAGAAGTTGTAGCCTCTGGCATTTTAAGGAAATTTCACTGGATTCCTGCAGCTGTGGATGGAATTTATAAACTTACATGGTAAGTGCTAAAGGAGAGTTTCTGAGGTGACACTGAACTACTTTTTTACTCACAAAACACATAGTACTTTAAGTTATTTTTACATTTTCTTGCTTTTTAAAAATTTTTATTCCTCTTGCATACTCTATGCCTTTGCAAAACATAATGCCACAACTTTTTCTCTCCAGGTCCCAAATTATTCCATGTCTTCTCCACTTCTTGATAGACAATCAATTACGCTTGCTCTTCCCCCTCAAAACTCTACACTACACTAGCCATGTCAATTTCCTAGATAATTATCTAGTCTTTTCCCACCTCCCACCCTTTAGAAGAGTGTAAATATTTTTGGGGTTTTCTTATGATTGATCCTGAACATGACTGCATACCAGATGTGTATTTCTGGGGCTATCCAAAATCCAGTTTGCACCTCAGCTCTAGAAATATACATCTCCATCTAATATTTCCTATAAATCAGCTATACATACTTAGGCCAATGTTTATGTTAAACCTTTCATTTCTGTAATATGTTGATAGGAAGAAAATAAACACAGAGAAACTATCTTAAAGTGATCTGCAGCAATTCATCGAAGTAGAGTTTTCTTGAAGACCTTGGTAATGAAAATCACAAACAGCTTCTGTGCACTAAACAACACCAAATGCTTGCCCTGAAGCTCTAAGGAATCATGGAAACAGTTCTTCAGTGCATTTCCCAGTATTGATCCATAAGAATTTTCATGCTTTCAATTTTACATAATTCTCAGGTTGAAATGAACTCAGAGCATGCAACATGAAACTCAGCCAAGAATTCTGCTTCCCATAATTCCAGCTCAAAACCATATATCAGCCTGACTTCTCTCAAAGCAGTTTTCACATAAGGCATGCAAGCATTGACCAACCCCATGCTGGATTCTAAATTTGTAATATGGTTTTGGTTTCATTGTAAACATTTTGCATAACTTTGGTTTTTTATATTAAAATTGTTTATGCAGTCTTCAGAGGGGTCTAAAGGAAAAAAAAGTAAAATGAACTCCCCTGTCAAAAGGCTCATAGCTTCCTTCATAATTGTTGGAGCCTGAAGTCACCTGGCTCCACAGCTCATTTCAGATATTAATAATTTCTGAGAAATCTGCATCTGGGTTTTGTAGCAGCTATTGCACATCTCTGCCAGAAAAAATGATTTTCCAACACCATTGACATAATTAACAACCTCACAAGCAGTTCTGCTTGGTACTATTCCTGCAGCATGGAGCCTTTAGGTGTCTGAGTATTCATGTGGAAAACATCCAGAGGAAGGGTACCTTCCTAGTGGGTTAAGGACCTCTTCAAAGAAATCCTGATGCACAGGCCATATGGATGTAGAAAGAGCAGCATCACGGTGAGTTCAGAGATTTATAACTGAAAGGTCATTGGAGAGGCTATGTCTTTCCTACAGCTTTAGCTAAACTGCTTAACAGCTTGCAGCTGTACCTACAAGTGTCCTACAGAGCTAGGAGCTTCCTAGACTACCTTGGCTGTATCTGATCTTTGCAACACTTAAAAATCCAAACAACGCATTAAACTCAACAATGTTCTTGGATGCATAACAGGAGTGTTCAAATGATCAGTTAAGTGGCTGTTCTCAGCTATATTCAACAGCAGTTATACACTTCTGAGAACAAGATGAAGAGGTTTGCTTGACCTTCTCTGCATATAAACTGACTTGCTTCAGTTTGAAGTGAAAAGAATGAAGAATAAGGTCCCAGATAAAATTACAACTAGGCCTGAGAAGAACTAGGCCTGTTTAAGGAACTACTGTATGTCAGCAATCAGATATAACCTTCCATGAAATGATATCATTTTACTGTGATATATTTGCAGGTTCATCAAAGTGAGGTTCAGTCCAGGACTTAAATATATGTGTTTGTATGGATACCTTTACTATTTTCTTTTCTGGGAAAGGTAAGTACAGATCAGTATGAAACCATAAATAATGGCAGCTTATGAGTTTTGTGTTGCTATATCTAAGACTCAAGCTACAGCTTTGGGAAAATTAGTACTAGTATTTGCAGAGGGAAGGAGTTGAGCATGTTGATACAGGAGGGCCATGGAGAACTTGTGATGCCACAAGTGACATGCTCAGACAGTCCTCACCCACTCACTGGGTACTTGTGAAGCCTTGAATGCATTCAGAGCCACTGCTGTCAAGAAGGATGGGTTTAGCAATCCTCAAGCTAGGGGTTGGCTCACAGTGGCTAGGTGGACAGTATCTAATTGTCTATCCTATGCTCTCTTGCTGTGTGTGTCACATTTTTCAGCTGGGCTTTGCTGCAGTTCTTCCTTTTGCAGAACATACATTAAGCTCTTCAGTGGAAAAGGGATGTTGTGAAGCTGACTGAAATTTGTCCCAGTGTTTTGCTATTGATAAGTGGTGTCAGAAGAGTGTGAAGTGATGCTAGATATGACCCTTAGCTCTTCAGAGCTGGAGAGATGTTTGGGGCCTGATGTCTCTAGCTACCTATTCACTCTTCAGTATTTATTCAAGGAAGAGCTATTGACTTAAAAAAATTAAAACAAACTTTAGACAAGGATGTTGGACTAAGGCAAATAAACAAATGCCTTTAAAATTCCCAGAATGAAGGTATTAAGGAGAAAAAAACTGCTGAGAAGGAAGTCTTTTCTCCCAGCTGTGCTTTCTCATGTCAGGTGAGTTCACACTCTGGTTTGACTTTAAATGATCGTAAAACATCTTCAGCATAAACAGTATATTTAACAAAGATAGAAGTGGCCTCATTAGATGTGCAGTAGTTTCTCACACCTCGTCTGCTCTCAGAGAATGACTGGTAACTCTTCCCAGTGGATGTGCTGCAGACACATTCCGACTCTCTGATGTCAGGAGCAGCTGCACCAAGAGCTTTGCTGATGTGCGGCATGGCTAATATACCAGAGCTTGTCAGATAAGAAAATAAACTTATTTCAGCAACTGTGAGTTATTCCATCTAAAGAAAAGCCTCTTGGGCTCTGGTGTTACGATTCTGTGAAAATCTTGTTTCATGATTCTCTGTCCAAAACTTAGGCTTTGATTCAGATATTTTGAGGCACTTACAGCATGCCTGTGTAACTGAGGAGAATTTAGCCTACAAGACTTAACTAATTTTATCAATTTTTCTCTAAGAAATTATTATTTCAGTGGCTTGCACAAAAATTGAAGACCAAGCTATGTTCTGTTCTCAGACCAGCCTTACACTAAACATTTTTAGACTTTTCACTCTCCAGTTATGTATAGCCCCAGTACTTTCCCATATAAAAGTACAATAAATTTTAATGCTTCCTGCGAGACTCCCCAAGATCCTCAGTCTTTTTTGATGAATACTTCTCTTCCTGCTAGCTGTTCTGAGCTTCCTCCAAACACCATCTTCTCTTTCAATGAAATCATAATATTTTCTTGAGACCTTCATAAAATCATAGAATGGTTTCAACTGGGAGAGACCTTTAAGGTTCCAAACCCCCTGCTAACGGCAGGGAACCTTCCACTGGACCAGGTTGCTCAGAGCCCCATCCAGCCTGGCCTTCAACACCTCTACTCTCTCAGGCTGTCTCCATAGAAGAGGCATTCCACCTCTTGTGATCAGCTTAGTAGCTCTCCTCTGGACTCATTTCATCACATCAATGTCTTCCTTGTGTTTCTGGGGGCCCCAGAGCTGGACACAGTATCCATGTGGAATCTCACAAGAGCAAAGGAGAGTAGGATTTTCTTTCAGCTATTACCTAATTAACAATCAGTCAGCTTGGCCTAGACTGATGATTGACTCCCTGAAAACCATTTCCCTCTTTCTGAGAGACTTGGGAATATTCATCTATCCTCTGCCTTTGCCTATTGCTCCCAAATACTTCTATGTTAGCTCCTACTCAAAACTGCTTAAATCTGAGGGATCAGACTCACCACAGTCCTTATCTGATGCTTGAAAATTTTCCTTCAGGAATGTGACAAGAAACCTCTCCCTTCCATACAAGCTGAGTTGCTGGAAGCTTCGTATCTAAATTCTGTGGCAGTAAATGCTGGAAAGGTTCCCTGAGCTGCATAAATGTTAACAATTGATTTTTAATACAAAAAAAGGGGTGTTTTACTCTATTATGTCAGAAAATACCAGGTGACAACATGAGAAAGGCTATCTTTTTATATTAAAAAAAGGGTGCAGAATTCTGTTTAAAGGAGACTTAATAGTATTTCTGGGACCTGACTTATTGTGGAGTACATGCTTTCATATCCAGAAAGATGTGTCCACTGCCAGTGGCCAGAAATGCCAGTGTCAAGGAGGTAATATACATAAGACAGAAGATATACAGAACAGTGGCAGGGAAATTTTAAATACATATGAGCCTGCAGAAAGCAGTGCCCTCTTAAAACCTCAATCATGAAGCCCCAAAAATTTAGCCAGAAATGCAGATGTTCCCTCACTTCCTTCATGATGAAATCAAAATAATCACAGCTTGTCATTATTCTTTTGCAGAAAAAAAAAAAGTTAATCTTTGGAAAGAGGAAAAAGAAGAGAGGAGAGGAGAGGTTCGGA
>VZRX01019030.1:103700-134835 GCA_013398075.1 Notiomystis cincta | reverse complement strand
ATTGGCTTTGTCATTTTTGACACCCAGGGCTGGAAGTGCCCAGCTCTCCCAACAGAACCAGGGTGGCAGTGGCGATGAGGAGGAGGAAGTCTGGCTCTGATTTTACTGCTGAGAATGACAGTGTTTCCTATCAGATAACAACCCCACATTAGCTATCCTTTGGGAAAATTCTCGTGGAGGTTGATCTGGCTGGCAATGCAGAATTCTTTCCAGAACAGGGCAGTTGTGTTTGGGTTATTTAGGGCTGATTAGGGACGTCCCACCTGCCAGAAGAAGGGAAATGCGAGCTGCTGACCCCGCTGAGAGAGAGCAGTACCACCTGCACGTGATGCTGGGCTGGTTCTGCACTGGGCCAGGCAATTCTCAGCCTGGATACCCAGCTCAGGTACCTGGGTCTCTGTGGGACCCCCGGTTCTGACCCAGTGAGACACAAAACTACATCCTTGGAACTCCTGCAATTCCTGCTGACAAATGCCCAGCAGAAATGTGTGTGTCTGATCGTGCAGACACGGCATGACCCAGCAGACTTCTTATCATCTTTACATATAAATCTGTGTCACACAGAGCAGTCCGCAGGCAGCGGGGGACGTGGTGCAAACACACAGGCAAAACTGAGCTCCAAAGCCTGACTTTGCCCTGCAGACACTGCCAGCAGCCCTAGCCTGGGTTGTATTGTTAGATTGTGAGTTGTTATCTCTGCTAACCTTGGAAATAATTCCAGCAGTGGGGAGAGCTGCTGAAAAGGACCCTGACAGAAAATATTTGCTTCCTGTGTGGATGTCGTAAATACACATGCACAGATAAAGTAACCTTAAATGAAGGGTAAAAGTCTGGCTCATTGTTAAGTCAGTGATAAAACCTCCAGGTTGAAATCTCACTAAATAAGTGTTAGAGCACTGCATAGAAATGATATGAAGAAAAAATAAATTAAAAAAAAATTCCTAAAATTCTGGAGCAGTTGATGAAAAGTGTTTTGAACTGAATGCTGTGACCTTCAGACACAAAACGGTTAAATATCTCATTTCCAGAAATACTCTCAGAGGTCAGTCTTAGGCTGTAGGGATACAGGCCATGCCCTCTGTTCTACAAGGTATGGCATATTTGTATACTGAATTTGGCAAACTGGGGAGGTGCAAAATGACATCCCAGCAACCAAAGAGCTGAATTCATGTGGATGTAGGAATTGCTACCCGGTCTCTGGCAGTGATGCAGAGGAAACTGATGAGCCCATCCTGTGCCCCCTTATGGGGAGAAGGCAGCTGGGATCCTCCTTGTAAAGGAGGAAGAGCTGGTGTTACCCAGCTCCAGGCAACATCTGAGTGCCTGGAGAGAACTCTTGTTCAGGAGGCAGAGTCGTGTGAGATCGAGGGGAAGATGTTTCCTTTGGTGCCCCCATCCAGCTGGGCTCAGCAAGACAGGACACCAGTGGCCAGTTTGTAAACACCATCACCTGCAGGGCCTTGAACTCCACCTTAACTTTGGGGGTTTTGCTTATTTTTTTGCTCTGCTGGCAAAGGTTCAAGCCCTCGGGGAGAACTTGCTTTGGCTTTCTGGTAGGTGATTTGCACTGAGGACATTTCTCTGCATGCCACTCAAGCCCACAGTGACAGTCCCACTCTCAGGAATGTTCATTACTGCTGTGGGTTAATCAGCCCTAAATATTACAGGGAAGGTATCCTCTGCCTCTTCCTGATCACTGCTCAGAGCTGCTCTGTAAGCATACAAGGAACAAACAATCTTAATTACAAGGTATTTAGAAAGCCAGTAGGATGAATTGGTATTTGTCGTTCTTTGAACTTTAGAATTATTCTGCTAATAAGTGCACTGAATCTTTTTTTACGGTTAGAGAAAGTTCAGACTGTGCAGATGCATCTGGAGTGCCAATAGCCAGCCCACAGAGTGCCAGCACCCTCAGTGAGACTTCATGTGCTGAGCTGAGTGCTTCCACACCTGGGACGGGCTCTGCAAAAGGCCCCGGTGGGGTTTATTGCATGAGGGCTCTCTTTTTGTGGAGCTTTTCACTGCAGGGGAGGAAGGACTTGTGTCCTCTTCAGAATGTTAAAGCCAAGGGACGTGTCAGCACTCCCTGATCTCCACAGCTGCTGCTGCATCAAGTTCTGCTTTGAATGGCCTTTTCTCTACTTATTTAGGCTTGAGGTAACATAACCTTCATTAGTTTTCCCATTTGATTTGCATTTATCTTGCTTTTCATCAGCTATGAATTTCTGCTAGGGGTTCCAGAATCGTGATTTTGGATAATCTGGTTTGGGCTATGTCTGGAGCTGGAAGTGCTGGGTTAATGGTTGGACTTGATGACTTTAGAGAGCTCTTCCAACCTTAATGATTCTATGATTCTATAAAAATTAGAGCTGTGGAGACCATGAATGATCATTTAGTTCTGCTTGCCATGCACAGGAGGATTAGGTAAAGCTGGACTGCTCTTAATAGATGCTTTATTGAAGCTCACTCTTAAAAGCTGTGGACATGGAGTGCCTTGGGTTACCCCTTTGCTGGAGCACTCCCAGGCAGCAGCATGTGTGATGGGTGTCCCAGATTTCCTGGAACCTCCAAGTATCCCTGGCCCTGCTTATGCCATGGTTAGACAGGTGGGGAAGAGAGGTGGCTGTTCTGGTTAGACAGGTGGGGAGAGGGGTGGCCCAGAATCCACCTTGTGTTTCCTTCTACTAATTAAAACTTCCATGTAGAGCAATCAATACATCTTTGCTGCAGTGCTTTGGTGCTTTGGTGTTCTTGCCTCCTGCAGCACAGCCCGAGCTCTTAGCTCTGGTGAGGATTCCTAGCAGGGCTCCTGCCACAGCCAAAGCCAAGATGTGGCACTCCAAGTGATGTCCCACAAAGTAAACATGGAATACTTGCTTCCTATTTCATGTGTACAGATCTTCTCTCAGCACAGCCTGCCATCAGATGCTTTACTCTCAGCTGCCAGAAGCTCCAGATCTATTTTTCCCCGCAGTGTTCTGTGAACACTTACTCAAAATTTGGTATTTCCCATTTGCAATATTTTTCTTTTTGTGGAGAGTTTTATTTTAGTAACATTAGAACGTCTATAATGCATGAACTAAAATGTAGTTTTCTCATTAGTGTTCCAGTAAAAAGGGCTGGAAAGGAAAGTGATTTGGGTAGTTGACTAGAAATCAAGGTTTTTCTCAGACAGAGCATATTTATTTGGGGAATTAGTGGGGGAATTCCTCAGCAGTGTGGAACTGCCAATCCACCAGCACTGTTCCTCTGCTCCTCTCCTGCCATTGTGCCCACACAACTCAGGCAGAGCCTTAAAAGATTGGGTTTTTGTTCAGGGGAGCACCCTCAGTCATGGAGTCACAGACTGGTTTGGGTTGGAGGGACCTTGAAGCTCATTCAGTGCCACCCTGCCCTGGCAGGGACACCTCCCGCTGTCCCAGGGGCCTCCAAGCCCCAGTGTCCAGCCTGGCCTTGGACAGAAAACTCCCTTCACATTTTAATTTTATTGTCCTTAACAGCACATCGGTGACATTTCCGTGACAGCAATGTCTGGACTTGTCACATTAAAACCCAGTGGCTGTGAGAAGGTCCTGGCTGCCTCCTTCCTTCAGGTGCTCATGCACCAAAACTTTTCCTGTAAATTATCAGCCTTCTGTGGCTCTTGCCTCTCTGCTCTTAGAGAAGGCTGTTCCTGAGCTTGGGAAGCAAGAGCCTGGAATTTGGTTTTACAGCTGAGATTTGGGAAATGAAAGAGCCACGCTCTCCTGCCCACTGTGGAGGAGTGAACAGAGCAGAATAAACAGTTTTTCTGAAGTAGGAGTAGGTTTCATCTTCTGATCTGCACCCTGATATCGATTACATCATTGTGTATAATAATCAATATTTCACATGCATATAAAAATAATTACGTATTTCTTACACATAATTCTACATGGGCCAGCACACAACATCAACCTCTCGGCCTCAGCTGTAGTCCTGCTGGAATTCTAATTAATTTCCCACTGAAATCAATGGAAATGTTTTCATTGATTCAGGTTGAGCTGTTACAAATGAAAGCATCATCCTGTCCATGCTCATTTGCAGATGTTTACCCAGACATTTCCTTAACGTAGTTTTGTGGGGTCTTCTATTTCCTCTGTTTTGATTCTGGGTGTAAATGTTGTGTGCTTTGGTTTTGATTAATTTTTCGGAGTGTGTCAGAATCGTGGAAGTTTCTTCCTAAACTCACTTTCCTAATGATAAACACTGGAAGGAGATCAAACTAGCCCTGTGTTCTTTAGAAATGTATGGCCTGCCTTGATAGCAGCCTATCAGAGAATGTCAAGAACATAAAAAATTACAGCACTGCTCTCCTGCACATTAAGCAGCTTACTGGGAAATAAGGAGCCCAGAGGAATTTCAATACAATCCCTCCCTGCAGCAGCTGAGGCAGAGAGTGCTGGGAGGGAGGGGAACCCACTCTGGCTGGGAGAATCCTCCTTAATGAAAATTGCTGATTCACACACAGTGAGCAGACAGCTGCCCGGGTTTGAGGCACTAAAGCTGCCCAGCTGTTAATCACTCCCCAGCTGGCACTTGCCTGTGGATTCTCTGGAGCTGGTGAAATGCAGGGGGTGCCTGAGCTGCAGGCACTCACTGCTGGCATTTCCCAGCACATCCAGCACTGCTGCTGCCCAGGCTGAGCCTGCAGCACCCACAGGAGTCTGTGTGCCCCTCTGCTGGGGGAAACCACCACGAGCCAAGAGCAGCAAAGACCAGCAGGGCCTGGCAGCATCTGACAGTGCTGCAGCAGCACCAGGGAAAACTCATTGCTGGATTGTGGTCTTGTGTTGGTTTTTCTGGATAAATATGACTGCATCTAAATTGGGAAGTCAGGGGCTGCAGTCTGGGCTCTCCTGCCATCCCCATTTTAATGCAGCCCCACAGCATGGAAAAGCAAAAGAGACACTTCCCAAAAGCAGGACCTCCAGCCAGAGGTCATCTTTTTCAAATAATGGACTCATACCAAAAATATCCAATCCCAAAGGCATCAGTGAGTGTAGGGTCATGACAGTGACATCCAGGTGGACAGGCAGGATTCTTTGAAATGAAGTAGAATAACAAAGAAAGGTGGTAAATTGTTCTGCCTTCAGATGGGAGTTTTGGTAGAAGTTTTAATAGAACAAGTTTACCATGAGACATTCAAGCTCTTCTTTAGGCATTAAGTCTTAAGAAGCAGATTGAAGAAAAGATTCCCATTACAAAGGAGAATTTCCAGAGGAGGCTGAATGACAGTGAAACAGGGCATACAGGCTTTGTGACCTGCTTTGCAGCCCTGCCAACATCAGAAGGGCCAGGGACAGTTGGAAATGATGGTATAACCTATAAATATTCCACCTGCTCCCCTGAGTCTTCTAAAACTGTAATTCCTGTCTTGGGCTGCTCATCTGCTTCAGAAAATAGGAGTTGGTAGTAAAACACCAGCCACTTGCCAAAAAGCATCTTGACTGTGGGAGGAAAAAAATGAGACTTAGATTTTAGCAGCTATTGTCCCTGGGTTTTTGTGTCTGCCACTGTGACACTCGATTTGCAGTTTGGGAATTTTGCTGTGGTGACAAAAGTCTGCCCGTAATGAGGAGGAGTTGGGAGTTTTTCATCAGTTATTCTCTGCTGAGAGCTGGCAGCTGGTCATGCTGCTCCCTTGCTGTGCAGAGCCAAGGCAGAGCTGAGGTGGTGCCAGTTCCTGGCTTTGTTTTGTGGTGCCTTTTTTTCCCTGCAGATACTGTGCTGAGCTCATTTTAAGCTATCTTTTGTATTATATTAAAATAGGCCGGAGTTGTGGAGATTCTTCCAAACACCATCTCCCCAGTGCCAGATTTCAATGCAGTTGTGTTTTACGTGGAAAAGATCTGAGGCCAGCTCAGAAACAAACTGGGAAGTTGTTCCCAAATCATCAATCCCATGAGCATTCAGTGTGGAACCTGCTCTTCTCCATTCCCTGGGGTCCTCACTGGGGCTGAGGTTTCTGTTTGTCCTGAATGAGAACAAACACATGTTCATGTAGGATGTGCCTGTGCCCTGTGACAAAGTGCATTTAAAATGTTCCACCTTTATGCTGCTTGCCTTGCCTCAAAGGGAGGTTTTCAGCCATAGAATCAGGCAGTCCCTTCCAGTTATGGTGGGCCATGTAGAAAACTCAGTTTTGGAGGGGTTTGCCCATGGATTTTTATTTTGCCTCTCTGAAAATATCAGTGCTCTGCTTTCAAACAGCTGCATGGGTGATACCAGATGAGAAGACTGAGAGGTGCCTCAGCCCTGGGTGTCCCTGGGTGCAGGGAGGGCTATCCCAGCAATTCCCCCTGCACAGGAGGCAGAACTTCTGCCCTGGGCAGTGCCCAGCCCTGAGCACAGCCCAGGGAGGCTGTGGAGTCTCCTCCCTGGGATTTTCCAGAGCTGTGTGGCCACACTCCTGTGCCCTGAGCTCTGGGATGGCCCTACTGGGGCAGAGAGGTGGCACCAGTGACCCTCTGTGCTACTTTTAGCCTGAACGTGCTGGGATTGTGAGATTTGAAGTAAATATTGAAATATTACAGAAAAATATCCATCCTATAGATACAATATGTATTGACCCTCAGTGGAGGTTATGACAAGGCAGACAGAGACTTAGCATTTTGAGGATAAAATTGCAGGAATAGCTTTTCAGAGCTTTAGTGATGATAGAATCACAGACTGGTTTGGATTGGGAGGGACCTTAACGATCAGCTTGCTCCAATCCCCCTGCCATGGACAGGGATATTTGCTTCTGCAGCCACTGCTGCCTTGAGAGTTTTTCAGAAGTGTTCATCATCTAGACAGAACATTCTGTCAAGGGATTGGAGAAGTGGAAGGTGTGAAATGGGGATTCCAAACCATGTCACCTTCTCTTCCCAGTTTTTGCAGAGGCTGCAGTGCCTGTGAGCCGTGTGCCTTGCACTGCTTGCTTTGACAGAGTGGGGTCAGGGGAGGATTGGTTAAAAAAAAATACTGTGGATAACAACTGAAGCTAAAAATGGATCCAGGCACTGTGGCACTGAGTGTGGCACTGTCAGAGTCCTCTTCTGCTCCTGCTGGGCCAGGCACAGCCGTGCCTCAGCCCATAGGAAGAGAAAGGCAAACACAGGACATGGCAATGATGTCAAATCCTGCCTGTCACTAGGACTTAATGTCAGAATTTCCAGTGTCCATCAGGTTTCACAGACCCTCTCCTCCAAGAGAACCCTGAGAGGCCTGGTTATAACCCAAGAGGCAGCAGCCAGGCAGGGAAGGGATAGGAAAATTCCCCATGGAAGGGGCCTCAGCAGAGTGTCTTGTCTGGGGCTCCAGGAAGGTTTTGCTGCCCCTGCTTTGACAGGGCACCCTGACAGCTCTGACTGAATCCATGCAATGCTCAGCAGCCATTGGAGTTGTGCAGTACTGTCAAATTAGGATATTTCTGGGGCTGCAGTGGAGGCGGAATTTTGAGTGAACATTACTGTCAAAAGGCAAAAGAACAAACTTTGTCTGGACAAAGTTTGAGGATATATTCTTGGAATGATGCATTTAAATTAAGCCTCAATTCTCCTCTTTTTTTGGTCTAGACCAAAGGCTTCTTGCTCTAGAACCAGAGTTAATTCCAGAAGCTTTGATCCCCTTGGACTCTCCCAGGGATAGGAAAAAGAGGAGCCATAACAAGAAATTAGGGAGAGGCACCTGGATGTGCAGGAGCTGTGTAATTGCAGTCAGGCATGTAGAGCCCAAGGAAAGGAAAGATACATAAAGAGAATACAGCAGGAACTCTGTTGTCCCTTGTTTTGACTCATTATGGGAAGAGAAAAATGGCAGGATGGAAATGAGAGACCACAAAAATCTTTATTTTAATATGAGTATAGGAATCTGTGTTCAGGATGTATAAGCATAAATTCATTTAGTGCCAGTGATTATATAGGAAATGGAGGATCACTTAACTACTTTAAAGTTCAGGATGTTGTTAAAGAGAGGAAGAGGAAAGTTCTCTCCTCTTTTTGGAGTTTTTGTTTTATGAGGTGGGAGGACAACAGTGTCAATACAGATTTAATTGGAGACAGACTCTTTAGTCAGGTGCTTTATGTCAAACTGAATTGCATTTAGTAACTTCAGGCATATAAAGGAATATAAAATTTAAATTAAAATGGTGGCTTTTGCCACCAGAGGCTTTGCGCCATCAGAAGTGCAAAGGTTAATGGCATGAGAAACAAAGGGCTCCACATCCTGATTAAACCAAATCTTCTGCAGTCTGTTTCCTGTTCTCCATGGGGCAGCAGCACTTGTGCTGGGATCTGCCAAGGTTCTTTGTTCTTTATTACCCTTTGTGATAAAAATATTGCACGGTTCTTGTGGATGCCAAGCTCCTGGTAAAGGCACACGAGGAATGGAGGAGTCAGGTTCGGGCCATCAGCGGCAGAGAGTGCACTGGGATTCCTGCCAGAGCAGTGGCTGCTGGATGGGTCCCACGTGCCCCTGGGGTCCCCCCTCAGCAGAGGCTTTGGGAACAGGGGGGTGTTCTGGCAGTTTTCATCTCAGAACATCTGGCCTTGCTCTGCTCTTCCCAGCCCCAGTGTGAGCAGGGTGATTTCCTTGTTCTGGTGCAGTTGGGTGACAAACTGCAAGCAGTGTAAAATGACAGAAGGTTCTGCACCAAACTCTCCTCAATGCACTGCTGTGCATTGACTCATCATCTTCTTCCACTGTTGCTCGTTTCTAAGTCCTAATGTAGTTGTTCCCTCTATTATATTGGAATTAAAATCCAAAATATCTGAAGCAAACTACAGTGGACTCCTAATACAAGTGGTCAGGAATCATGAACAAAAAAATAATACAACTGTTAACAGTGAACTAAGCACTCTGGGTGATTTGTTTTTAAAAATCAGGTTCTACTTGACTGCCAAAGCAGGGAGATTAACCTACGTGGTACAACAAGGCTTTAGTTGACTACATGAATTTTTTTGGCAATTCTACATGAATAACATAAGTCACGGGTGGTAAAAATACATTCTGAGCCAATTTCTTTTTTGTTTTCTGCTATAATTCATTCAATAATGCCATAAATCAGTGGGAAAAACCTGAAAGCATCTGATTTATGTTTAAAGAATGAAAAATTTCCAAGCTCTATTCAGAAAGTGGTGGAAACTAAGGGTACTTGTGTGAAGTAATAGTAAGCTTTTGTCAAGCACTTTCTGTCAAAAGATTTACAATTTCCCAGAAGAAATGGAGTCAGGGAAATGAAGTGTGCCAGATGTCTCAGTCATCGAGTGACAAAATCAAAGCCTCTCTTAGCATGTAATACCTAAGAGTAGGGCTGCAGGTGATTATAAATATATTGATAAGTTGTCAAAATGATCTTTCAACTACTACGCTTGCCTATTCAAGCACATTCTATTAATTCTCTATAAACCAGTAATTAAATTGATTCCTCTCTACAACTTCTTCAGAGTATTCCAGTTCTTTAGAGCACCTCTGGCTTCCTCAAGTGCCAACCCTTTGATGTGGCCAGCAGAAAGCTGAATGCTGGTAGGTGTCCATGTGCTGTGCAGCCCCACGTTTTGGGAGGCAGCTGCACCTCCTCGGGGGCTGTGGCTGTGCATGGGGAGCCTTTCCAGATGGGTTTGTGTTGCACTGAGGTGTGCAGGCACTCTCAGTGTTCCTCTGCACTGAAACTATCAGCTGCCAGTTCTCCTTGATCTTTTGAGTGAAGCAGGAACAAAACACAGCATTTTGAGAGCTTCCATGAGGTGACAGTGAGGGTGGGAGGAACAGGAGTTACTGGTGCAAAGCACCCTCAGTGCCTGCAGGTACTCGACCCAACAGGAGGGATGTGAGGTTATTTTCCTGCCCCCCTCCCCTCCGAGGTTTGCACACTCTCATAGCAGGGGGGGATTTGGTGCTTCAGGAACATTCCCAGCCAGCTTTCTTTCTGGAGGGCATCACTCTGTCTCTTCAGCTTTCTCTGAGCTGACTGGAGCTGTCTGTGACAGAAACTCTTCCTTTTGGACACTGTGGCATCTGGTCTGCAAGGAAGGTTCTATGGACAGGGAAAAAACCTGTCTGGAATGAGCAAAGATCCAGTCCTGCCCATTTGCTGGTACCTCTGCTGACATCCTGGGGCAAGGGCTGCAGTCCTGCAGCACACGGGGTGTGAGGCACCACTCCTCAAAGGCAGCACACACAGCTGGAAGGTGTCTGGGAAAATGCTGCTAACCATTCAATCAAGATTTTGAAAGGTTCTTTCCAGGCTTCCAGAAGAGGAGGGAGATCCACTGGAGGGACAGGTGGAACACATGCTGGGTGCAGGTACTGACTGAGCAGCTCCTCAAAGCTCCACCAGCACAAATCAGTTCCCACCTGACCTCTCCTCCACCTTTTTGGCACTGCTCTGTTCCTTCACAAAAATATTATTGCACTGAAGGCACAACAAAGCTGGGCACAGAAGTACCTAGCACAGAGAAGACAGATTTGCTCTACAGGCTTTGTCACCTGGAAAAATTTGCAGTTTTGTCTGCTAACAAATAACCCGTGGAGCAAGAGGAAATCTGCCAGGTGTGGCAGAGGCCATAAGTCACCACCAGCAGGGGCACTTCATCAGTGACAAGGCATGAGGAGAAGGAAACACAGCCACTGTGGCCCTCTGCATGTGGACTCAAGGCTTGAGAGACACCCAAACCCTACACAATTCATAAAGATTGAAAGCAGTGTGTTAAACCCAGCAAGAACAGAGGTGATTAACTCCAGGGTTATTCTAATGCAGGGCCCCAGAGAGCCCCAGCCAGAACAGACCAGGTGCAAACCCCTCAGGTGTCCCAGTGCTTGTCAGTCCTTCATATTATGCCATCAGAGCTGGGCTTTTTGCAGAGAATGGAGAGTATTGGACAGCAGATAAAGTGTGAGTGGGAGGGAAGCTCATGAAATGAAGGAGCAAAAGACAATCCAGCACTGGAAAACTGGGAATTTCTTGACTCTGCCTTGCAGCCAGAAGAGCTGAGTGATTACTGGAGGACTCAGAACAGCATTGACATGAGAATGGAGTTGCTGCATTAGAGAGAGTCACTAGACAGTTCTTTAAGTTGGAAAGAACTTGAAATTCATAATTACTTTGGCTTTATCCAGAAGTGTAATGCATTTAATTCTTTCCCAGTGCTGGACCAGGCAGTCAGTAATTACACTAATAGTGTTATCTCCCTTATTAAAGAATGTCTTATCTCAGTAATATTGCTAATTTATATGCATCTGGTATAATTTGAGCTTTCAAGACTTTTTATGATCATATATATGGTTTTGTCTTTCTTTTGATTCTCCCTGACTCCTTAAGACATAATGTCTTTCTCGGTTGACAAAATGCCATTTTTATTTCTTGGTTTAAACT
Source organism: Notiomystis cincta (assembly GCA_013398075.1). Classification (NCBI taxonomy): domain Eukaryota; kingdom Metazoa; phylum Chordata; class Aves; order Passeriformes; family Notiomystidae; genus Notiomystis; species Notiomystis cincta. Next base: position 123,461 of record VZRX01019030.1, on the reverse strand, counting down.
GGCAAGAATGTGAGTCTGGCCCAGGAGTTCTGGCCCTCCCCTGATCTCTGCTGCTTCAGTTGTAAAATATCCTCGTGCATCACGTGGTGTTCCCAGTATTCCACTTCAGGCATGCAAGCAGAGTTTTCATATGAGCTGCTCCAAGTTTGCTTGGAATCTTCATATTTCTTAGATTATTTTTTAAACAAAGGAACTGTTGTGACAGCTTGTACTAAGCTATCTACAAAAAGCTATTTCTCTTTCATTCGAGTTTGCACTTGAATTTTCTTGTTGTGCTGATTTGTGACACGTTTGGGTTTAATGATGATACTTACCATGAACTTGTCACCTTTTATCCAAGAGTTTTTCCTTTGTAGCTTTTTGAGTGCATTTGCTGAACTGTGAGATTGAAATTTAAATTACTTCAGTGCCTTTTATAACCCTTGTAAGTATTAATTATATTTCTTAATTATCTTTTTCAGTATTTAGGCACTTCACAGATTGGGAAATAGATTTTTCAAAAAGAAAGTCTTTCTTATACAATACAGCTGGTTGTTTCTTTCTCCATAGGAATTTAATTTTTATTGAAGTTATTAAAACCATTAATTTTTGGTTAAAAAAGCTACACTTGGACCTTTCAGAAGTGCAGCCCCCCTGTCTCCTGGGAATTACAGATCACATCTCTCATTTGCCTGTTTTCCACAGGCACTGGGCACCCTTTGGGTGCCAGGGGACACTGACACACCCTAATCCCAACACCTTTTCTTTTAAGTTGTTCCTATAAACAATTATTACATCCATTAAAAATTCCTCTTAATCTGCCCAATTCTCTACAGGAGTGAAGCTGTGTAGTCAGAATGCTGTGAGACATCCCCATTCCCATGGCAGCCTGCTTGCTCTGGCTGGATTATTATTTACACAGAGCTTTTAGAGGGATGTGTTACTCCAGTGAGGATCTCCAGTCCTCAGGTGAGATCTGCCTTTTACTGGGAGAATTGAGATAAACATGCTCTGTGTAGGGAAATAGCCCCAGTTTTCTCTGGAGCAAAGGGACTACATTTAGTCATCATGATGCTGCACTTTGGGCCATGTGCAAGACCCTGATTCCATTCAGGGTGTGAATCTTTTTGCTCAAAAAAGACTTGACCCAAATTCCAGATCGTTCCTTGGGAATGCCCCCATTCACCATGGAAAATATTAAAGCTGGAGCTCCATCCTGCTGGAGGGAAATGTTTAGGGTCAGAGGAAAAGCAGCGGGTTTGGAGCTGGAGTAGGGGGGGCATTGCCCATCAGCTGAACAGAGAATTCTGACAGAAACTGCTGAAGTAACAAATGTGTGAGGGAGCTTTGGGGCCAGCCAAGGGCAGCAGTCAGAGAGAGGGCAGCAAGTGCAGCACCACACCTCTGAGGGGCTTCCAGAATTTCCAATCCCGGCTTTGTCCAAGCAGTTTGAAGGGAAAACTTCCGTGAGGAGCCCCCAGGGGCGGCTCTCAGGAACCTCATCCTTGTGCAGGAGGGAGCAGGGCCCAGCCTGGCTCTGCCACAGCCACGGGGACACCATGGAGAGCTGGCCCTTCCTGGGCAGTTGGGCTCAGCTCCAGCTGCCACGGCCCCAGGGCCTCTCTCCAGGAGGGAAATAACATTTGCTTCATTCACTCATCGCTCAGGAAGCCCCAGGGGCTCGACCCCAGGCACCCTGAGGCTCAGAACATCCTTCCTCTGCAGATACTGTGCTTCAAACATGGGGACAGGGACAGGGGAGAAAGCAAAATTCCATCTTCTCCTTAAAAAAACAGGAAAAGCGGGCTTCCCTGTACCAAGTGTTGTCCTGAGGGCAGGAATTAGCTTTTCTGTGTCTGTTTGACTTTGCCTCTTCATACAACTGCAAATCCTGGGAAGGCTGAGTTACATCCTAGAGAAAGGACTAATAAAAACGTGGGGTTACTTTTAACAGACAGCAGTAGTTTCACTTTTCCTGAGATGCTGATACCCTGTCAGTGGAAAATGTAGGCTTGGACAGTCTGGGTGTGATTTATCTTCCTATGAAACCTGGCATGAATTTCCCAAACACTTCTAGTTCATGATAACACATCTTTTATTTCACTTCCTTCCATTGTTGGATAGAAAACATCACCTGATGAGTGGCCACAAAACACAGCAGGAAATGTTCTCTAACCAAACTTTTACTATGTACAAGTGAAAACAACAGAAGTTTTATAAGTTGGGCCATGTTGGAAAGATTCATTTTACATGTATTTCTGAAATAAATGGCACTGGAGCCACCAACTTCAGCCATGAAATGTACCCCCTTAGTGCTCTTTGGGATCAGCCATCACCAATTGTTCTTTCCGCTAAAAAGCTTTAAACAAGAGAATAATAAACATTGAGGAATTAAATATTCTGGGTTAATTAATTTAAGAGAGAACGACTGCATTTAAAAAAAAAATACAAAGAAACAACAATCAGGTATCTGAATTCCCAGCATTTTAATTGCCTCAGAGATGATTATGGTGACCCAGAAACTCTACATTTTTGAGCCCAGAGCAGTAGGGTATTCTTAAAAAGCAGTTCCTATCTGCTGTGTGGTGGTAGTTGCTACAGACTGCACAGAAAAAGTCCTCAAACACCAACTAACCAACCAAGGGAGAAAAGAAATTCAGTGATGCCATATCCATCCCAAGCTCTCGAGTATTACAAAAGTTTCCCCACATTTGCAGAGCCCAAAGCTTTTTTTATTTCTCTTACTTTTGTTCAGCAGAGCATAAAAGCTGGGGATACACAAGAAAACAAAGTGTACAGCAGTGTGGGAGGCTGGCATTCCCTGAGCTAACAGCTTGGAGGTTCTGACTGAAGTGGCCTGCAGGACCAGGGCATGTCACCATCTTAGCAAAGGAAGTTGGTTTTGGCAGCAGCTGTTTGAGGAGGAGGATGGTCTGCTCTTAAATAGAAAAAAAAACCCCATATAGAACCAGCAGGTCAAATGAGCCTATTTCTGTGAAAAGGAAGGTTACAGAAATATCCCTGTTGCAGCATTTCCAGTGGCCACCTCTGCAGGAAGGGAGCAAAGCTGGGTTAGAGTGCAGGGAAAGAGGAGCTGAGGAAGCCAGAGCAGCTCCAGTGCCTGACTGGGATCCAGTCACAGTCCAGTCACTGGGTCCTGTCTCAGGCAAAGCTCCTCCTGCAGCCACAGGCACTGGAACCTGGTGAAAATGGGTAATTGTAGTGCCAGGTCTAATAGTGCTTGTTATATCATCTACTACATTAAACCCCTGACAAATATTTGATGGGATTAAATCTGTCTTCTGCTCTAGATTTATATAGCACTGCCAGGGCATAAACTTCATTAAAGCTCTGTGTAACAGATACCTGAATCCAAACTAGAAAGTGTCATTTTCTGACATCACATCAGTTTTACCTTCTTTATTTTATCCCTATTCACTCATCATTTTCCACTAATTTATGTTTTTTATTCACATCCCTTCTACTTCTCAGGTACTTATTCCAGCAGCTCTGCACTCAGGTTCCAATCCCGTGCTTTATGGACAGGACTCACTCTGTGCCTATCAAGGAGCTGGATTTCCTCAGGAACTGTTAAAATCAATGAGACTTGACAGATTCAGTGCAAAAGGGAACTGTGTTTCTTACAGGATTCTATTCCCAGGACACAGAACTCTCTCTGTCTATGAGTTTATGGGTAAGCACAGACAGATTTTCCTGTAAAGATCAGAAATAAGAAGGAAAACTTATCTCCACTTACTTTCTGCCTTAGTCAGCAACATCCAGTATTAATTTATGAAAAGACACATATTTCCTTTCTCTCTATTTTGTTCCACTGAATTAATACATGCACCTATTATGATTCTTGCCTAATTACAAACAGACAAAGTGCCTTCCCTCCCCCTTGGGCCACGCTGGAACCCAACATCCTCTGCAGGCTCTGTGTGCTTTGTGGCTTTTCACAAACAGCTGTTCCCTTCTCTGCCCGTGCCTCGAGCCAAAAAGGAACCACTGAGCTCGTGTGCAGGAGCTGGATGTGAATATCCAACAGATGCTTCAGCACTGTGAAGCCAGACTTGCAGTTGGGCACTGCTGGAACAAACTTGCCTGGTAAAATCAATGCATAATTAATTGATTTGCTCACTCAAAACTTCAGTGCTGATTGGAACAGCCCCCAGTTATGTAGATTTTTTGCTGCCAGCTGTGGCTTAAATGAATTTAGTTTGGCCCATGTGAATATATATTATTTACAGTCAGGTCAGGTGCTGTGCTGTGGATTCATCTCCTGCAAACCACTCATTCCTTACCTGTGCATTGTTTACACTCGGAACTGAAGGAGATGGTAAGGTTTTTCCCTCTTATCATAAATTTTCCTTTCTTTCTTTCACCCAGCCCTCTCTCAGCTCCTTTTATCTTCCAATTTCATCCTTACCTTTAGATAAATTTTTGCTGTTGCTCCCTCAGTGTCTGGAAGTTACCTGGAGATGTGAAAGCTCAGTGGAAACTCAGTGATGACCCTGAGATGTGGCCCCGCTCAGTAACCACTATATAATCACTATAACTTCATATATCAACACATGGCAACAGAAATATGACATTGTTATCTTTTTCCATGGTTCACAGCATCTTTTTTTTTTTTAATTTAAGTGCAGAGCATAAGCTTCAAACACACCAGGCTTCACAACATTTGTACTAATGCTGCCAAGCCACCCTCTAAAATATTTTATGAACCATGAGAACATTTTAATCTGTCGACATTTCCTTAATTAAGACAGTTTTACTGCTGCCTGAAACAGAGGTGTTACATTACCTGAGTATCTCTGCACTGTGTAAATTATGGCATCTGTCTTCTAAATAGAAGTTTGCATTATGCATTGAGGAATGAATTGGTGTGCATTTAATTTAAATAGATGATCAGAGTTTTTTGAAAATTAATATCTACCTTTCTAGGAGATTTCCATTATGTTAAATTACATTTTAAAAAGCACATTACATGAGTAATGTTAGTGCACATCGATTCATAACATTAGCATTTCCTGCCACAATGGAGCCCTTGAAAACATCCACTGAAAAAACACGGATTAAGATTTACTGCTTTGTTGAAATTCTAAGAAATGCTGCTCAGGTGGAAATATTTTTTACCTTACTGTATCCAACTGCACAATACAACAAATTCATGTGCTGTGATTGCATGTACCAAGTGGTGATTTAGGTCAAATTATTCATACATATCATACATATAAAATGTAATGACTTTCAGAATCTTGCATTTTCCCCTAATAACACAGATAAATATTACATATTCCCACCCTAAGACATTCACTGCTTACAGCAGGCAGAGGAACTATCCTTCAGAAAGCCACGGTTTCATGCTTTTAGAAAGGTGTAAAAGCTCCCATATAGATGATTTTTAAAACAAGAATTAAGAGATGATTCCAGCCCCTTGGGATTGCTGTGGATGTAGGAGTACATCACATTGGGGCGGAGGGAGGGTCAGCTCTGGAACTATTTATAGCAGAGCTGAGGTCTCTTGGCTGAAAGGCAGCTTATAAAGCCCAATAATTCATTATTTTAGCACTGGCAGAAGTGTGTGTGTGTCCTGAAGCAGCTCCTGCATGGCAGCATCAGCGACTCCTCCCGGGACCGGTGGCTCTGGGGGCCGAAGGGACACGGCCAAAAGATCTCGTTAAAAACCCCAAAAAACAGAGGTTTCATCAGAGAAAAGGCCAGTGTTGTTCCTGGAGATTTTCAGATGCTCAGGACAAGCAGGAGGGGAATTCACGAGCCTTTAACCAATGCTTGGGAGGTGCCGCAACAGCCGGGGCTGTTAAACTCGGCATCAAATCTCTGCTCCGGGGGAGCCACTTCTCAGGTGATGGATGTGTCCCTGGCAGCCCAAAGGACAGCTGGAACACGGCTGCACGCTCGGCTCTTCGCTCAGGGCTGGGCCGAGAAGGCGGCTTGTCAGGCGGCAGGGGCGGCAGAGGAATTCTCCAGAGGAATTGCTTCATGTCTCGGTGGTCTCAAAGGATGTCAGGCCTGTAGCTCCTGATTCTCACCTAAATCTTTCAAATCTTTCAAAACTTTCACGTTTCTGGAGAAAGCCTCAGTGGCAAATGCTGCAGTTTCCTTGTGTTGTCCTAATCCTTACACCTTGTTCTTATACCTTGTTCTTTTCTCTGGCGTGGGGATCTCAGCCCTTCCTGCTCAGCCCCCTCAATATTAATGCTGGTGCTCGTTGTCCATTCTCATCAGTGCTGTGCAAATCCTGTATTTCCTGTTTCCTGCAGCGTTTTGACTTTCTCAGCTTTCTCAGCTCAGAAAATCAGAGCAAGATTGCACATAAATTATGGCTTTACCTCATTATGAATGGACCAAACCCATCATAAGGGTGGACTCGGTGATCCTTTTGGTTCCCTTCTATCTCAGGGTATTCTGTGATTCCATGCTTCTGTGGTTATTACTAAACTAGAAACCCAAAATGTTGGAGAAATGGGAGAACTAGAAGAATTAAATGTTCCAAGTTTTTAATATTCTTTTTTCTTTTACTCCTAATTTAATTTCATAATCTAAACTTGAGTTCACTTTGTAAAGTATTTTGCTAAATGCTCCTGATGTGGTTTTGTTTTATTGGCATCCTCCAAGGAGAACATGTTTGTTCCTGTGACATTTCTGCAGCTCTGCCATGAGCAGCCCTGGCAGTTCCACGATGCTGTTTTCCTCTCCCAGATGTTTCTGCTCAGGCCCATGTCACAGAAATACAGATAGTGCTGGGAGCAGTGGCTGTTTCCTCATCCTACCAAAGTAATGAGTGTGTCAGTGCTTTTCCACCTTTTCAATGCTTCTCTTCCAAATCCTTGCCACTTCTCCCTGGAATCCTTTTGTTCAGTGGCCCTCCTGGAGAGGCTCCGTGTGCCTGCTGCCTCCTGGATTCCAGTTCCACAACTCTGGCTGCGCCACTCCTCACACCAAACTCCTCAGCCTCCAGCCCACGTGGGATTACACCTGGGAAAGTGCCTGGCAGTAGGAATGATGGCATCAGGCTGGGTGTCAGGGGAAGATTTATTCACTGCAAGAGTGGTTAAGTGTCAGCACAGGCTGTGGTGGAGTCATAAACGAGTGGATGTGCACATCATGGAGTCATTTAGTGGGCATGGAGACAGCCAAAGGTTGGGTGTGAGTCTTGAGGTGCTTTCTGACCTTACAGACTCTGCGATTCCACGGCTGGCATCTGGCTGGGGGAAGCTGTAGCCAGCTGGCACCAGGAGAGCCCGGGCTGGGTGGGCGCAGCAGTAGGACCGGGCTGAATTCCGGTGCCCTCCGTGCCCCAGGCGTGCTGCCAGCCGCGGGATGCTGCCCTGGGAGCAGCCTGTTTACAGCCTGGCTGCCCCCAGGGGTGTGCCCTCTTTGACTCGGGCTGCCCCAGAGGGCTCGAGGATGTTTTCGGTACCAGGTACCCCCGAGGAGACCCCCCCACGGCCAGCCCTGCTGCGAGGTGTTTGACTCGGGTTCTCAGCTCCTGGCAGTTCCTGCTGGCTCTCACGTCTGGGAGTGATTTACCTCGGCGAGCTCTCCTCCCTCTCGCTCAGCGCCGCACTGGAATTGGGCATTCTGCTTGTGGAAATCACAGGTTCCTGTGCTCCCAGGGTGATTCACTGAACAACACAACACGCACTTGTTGAGGCATCGAGGGATGACTTCATCCCTTGCTGTTGTTTCAGCAGCTGAAAGATGCTTTATCCAGGATGGGTTTCTGATCCTTTGCACAGATTATTTGTTATCCTTTACATCACACTTGTCCGTGATCATCCTTTTTTTTGATTGTTAAGAATCCGTAAAAGCGTGAGACTAAGTAATAGTTTGCACCTTCAATTTTCCACCAAATGCTGGAGGTCACTTCTATTTCTTTTGATGTTCTCGGGCCGGCCACGAGCGTTCTGAGCCACTTCTGCTTTGCACCACGGTGTGGAAAGTTGGGAGTTAAAATCACCTAAGTGCGGGGTCGGGCATAGAGCTGACAGACCGAGATACAACTGCACGCTGTCTTGAGCAGTCGGGAACGGAATTCCAGGGTGGGCACGGCTGGAAAAGGTTCCCTGCCCGCCACAGCCTGCCCAGGCAGGGGCAGGGGAGCAGCAGTGATGAACTGGTGGGGCGGGGTGAATCTCTGGTGTGGAGAGGAAGCTGCACGTGTTGAGTCAGCGCCGGAAAATCAGGTGGCAAAAAGCTGCTCCATGAAATATGCTAAATAGTTACTGCAGGCAGAAATGTTTCCAGCTAGAACAGGACGTTTTCAACTCAAAATGAGGTTATCTTCTTAATTAGGCGTTAATTAGTGACCCGAAGTGCTTGGCCGGGATGATTTTAGGGGTGTTTTTGTATCAACACAGGAGCTTTTCAGAGCACTCAGGCAGCTCCTTTGGAGAGCTGTAACCCAGCAGCAAACGCTGCTTCTTAGTCAGCAACTCTGCCTCAAGAACTGACATCCAGGGACAAGGGGAGAAAGTAAATCCGCCTGATTATTCCGAAAGGATTTCGTAACAGACGCAAGGCAGCCCCCGCCTGCCCCAGCCCGAGCACCCCCGGCGTGCGAAGAAAAGGACATGGACCTCGTGTCTGAGATCCACCTCAGGGATACCGCCCGAATTTACATCCCTGCAGGACACTCTGTTGCCAGATATGCAGAGACACGGACCAAAATATCCCAGGAAAACATTCCCGGGGGAAAAATAGTCTTAAATTTACCTTGAGAGGCTGAATCTCAAATAGTTCTCTCAAAGGATTTTCCACCTTTTCATAAATGTAATAGTAATGGTAGTTCAAGCATGAAATTTACTGAAGTCTTGGCTCCAAAACCTGAAGGTTTGGGGTATCTGTAATAAATTGTGGGTACAAATGAGCCTCTCTCTAGCCCTGACCAGAGCAACGCAGTCCTGGGTGTTTTCCCTTTGGTGAGGAAAAGTTGTTTCTTCCTCCAAGAAGGCGTTGAGGAATCCATTAGCAAAAATCCCTGAATGGGGACAGCTCAGGGTCAGGGACAGGGACAGGAAGGGAAACAATTTTAACTTTTAGTACAAAAATGACTACATTCCAATATCTGTACTGCCATTTGGGACGACAGCCATGGAACAAGTTATATTTTCCCTCCAAAGCTTGTGGGAATTTTTCCAGCCTAGCATGTGGTGCAGCACATCTCTCCCTAGGAGAAGTGTGGGGTTAGATCCCTCTGCGTTCTGCTGGGAATTTGCCCCTGGCTCATCATCCCCTGACACGTTTTGTGCAGATTCAACGTGCTGCTGCCACCAGATGGCCCTTGTGGCGGCTTCCTCGGGAAAATCAGTGCAGGAGCTCTGCGAGGCAGAGCATTAAAATCAATTTAAAGGCAGAACACTGTTTACAAACAAGGATTTTGCATAACAAGGGCCTGCTTTCTTTGCCAGTTGGATCCTGGGAGCGCTGATAGGCAGTGTTTCTGCAAGCAGCACATTCCCTGTCATCAGCAGAGAAGCAACGCTGTGGATGTGCAGACCTTGTCAAGAATTCTTCCTAATTTTGCACCAAACAGAGCAAGATGAAGAGCAGAGTGTCTGAATTACAGTTTTGCTGACCTTGAGATTCTGTAACTGCTCTGAGGTGCAATCCTGATGAATAATGTCATCAGCACCTTTCTGATGATGCAAATGAAAAGGAAAATTAAAAATTTTTAAAAAAGGGGAAGAGGAAAGACGCCAAGAGAAGGAAGGAAGGGAAGAGGGAGAGGGGAGAGAAGGAAGGAAAAAGAAAAAATAAAAGAGAAAAAAGTCTCTTGTCAGGTTACAGCTGTGGTTGCAGCAAGCAGAACAAGGGCTTTGTCTGCTTCCCTTCTGAGTTTGAATGTGGCAGAGACACGTCCCTTTCTGCCAGGAGCTCCCTGAAATGGGAACGAGCACCTGGGCAAAGGCTGGGGCGATTTCCTGAGCTCTGCTTTTCCTCTGGGCCCTGCTTGGTTTGGGTGAACTCTCCACGCTTGCCCTCGTAGCAATGTTGGCAGAAATTCTGGGAATTTAAAGGGGAAAAAAACCCAACAGAAAACAACAACAGAAGCCAAAAAGGAATGAGTTGAAACCTGCTTGCAGCTACACCTTTTTGAAATCCCTTTTTGTTCCCAGGGATGTGTTTATTTCATCCCACATCAGAAATTCCTGGAGATCTGTTTCAACTGTCAACTTATGGCCAGCATCAAACACGGAAATGACACAGACATGGCTTTTTGACAGCCAGTTTTTGAGAAAACAAAGCAGCAAAGTGAATTTATTGCAATGTGAAAGAGACTTTCCAGGCCACCCATTAAAGTAGTGGCAGAACTATGTTCCTCAACAGATCTGAGTAATTCAAACACAATCATGAGATCTTTTCTTTACATTCCTTCTGGGAAAATATCTTTTTCAGGTGAAAGGCAGAGCCAAACATTAATAATGGATTTTTTTTCCAGTAGTAACTCAGCAAGTAAATGCAGTGAGAGACTTTTAGATGCTGGATCACACAGAGGCAAAACTAAGTTCCCAGTTCCCAGCCCTGTCATAGTGTTCCTCAAAGACAGGTTTCAAGATCACTCACCCCAATGTATTTGATTAGTGCCACTTGTGTGCTTCAGTAAAGAGCTACTCACATGAATTAATTCAAGATACAGAGGATACATCTTGATTACAGGGGGCAGTGAAATACAGAACTCAGTACAATAAAAGGCTTTATCTGGGGATCAGGATTAGCTTTTCCATATGGGAATGGATCAGATTTATCACCTAATTTAAACTGCACCTTCTCTGCTAAGAAGGAATTTCTGAAGATAGAAATTCACTTTATTGTCAATACAGAGAAAAGAAAGTGTCCTGAACGGGTTGAGGATCAAAACTCTTATGAAGAAAACCGAATTAATGCCTGTTTAGAGAGTGGGGCAGAGATTTTAAAACTAAGACACTTCTTCAGTCCAGCTCCTCCCTTTGGGGTTGAGCCCTGGAGTGTCACAAACAGGGAGGGCTCCACACCTGAAGGGAGGAATCTAGCACAGGTCAGATTCTGCACATTTTGCTAGGGTTTGGTCCTGGCTAAAAGCACAGCTCGACCCCATTTCCTTCTTCCCTGCTCTCTGGGTCCTTATACACCTTTGCTGCCCTGGATTTTGCAAATGGACATTTTCACAGCTTTTGCTTGATTTGGATGAGGGACAGTTCTGAGAAGCCTCGGTAAGACCCAGGCCCTGCATTTCTGTGCACTCCCCACACATGTGGCCTCTCAGGGATCCTCTGGCACCAGCTCCCAGTTAGAACCCTCAGCAGTTTGCCATGAGCTCCCAGTTAGAACCCTCAGCAGTTTGCCATGAGCTCCCAGTTAGAACCCTCAGCAGTTTGCCACCAGCTCCCAGTTAGAACCCTCAGCAGTTTGCCACCAGCTCCCAGTCAGCCCATTCCATGTTCTTAGCAAGTCTGAAATCTCAGTTCCTGCCGAGGGACTGGGAATAAACTACATTTGTCATTTGTACTAAGGACTTGCTGAATATGGAGTTTCTCCTTGTGTTCCAAGAGCCTGCCCAAGGAGGAACCCCTAAGCAGCTGATTAGCACTTTGTTGCTCTCAGAGCTGGTTCAGATCATTATTCTCCTCTGGATAAACGACCTGGATTAATTTTGACAAAGTAACATGAACAAAGAGACTTATGAAATATGTAGCTCCTTCTTTCTGTACTGCCCTTCCAGAACTTACATCTCCATCTCTTCTTTGGAGCAGCAGCACTTTCCCTTTTTGCTTTCCCTTTCGAGTAGAATCTCAATTCATCTTTAGAGTGAACCGAGTTCCTTTTGCCTCCTGCTACTCATTGACAGGGTCAGCTCTGGAAGTTCCTTTGTCTTAGAAAAGCTGTTTCCCCTGCCAGTCTGTAATCCCCCATGTAAGTGCTCATTGAGCACTTTGCTGCCACAGTATTTTGTCATTCCCTGTGACAAATTTTCAGGCTGTGATAGAGCCTCCTCTTGAGAGAACCCCGAAGCTTCCAAAAGCGAGTACATTAAAAATAATAAATTAAAAAAAAAAATTAACATTTCAACTAGACAAGCTTCAAGAAGTTGCTGCATTTCTCTCAGCTCTCTAGATAGAGTGGGATCAAGGCTTTTTGGGAGTCCTGATCCAAGTGAAACCTCGACTCACTTTTAAAACAAACCAGCACACCAAGAGCCCTGTTTGTCTGACCAGCCACCACGAGGCTGGGGCTGCACCGTGCTCACGAGATAACAACAGCAGGAAACGTGCACCAAAAGCCACCTACTCCAGAGGGACAACATCCCCTTGGACTGGATTCTCCCACTGTCCACGGCGTTTTGCAGCCCTTGCTTATGCAAATCTGGGAAAAAAAGGCAATATTTGGTAATGGGGAAGTAGCAAATACATTTCTCCACATCAGCTTGGGCAGAAATAACCGTGTCACCTTTCAGCCTTCCCAGAGTTGAAGAGAGCTTAACTCCACAGAGCTTAACTCTGGGGCTTCCCCAGGCAGCTGCAGCAGGAGGGGAGGGAGGCTTCAGCTCAGCTCTCAAGGGCTTGCTGAGGCTCCCAGGCTGAAATCGTAAATACAGACTGTTCTGACAACACAGCAGCACCACCTTTCATCCCCTCCTGGGCTTCCCAGCAGCATGAAAGAGAAGGGATGAGGAAAGGGATAAGGAAAGGTTGAGCCTGCCTGACCTCAGCATTTTCCTGTTCAGCTTTTCATTCCCTAGTTCAGAATCTTTACCTAAGACACCTTGAGGTTTAGTGCTGTTTCCTTGGACAAGAAGCAATTGGAATTGATTTGTCCATTTTGTGACACGCTTTTCTCTTTTGGAAAGGGATAGAAGAGTTTCCTGTCTGAATTTGCAAATCTATTTTTAAGTCTTGCTGCAAAAAAAAAAAGAAAGAACTTAAATTTTCCTCAGCTGTTGTCAGCGATAAAGCTGGGGGGTGTTTTTTCCTTCTTTTGTACAAATGAAATGTTATTTCTCCTTCTCTTCACACATGTGTATATTTATATACAGAATGATATATTACCAGTTTCTCTCAAAGAAAAAAAGGATATGGTAGAAATCTGAACAACTGCAGACTAAGGAAATACAGTGAGTCAGAGTAAACCTGAGCTCCTCTAATTGCACTGGTACAAATATACCTTAATGACCACAGGATCAAAAATATACTCCTTTAATCACAGCCCAATTTTATTTGCTTCTGCCTTGCTTTAGTTAATGACTGCCTGAATTAACATTGCCCTTTTCTACCTGCTATCATACATTGAAATGTTTTATTTTTGTGTGATGATCTTGTCAGCGAGTAGTGCAGCTGTCCTGAGGGTGCTGCACAATTTGAAAAAGCAGGTGAACTGCTCCACATCACCATTAAAACCATGGGAAGACATCCATTAGAAGGTGGTCTGGATGCAGGAAAGGCCTCAAGCCTGCAGGATTTACAAGTTGCTGCAATTCATGTGAAATGAGTAAATAGGGATTTTTCCTTCAAGTTTTGTTGATGACAAAGACATGCACAGTGTGGTGTGCCCTGCTTTCAAACTGTGATTTTATCCATTGGACTGAGATGGAATGAACAGGATACATACTGGAATTATGATTAGGTACTGATTTTTCAGGATGTCTCACCCCTTCTTATTTTTTTAATTTAATCTTCTCCTGGAAGGCAGAATTACTTTCCTGATGTAAAAAGAATATTCCTGTGCCATCCAAGTTTCTGTCCCTTGAATTCTTGGAAGCAACATGCCAGTTACAGCTGTGAAAAGAGAACGAGAAATTAGTGATAAAAACCCTTGCTTTTCCCCCGTGGAGGTGTCCAACTTAAAATGCCCATGGCAAGAGAATTTGGGCAACACTCCCAGGGATGCACAGGCTGGGATTGTTGGGGTGTCTGTGCAGGGCCAGGGCTGGAAGATCCTCATGGATCCCTTCCAGCTTGGGATATCCTATGAAATATCCTATGATTCTATGAAAAGAAATCCATATTTCTGGGGACTTCATCACAGTTGCTTAGTCTGACCTTTCTCTAATTTCTGTTCCCATGGATGTTTTAAAAAGAACAGAATATGATCTGATTTTCATGTTTCCTCATAATCTTATTCTGAAAAGCAGTGTTTGCTGAAATTTGCCAAGATAATTCAGTCTAAGCATGGATATGGTAAGCATGGAAAAACTGACTCTGACCAATTAAAGCACAGAAAAATATTAGAATGGAAATGTATGGAATCAAAATGGAATAAAATGTCTTAAAATGGAAAATAGTGGGTGAATTTGACTCTGGCAGGTAATTATTCACTGAAGTGATGTTTTCAAACAAAACCCAACGAAACACACACAAAAGCCTCCGAGAATTTTCCATGAGCAAATTTGCTTATGAAATTTTTATCCAGAAATGACTCAATGAAAGCTTTGGTTTGGGTTTTTACTTTCTACTGAAAAGCTGGTATTTGATATTTTATTGTGTCATAAGCTGACAAAAGCAATGAAACCATGGAATCACACGGAATGGTGACAAGACACGGACTCAGCTATTTTAGCTTTGTTACTCCTCCTTGCTTTCAGGGAATTTCTGAAGCTGTAATTTTGGGAGGGGTTTGTTTGTTTCCTTTCCTCTTTCAATATCCAGCTTCCTACCCTGATGTTGTGGTTTTTGATCCTGTGCTTTTCATCTTTATGGAATGGGAAGTGTTTTCTGCTGGCACTTTTCTGCTCTTGCCCCAGGTACTTGGTACGGCAGCAGGAATTCTTCTCCTTCAGTCACAGCTTATCCCACAGCTTAGAATGTGAAGTGTTAATAAAAGGTGTCCTTGATTCCAACTCTGATTTGGCTTCAATCTCAGCCTAAGCACCAAGAAAAGATTTTCTGCACCATTTATAAAATAACTTCTTTAATTAATGCCATACTCCAAATTTCATTATATTTATTGCTAAATTAGCGTTTAAAGTTCCATTTAGTTCTCTTTATAAAATTACTTCCCACTTTCACAGCAAAATTCTTTCTGTTCTTGTTTGATTTCCCTCTGGAGAGTCCCAGAGCCCGGAGAAGCCGCCAGGTCCCCAGCACTGTGTGAGCCCTGCCCTTGGTGTCACTTCCCACTCCCCAAGGACAGCTGGGAGCCAGCTCTGTGAACAGCACACTCATTCCTTTATCACCCAGCACTGAATTTGCCTCTTTCCCCAAAGAAGCAAAGCATTCCTTGCTAATTTGTCCCTTTTATATTAGGGATATGATGATATCATTATTATTTATCCCTGTGAAATGATCACTTTTATGTTCGAGTGCTCAATACCTTACATTCACAATGCTTTTTATTTTACAGGACAGAGTCCTTTCCCAAGGACTCTGCACAAGAGGACACTTTTTTTTTTTGCCTGCTAACATTCCCTGATATCACTTACCAGAACAAGATATATCAGCAGAAATCACAGAAACCAACAAAAGCGCAAAGGAAATCTTTAATGAAAGGCTCATTAGAATGAAGGCTTGGTTAAAGCTGCATACTTGGATGGATTAGTTCTGGACTACACTGTGCAGGCAAACCTCCAGAGTCAGCTACAGAACCTGGAGGAGCCAATTTATCATTTCTTTCATAAATCAAAGGGCAGTTCCTACAAACAGTAATGATCAGTCTGCTCGGGACCAGACTCAGAAAATTAAAACTGAACTTTCTGGTGCCTTGTGGATCTGCCTTCAAGTATGGCCTGTAAGTTTACCATGCTTAGCTTGGGATATTTCAAATACTTCAGGACCTGGTCAGGGTAAGAACAGCCTAATTGTCCAAGTGCCATCCAGTTGGGGTGGAGCAAACCAGGAGGCTCCAGGGTTGACCTGAACGCAGGTCAGGTATTCTCCCTTTCTAGAAGAGGGCTCGAGGTACATAGATCAAGTCTAAATAACCATTTAACTAAGGAAAAAGTGTAATATGATTGTATTTTACAAGAGATTACCATAAAAAAGAGTTGTGGTAGGAAAAGGCATGAGGAAGTTTCATGCCTTTAAGTAGAAATCAAATAAACTATTAAGAGAAATAAGATGTCAGGTCTTAAATGTGGGTTATGTTTAACCAGGAGAGGGAAAACCCCAAGCCAGAAACAGTTCCTAAATGACTTCAGGTCTTCATGGCTGTGCTTTCTCCTTTTTCTTGTTTTTCTTGTTTAATGCCTCAGAATCAGGGCTCAGTCTCAGGCTTTATTTATTTGGCTTATGGGGGCCACGGTCCTGGGCAGCAGTGGGATTCCCATTCCTTCTTTCTCCCAGCCATCTCCAAAGAGTGCAGCAAATGGGCCCCCAGGAAGGTTGTTTTTTCTGGCATGACTCAGCTGATCCACTGGAGAGGAGCAGGCACTGCTGGGTGTGTGGTGAGCACATGGAATGAGATCAGGAGCATTGTCCTGCCTTAGGACACCAGGGGAGGGGACACACACAGGTTGTGAAAGGGGCTTGGACCTAAAACTACAAGAGGAGACACTCAGGTGAGATGTTAGGAAGGAATTCCTGGCTGGGATGGTTGTGAGGCCCTGGAACAGGTGCCCAGAGAAGCTGTGGCTGCCCCTGGATCCCTGGCAGTGTCCAAGGCCAGGCTGGACAGGGCTTGGAGCACCCTGGGACAGTGGGAGGTGTCCCTGCCATGGCAGGGGTGGCACTGGGTGGGCTTTAAGGTCCCTCCAACCCAATCCATTCGGGGGTCCTGTGACCTACATATAAATTCTAACAACAGGATAAACTTGAATAGCAGGATAAAATTTCTTAGTGTCTAAACACAGCAGCAGAAACAAGAAGTGAGGAGAGAATTAAGAGGGTGGGGGGGAAACTAAGAGAGAAATGCAACCAAGAAAGAAGTGGCTTCGAAGAGAATTTTAAAAGAGAGAGATGGAGGGCAGAGTTAAGATTGAGCACGAATCACTGCATGACTTCTGGATCCTTGTTTTTTATATTACACTGACCTAATTAATTTTACATAGAAAAATATGTATCATAGGCTTTTTTTCCTGGTCTTATCTTCCTTTGAAAAAAATTATTTCAGCTGTTTGCTCACCCATGGCTTTATTAGCCAGGCCAATCCATTTTTGAAACAGTGACATTTCATGCTCAGCTTCTACACAGAACTATAAATTTAACTCTGACAGCAAGGCAAGTTAGGCAGCAAGTGCAAGGGCCAGGCTCTCAGAACAGGACAGGCAAAACCAGAACAGGAAGGGACCCATCAGGATCGAGTCCAGCTCCTGGCCCTGCCCAGACACCCCAACAATCCCACCCTGGGCATCCCTGGGAGCAGTGTCTGAACACTCCTGGAGCTCTGGTAGGCTCAAGGATCAGGATTGTGCTTGATCTCTGGTGGGCATCAAACAGCACACGAACCCAGGAGCACCAGGGATGTGACTCTGAGTCTGAACCAGACTCTGAACACTCGAAAAGGGTCCTCTGCAGGGTATTAGTGTGTCTGAAGACACCAAAACTCGAGACACTTTAAGGTTTTTCCAAAGTGTGACAGGGTATTTTAGCAGGGAAGTTGGACTGGATGACCTCCAGAGGTCCCTTCCAGCACCAACCTCTCTGTGATTTATCTCTTGCCAATAATAAATGAGTAAGAGAATCCTACTTACTGAATGAGCAACATTCCTTTTCATATTTAAATCTTCCCTGGCACTTTCCCAGGCAAGAATTAACCATGTGCTGCGTAGCTTATGGAAAGAGACAGTCTGAGGTAGGATGTTAGCAAGTAATAAGAATGCTATTTTGGATGATTTTCATATTTTAAAAGGTTAGGCTTGATGTCACTTAATTTTCTAACTGAGCAAATCTGAACAAGCTGGGTCTGCTTTTACAATCTGTGTCTCCACAGATAGAGATTGAATATATTATTGATTCTATGAATATGCTTATCTTCTAAGTTTACCCCTCCTTGTTAATTCACAGAGCGTGGTGGAGCATACAGACTTTTGGAGGGGCAGAGACAATCCCTGAGACACAGAGTCCTCCTTCCTCTTTCAGTGCTGAGCAGCAGCAACATCCACAACACGCCAGGAACACGGTGCAGGCTCCAGGTGCCAACCTCAGGGCGTTTCTGAGGGTTTAATGTATTTTTCAGGCTAATTCATGGTTTGCTTTGAGGAGGGTCCCCAGCAGGTTTGATTTACTCCGTGTTCTCTGTGGGAGAGCACAAGCGGCCGGGCAGCTCAGGTTCGGGGTCTCGTTCCTGGGGTCCTGTGAGAAAATCGCATCCTCCCGACTGAGGCAGAGCTCCTGGTCCTGCAGAGCCCCCGCTGCCCGCTCAGCTCGCCCACCTCGCTGGAAGCTGAACGAGACACAGCTTTCCATGCGGGAACGGAGGCGTTTTCCTGCGCTCAGGAGAGGAAAGAGGAAACTCTCACCCTTAACTCCTGCCTCCCTCAGCGGCGCTCATGGGTCCCATGAACTCGGGCATTTCTGCCTAAAAAGGGGTGTTTCAAAGAGATCCTCGATGCACAAACTGCTGCTGCTCCTCTTCCATTGTCCTTGCTGTGAAATGCTTAATAAGCTCTTACTGTCTACACATACTTTAATGAGTTTTGAGTGTCTTACTTTGCATTTTGTTTTGCATATAAGAAGCAAGTTGAGTTGCTTTATTTATTGATTTAACCCCTGACAAATACTCTGGCTGCCTATTGCTGTGCAGGTTGCCACAGTGAGATGTTGTGATAGGTATTTCTTTCCACACAGAGCAGAGTAAACTGCACTTTAGCAAATACATTCTGCACGAATAGTATTCGAAAGAATAAAATTATTTCAAGAATTCTAATGAAGTGTACTGATTAAGTTACTGGGGAGGAGGCTTGGTCTCTTCGGAGAGACGTGTCTGTGAAGTCAGGATCCCCACCAGGACTGGAAATTAGTCTTTCATGCTTCAGTCACAAGAGCCCTTCGCTACACCCGTGTCACAGCAAAAGTAACAGTTCTGCCAATAACTTATTTCTCCTAATGCCCCTGGAAACTGCCAGACGAGTCTGGCTGTGCCTGCACCCTCCCCTCACGCCCCTTTTCTCCCTGGTGACTGCAAGAGGCAGAGAGGGAGAAGCTGGGACAGATACCCTGTGCTTGGGAGCTCCGTTCCCAAACCTGCCGTGCACAGATGGGGACAACGCGGAGCCTGCAGCCCCCCCGGCAGCGGGTCCCCCTCGCCCTGCGGCATCGGCCGCGCTCCTGAGGCAAAGGCGCATCCTGGCAAAGGTGAGAGAGTTGACTCCACCACCGAGGGTCGGGGCGTCAGCGACAGCGGAACAAGCGCTCTAAGAAAATTTTATTAATGGTAAACTTGAAAAGTGGAAAGGCGGAGAGAAGAGGTAGAAAAATTAGAAAAAAAATAATTAAGGAGACATAAAGAGGAAGGGAGGAGAAAAGCACGTCTTCACCTTCCTATCTTCTTCCTGCAGTATCTCCCCGTTTCCTTTTCCTACTCCCGGTTCTCACAAGCATTCCCAACACACACTTGGGATGATACAGGACCCAAAACCTCAGCAACTTTTCTTGGCTTGATGCAGCCTTAGCGGGACGCAGCTTTTCACCGGCAGAGGTTTTAACGCCAGGGATGCTAACGGGAGAGGCGGAGGGCTCTGCTACCTGACTTGGGGCGTGCTGCTGGGGCGCCCGGCTCGGGGGGCCACCCCCGCCGCCATCCCCGCGACGGGAGCCCGCTCCCCAGATGTGGCAGGGACAGCTCCGGTCCCGCAGGCCGGGTCCCCGCCCGCCTCCGCGCGCAGCGCGCTGCTCCCCGCGCCGCCCC
>VZRX01019030.1:71863-93141 GCA_013398075.1 Notiomystis cincta | reverse complement strand
GGGAGGTCATCCCATGCCAGGCGCCAAGGAGGTGTGTGGGAAGCTGCTTAGGTAAGTGGATTTTGCAGGTCAGAAGTAATTCCTGATGTGCAGCCCACACTTGCATTATTCTAATTTGATCCTATCATTCCAACTCAGACCCTCTCTATTATGTTAATTGCACCTTTTTTTGTGTGTGTTTTGCAGCCTGCAGATACTTTTAGGCTGTACCTGCCAGAACTGCTGCCTTTCATCTTAGCTCAGCGAGCCCATGAATGAGGTTGTCATAATCCCCTTCTGCCCGTATCCTTGCCTAATTGCACTGTTTTTCTCAGCAGAATTGTTGAACTGGAAATGGAGACATTGTGAGCAGGCTGTGGCAGGGCAGAGCAGAGCAGCGTGCCTTGGAGAGATGGATGTGATGGTGCATCCTGCTGGCTGCTGGGCAGCTGTGCCTGGGCTGCTTTTCTTCCTTGCTAGGGGACTCCTCTCCAGATCCTTCATGGCATTTCCTTAATATGCTGGAATTCTCATCTGTTGTAGCTGCTGTGCTACAGGGGGAGAGAGGCTGGATTTGCTGAAATCCAGAAATGTGGATAGGAATTGTTGCTGTTAAAGGTCACTGCCCTGTGGCTGAGGACAGAAGCAGGTGTTTCCTCAGCCCCTCCTGCTGACCTGTTCTCTGCCCTTGGCACAACTGGCACTGATGGCTCTTTTACAGCTGGGCAAGCCAGGGTTAATGATCTTCATTTAACGGGCTGCTCAGACACTGGGGTAAGGAATGGTTGTGTTAAACAGCACACTTGAGACAAACAAGCCTCTTAAAATGCTGGGTGCCTTCGTGGCTCTAAACCAACTTGTTTGAGTTTAATGGTGTTGTTTGTACGGCTGGTGGCAGGAAAGACTAATAATGTTAGAGGATGAATGCCAGACTGGTTTGGGTTGGGAGGGACCATAAATCCCATCCCATTCCACTCCACCATGGTCAGGGACACCTTCCACTGTCCCAGGGTGCTCCAAGCCTCATCCAGCCCGGTCTTGGATGCTGCCAGGGATCCAGGAGCAGCCACAGCAAATCTGGGCACCCTGTGCCAGGGCCTCCCCGCCCTCCCAGAGAACAATTCCTTCCCAATATCCCATCCAGCCCTGCCCTCTGGCACTGGGAAGCCATTCCCTGTGTCCTGTCCCTCCATCCCTTGTCCCCAGTCCCTCTACAGCTCTCCTGGAGCCCCTTTAGGCTCTGGAAGGGGCTCTGAGCTCTCCCTGGATCCTTCTCCTCTCCAGGTGAACACTGCTCTCCCAGCCTGGCTCCAGAGCTGAGACTGCTGCAAAGTGGCCAAAATATTTGAAGCGCTGCAGAACAGAGCAGTTTTCACAGCAGAACCTGCAACCCTGACTCGCGGGTTTTTTCTCCCCGCTGCTGTGTCCTGTCGNGGGAGGTCATCCCATGCCAGGCGCCAAGGAGGTGTGTGGGAAGCTGCTTAGGTAAGTGGATTTTGCAGGTCAGAAGTAATTCCTGATGTGCAGCCCACACTTGCATTATTCTAATTTGATCCTATCATTCCAACTCAGACCCTCTCTATTATGTTAATTGCACCTTTTTTTGTGTGTGTTTTGCAGCCTGCAGATACTTTTAGGCTGTACCTGCCAGAACTGCTGCCTTTCATCTTAGCTCAGCGAGCCCATGAATGAGGTTGTCATAATCCCCTTCTGCCCGTATCCTTGCCTAATTGCACTGTTTTTCTCAGCAGAATTGTTGAACTGGAAATGGAGACATTGTGAGCAGGCTGTGGCAGGGCAGAGCAGAGCAGCGTGCCTTGGAGAGATGGATGTGATGGTGCATCCTGCTGGCTGCTGGGCAGCTGTGCCTGGGCTGCTTTTCTTCCTTGCTAGGGGACTCCTCTCCAGATCCTTCATGGCATTTCCTTAATATGCTGGAATTCTCATCTGTTGTAGCTGCTGTGCTACAGGGGGAGAGAGGCTGGATTTGCTGAAATCCAGAAATGTGGATAGGAATTGTTGCTGTTAAAGGTCACTGCCCTGTGGCTGAGGACAGAAGCAGGTGTTTCCTCAGCCCCTCCTGCTGACCTGTTCTCTGCCCTTGGCACAACTGGCACTGATGGCTCTTTTACAGCTGGGCAAGCCAGGGTTAATGATCTTCATTTAACGGGCTGCTCAGACACTGGGGTAAGGAATGGTTGTGTTAAACAGCACACTTGAGACAAACAAGCCTCTTAAAATGCTGGGTGCCTTCGTGGCTCTAAACCAACTTGTTTGAGTTTAATGGTGTTGTTTGTACGGCTGGTGGCAGGAAAGACTAATAATGTTAGAGGATGAATGCCAGACTGGTTTGGGTTGGGAGGGACCATAAATCCCATCCCATTCCACTCCACCATGGTCAGGGACACCTTCCACTGTCCCAGGGTGCTCCAAGCCTCATCCAGCCCGGTCTTGGATGCTGCCAGGGATCCAGGAGCAGCCACAGCAAATCTGGGCACCCTGTGCCAGGGCCTCCCCGCCCTCCCAGAGAACAATTCCTTCCCAATATCCCATCCAGCCCTGCCCTCTGGCACTGGGAAGCCATTCCCTGTGTCCTGTCCCTCCATCCCTTGTCCCCAGTCCCTCTACAGCTCTCCTGGAGCCCCTTTAGGCTCTGGAAGGGGCTCTGAGCTCTCCCTGGATCCTTCTCCTCTCCAGGTGAACACTGCTCTCCCAGCCTGGCTCCAGAGCTGAGACTGCTGCAAAGTGGCCAAAATATTTGAAGCGCTGCAGAACAGAGCAGTTTTCACAGCAGAACCTGCAACCCTGACTCGCGGGTTTTTTCTCCCCGCTGCTGTGTCCTGTCGAGTGGGGAGCTGTGATCCTGAGGGTGATCCATCCCCATCCCCATGCCCATGCCCAGGCAGCATCCTGGGCTCGGGCCGTGCTCCCTCTGCTGGCTCCGCTCTCAACTGCTCCCGGTGCTCAACCACAAAATCACATCTGGAGTGTGAACCTGTTTCTAATGGCAACATCTCTGCTCCTTCTGCATCTCCTCAGACGTTGGAAAGGCTGCTGTGAACGCAGCTGAAGATTCCTCATGTGCTAAGTTTTGTCTTAAAGTGCCGAGGGAAACTTTCTTTTCAAGCAGTGCCGTCTTAAAATATTCGCAGGGAAGAAATTATTCTGCTGCAAGGCATCTGTGTAGACTGAGTGAGTCGTACTGCTGTGCTAGATAAGAAAAATGCTGCCACCGAGTAACTCTCTATAGCATCTGATTGAAATATAATATACATTATTTGCATGTTAATAAGATTTCTAGGCAGACTTCCCTGACAAAGGCAAGTGGAGACAAAGACATGCATGTAATACATCTCTAACTGCACCTCGGTAATTCAGATTTACTGAGTGCGAATTCGCTTCATTCTGTAATGAGGCAGCAGGGGAAGAAGGTGGGGAAGCAATCTGCTGGCCTTCATCAGGGTTTGGGATGCAGCTGGGAGTTGGTGTTTGTCAGGTTTTCCATCTTTGCTGGATTTCTCCTGGCTCACAATGACTGCAGGTGACTTGGGAGCTTTTAATTGCTCTTTCTGGGCACAGAACATGGAGCTGGAGGGGGAGTATGGGGAGATTGTCCTCAGCCAGGGCTTATGTTGGGAAATCTGAAACCCTGGTAGAGTTAAACCTGGCCAGGGACATCAAGGACGACGGGAAACAGTCTGTAGGAATGTCAGTGATAAAGGGAAGAGTTGGGAAAATGTGGGCCTTCTGCAGAAGGAAACACGTGTGGTTACCTGGGCCAAGGAGGAGGCTGGGGCCACAAAGCTCTTTTGTAACCGAAGAATCACCACTTTGAAGGTCTGGCTGCATCACAATTAGCAGAGCAGCGGCTGATAACCAGCGAGTTGTTAACAAGGCACAGCTGTGGAGCGGTCCCTCCGTTAAGGAGGTGTGAGTGGGGTCCATCAGCTGAGTGCCCGCAGGTGTCTGTCCCTGGAGGGGCCGATGCACTCCCCGCCCAGGGGCAGCCCAGACGGGCCCGGGGCAGCCCAGACGGGCCCGGGGCAGCGCTGGGGCCGGGCAGTTCCTCCCTGGGCGAGCAGACCTCTGTTCCTCCCTGGGGCTGGGTGCGGCTGAGAAACGGGACGCTTCAATATGGAGTGGCTGCGACCTCCCTTTGCTCGACTAGTCCAGGTCACCTCAGTTCCAGGGGTTTGCTGCAGCAATGTTCTGCTATTCATTGTTTTTCTACGACCATGGCGGTTCTGTGCTTGCGCGTGGGGAATACAAAATTTTGTCTGGTTGTCTTCTGTGTGCTATTAATGGTCCTGGAAATACAGCAAGATGTCAAGGATGCGTGTGAGTCATTCCTGACAAATGATTGTCTTCAAGTTCAGGTCCCATCAATCTGCAGCGTTGATCTCTTGGTATGTTTTTCTGAATTTAGAAAGTTATATTTCACTGGAATTAAGTTGTGGCTTTTTGGGTTTTGTTTTTTTTTTTTTTTTGACAAACAGAAAGAAAGCAAACCCACTTGTAATGGGTTGTAGCAGACAATAACATTCTTTTAGGTGGTTTCTCTGTAGGACAGACACAGCACGGAGCCCTTTGATGCCTCCAGGCTGTTGTGGTGGTGGGTTGCTGGGGGTGCTCGGGAGATGCTCTCCTTGGTGCCCTGCTGGAGCTCGTGCTCTGTGTGGGCAGGAGGAGGGGAAGGTCTGTGCCAGTGGTGGCTGCCCGGGGAGGTGCCCAGGGCTGGCTGCACGTGGGGATTCCCTTCCTGCAGCAGCTGGGGTGCTGCGATGTGCTGGGGCCGGAGGGGCCTCAGGGGATTCTGCTCAGGGCCGAATGCAGAGCCCTGAGTGCTTGTTCTTCTTCCTTGCTGCTCACCTTGCTCCAGTCTCTCCATCTTTCTTTCACTGTGGAATTCTGAGCAGGAGCTGGTTCAGGTACATTCTGCTTGATAGTCCTTTGTTCCCATGATGGTTCCCCTGTGAGGTGGGCGGGTGTTCCTCTGGCAGTGTAAGCATTGTTATTCAAATCCAAAGCGACCTGACAGACCATTATTTTACGTTCTGGACTCGAGTGCCAGGATGTGGTGGCACCACGGACCCAGGGGGTGTGTGCTCTGTGTGTGTGTTCCTACAGTGGTGTCCTTTGTGAGCAGATCGGGCTCTTCATGTGGAAGGTCCTTGTAGTGACAGTAAAAAAGGAATCCACAGTTGTAGGAATATCCCCTGGGGGCTTTATTTGCTACTGGGAGTTATGATTAATGGCTCTGTGTTGTGGAGAAGAGGTGTATTTTGACTTTTCCTTGCATTCTATCATTTTTCTATGGAAAGCATTTGATCTTGGCTTCAAACTGGAGAAGCTGTGTGCACTCCAAAGAACATCTGCTTTAGTCTTTTCATCCTGCCTGGCTTTCTGTGCTTGACCTAGGCAAGACTGTGGTGAGGATTCTTAAACTTCAGTGCAACTCTGGTAAAATTCACTGCTAAACCCAGACACTCTGTCCTGCCTTTTTTAAAGGCAAAAATAGCCTCTATCATCTTGTATCTTCTTAATTCATGCACAGTGAATGGGTAAGTGCCACCAAAGTGAGCAGGCTCCAATTACAGGAAGGTGAAGTGGAGATGTCTGACCCTTCCTGAGGTTCCTTCCTGCAGGATTTTCCTCTTCATTTAGCACAGCCCTTCCTGGTGTTCATCTCCCTGATTGAGACCCAAAGAGTGAGGCCCTGCTGTGCAGGGGGAGGGATGGCATCTAATGCAAATGAACCAGCTAGATCTGAATGAGGTAAAAATCTATATTCAGCTTTCAGGCTTGGTTCTATTTTAAGCTTTTAATTGAGTCCACCACTTCTTGAGTGCTTGGGGTTGTCAAGGGTTGAGAGGATGACTTTGTCTTTCAGGAAAGGAGAAAGCTGACTTTATTTCAGGTTTGCTGAGGTTGTGACACCAGTGCTAGTAGAGTGTCAGTGCTGACATGGAGCACTCTCCTGCCTGGTGGGCTGTGTTTGTGGCTGTGCCAGCCAAGTGTTTGGAGATGAAAGTGCCAGGTGTGGAAGGGAGGAGACTCAATAGTGAAAGAACTTACCTGTGACCTTTTTTCCAAATGGCTTGGGAGGAAAACTTTGAAGGCAGTGATCTGAGACTGTGGATGTAATTCAGTAGCTACTCCTGGCTTGCACTGCAAGGGAATTCTAAAATGGTGATAAAACCGACCTCACATAAGATAGGGAGAGACCTCTTGAATGAAAGGTCAAGGGTTCCTGCTCATTTTTATTTCTAGTGGCATGAAGCTTGCCAGGCCCATGCCAGGCTCCTGTGACCATGTCCTGCTGTAGATGGAGCACACCTGGTTCAATATTTAATCAGAGCCTGGTGTGCAGGTGACTGGGAACTGAAGGAGGGAGGCAGGGAAATTAATTTCTGCTCCTGCTTTCCCCTAGTGTTGTACCTTATAAGTTTCCTGCCCTTTGGTGCTTAAAAACGAGAATGGTTGGACTTGGATCTGTGTTGAGCAGCACAGAGTTGCTTTTAATCCTGAAGAGGAGGTTTGCTGAAATCTCTTCAGAGCAATATGATTAAATGGGGGTTTAGCCATGCCCAGGTGTTCCAGCAGTGCAGTCCTGTGCAGCATTGATGGGGTGATGGCTGCAGCCTCAGGCTGCCAGGACCCCGTGGGTCCCTGCAGGCTGAGCTCTCCAGTGGAATGTCCCTGTGTCCCACTGGAGGGACCTGCTCACATTCCTGGGGCTCTGGGAGCTGAGCCTTCAGCTGCAGAGACCAGGTCAGGAGCAGCTCAGGGTGTGTGTGCACACATCCTCAGTGGGCTGTGCTGGAGCCTGCTCAGGGCTCTGGGCTGCCCGAGGGGATCAGTGACACTTCAGGACCTCCAGTGGGACTCCATGCCTTAAAGGAAGCTAACAATCCTTGGGAAAGCAGAGAAAACACCATGCTTTGGGTGTTCTTTCCCACCCTCTCAACTCTTCTCCAACATAGTGACAACTTCAGGGTGGTAGAAAAGTGCTTGTCCTGGAACTCATCACTGAGAGCCTGGTGCTGCTATTGGTGCTCCAAAACAGAGATCAGGCTCTCATCTCATGAGGTGTTTTTATGTGCTGGGAGGTATTTTTTTTTTTATTATTTTTTTACTTTTTCCCTTCACCTGCCTTTTTTCCACCCCTCTGACAACTTCCTACAGCGATCTTATCTCCATCCAAATGCCTCTGATCAGAGCAGCTCCTGCTCAGGGGACTGAGCCTTGTCTGTCTTCTCTCCTGCTTGCTCTGAAAGCAAGAAAGGATAATTTTTTAAAACACATTGCAGAGTTATGTAACTCCTTGAGGGAAGTGCTTCCCAGCACTGAGCTTTCCTTATTATGTAATGTGATACATCACCAGAACTTGCTGACATAAGCCACGATCTTCACCTCCTCTTGCTCATGAAAAACATATTATTTCCTTGACCTCGCTTGGCTCTGAGGACTGTGGGCACTTTTAGGAGCTCCTCTGGGTATTTTACTCTGGAGTAGGGAAAGCTGCTGGTAAATCAGGTGCCAGTCTGACCTGCCTGCTGAGGGAGTGGGGGGTGTGGGCTGAGTCCTGTGGCTTTACTCCTGTGGGACTGCTGTTGTTTTAAGTGACTTTTTGCTGTGGGCACACCTTTAAATAGGTGCTTCCCACGCTTTTGAGGAAGGAGCAGAAGTGGTTTCTGTGTGGCATGGCATGGCATGACCCTCTTAGGCTGCTTGAGTCATCTTGCTGCAAGTGAAGGAGCTCGTTAAACATCTCAAAACGAGGTGAGAGGAGTCCTTCTTCAGCTGACATGATTTAATTGGGAATATACTTCCCTCATGCCAACCCTGGCATCACCAACACAGTCAACTCACTTTACAGAGGTACCTGGCAAAGGTCACCAGAGCTTGGCTTAATAATTCCGAGTGTACAGGTCTGGGGTGCTGTCAGTCTTCGTGCATTGTGCTGATTTATGCTCTGGTGTTCTGTCTATGAATGGGCTGTGTAAAGTGGCTGTTCAGCAGCCTGCTGTTGTAATAATACATGACATCAAACTGGTGTGCTACACCTTGAAGTTTTGGGGGTGATTCCAGTCCACAGAAGACTGACCAGTAACCACAGCTGGTTCTGTTTTCCCCCAGGGACAGTTATGAACTGGAATAAAGTTAATACTCAAAGCCTTTTGAGCCAAACCCTTCAAGCTTCCCTTTAAAACTCTCACAGAGGGACCTAGAAAGGCCATTTAGAGACAAATAGCCAATTTGTAAGCCATCATGCTCCTTGGTAGCTGAAATGCCAACAAAATATCTCAAATCTATGTCACCTGCTCAACTAAGCACAGGATTTTCACTTTGCTGCTTGTGCTCAGCTGAGTGGTTGTTTGGGCTGGTGGAGAGTAACTGGGCAGAAACTACTGCTGGTGGTGATCTCCTGGCTGCTAGAGATCTGCTCCTTCCCAAAGGATGGGACTGTGTCAGGAACTCTGCTTTAATGACTGATGTCCACTCTACACCATCACCTTCACCGGAGTATTTTCTATAAAACAGGAGAAGTAACAGGAAACACTCAAGTGTGCTGCTTGTGACTTTCTGCTGGGTGATGGGAATGTGATTTTACTTGAATTCTTTGTCAGAATCTGTGATATCTTTTTCCCTCTTTAACTTAAGCAGTTGTTTTTGTTTCTGAAGAGCAATGTCAGTGTGGGGTGGCTTGATCTCGGGGTGTTTGATTCCTGGGAGATGGAGGAACTTACACCCCTAATTAGCTTTGTGTTTCACAGAAGTCAGACTCTGAGCCACAATAATGGGATATGGAACCACACAAAATAAACAGCAGTGCCTGGGGATGGGGAAGCCTGGGATGCTGTCAAAGCTGATAAGTTCTCCTCTCTCTTGGCTAATTTTGTGTTTAATATACAATGTGGAAGTCCTGGGGCTCTGCCCATGTGCTTGAGAAGGGGTGAATAAAGAAGGGGTGAATGAGTGAGCTGCTGCTCTGCAGCTCGAGACCTCCAGGGGGATATTTGTCCTTTGAGCTGGAAGTCTTCTTGTAAAGAACACAGGCTGGGAGAGCTGGAGGTGCTCACCTGGAGAGGAGAAGGATCCAGGGAGAGCTCAGAGCCCCTTGCAGGGCCTGAAGGGGCTCCAGGAGAGCTGGAGAGGGACTGGGGACAAGGGATGGAGGAACAGGACACAGGGAATGGCTTCCACTGCCAGAGGGATATGGGGAAGGAATTCCTGGCTAGGAGGGTGGGGAGGTCCTGGCACAGGGTGCCCAGACAAACTGAGTATTCCTCAGAGTTTAAAAAAAATCCTGTCTCAAAATACCACGTCCCCAAACAGAGCAGGTAGAAACTAAACTATTTATCTGCTTAATTTATGGTCTCCCCTGGCACTGCAGCATTTGGAGAGCAAGCGGCTTTGTTCTTGTTGTGCATTCTTCTTTCTATACTGGCCCATCCCTTTCTCTGATAGGAAGGCTGAGATTCTTGCTGTAAACCCTGGTGCTCTTGGGGCATTTCCTCATTTTAGAGCAGAGCCCCTTTTCCACGTTCAGTTGTAGTGGGAAAGCAGAGCTTTGGGAAGATCCCTGCCATCCTTGCTCTGCTTTGCTCCTGAAAAGCACTTCAGATACCCCTCCCAAATTTAACTTTGGCTTTGCTTAGCTTTCCTAACCTGCCAGGAGTTTATATTTGGGGTCCATCTGTTAGCTTGGCCTCACATGGCAATTTTGTATGGGCTTTTCACTTCCTTCCTGGGGATGGGAGTTCTTTACATTTATTTTCAAACTTAACACCAGTGTCTAATTCTTTGATGTCTCACTACCCACAGAGCTGTGGATATTTTTATTTACATGTGACCAGCAATCCACTGTTGAGCATGGAAGTCCATGTTGAAGGCTCCCTGTTGGCAGGACAGGATTACAAACAGCAGAAGGTGGCTGCACAGCCCCAGCTCATTAACTGTTAATTATGGTATTTCTGGGTAAAGTAGTTGCTTTAGGGCTTGCTGCTTCAGTAGCTCTGGGAAGAGGGCTGGGTTATGTTCTGCACCTCTGACAATGCGATTTTTCATGCTGCACACTGAGCTGAAGGAGTACATCACTGCAGCCTTACTTAAGGTAACTGAAAAATCCAGCCCTGCTCACTCACTGGCTTTGATAGCAAGAAAAAAAATCCTGTTTCCCTTCATAAAAGTAGTGTGGGCAATAATTGATACTTTGGAAAACTTCCCTTTATGTGCTAGTTTTTTCTTGTAAAAACCAATAAACACAATGAAAAAAACAACCAAACCAACAAACTAACCTCCCCAACCCTCAAACCCACCAAAAAAATCTCAGATTCTGGTGGCCTCCACAACTTGTGCTTTATTTCACTTCAGTCAACCAAAAGTGGCAAAGCAGCCACTGACATCCTTTTGTCCTTCCTCATCCACCAGAATATTCCATGGTGGTTGCACAATTTGAGTGTGTGCTAAATACAGCACGAGGGAGGGTGCTGAGGGAAGGAATCAAATGTGTCTGCCTTGGCCACTTCTCCCTGCTCCCAGTTTTCCAGGGGCATTTCTCTTCCCATCCCACCTCTCTGTGCTGGCTGAGGAGGCTCATTCAGGCTGGGTGAGGCTGAGAAATGAGCTTTGGGTGTTTTGGCTGCCTCTCACCGTGGGCCT
Source organism: Notiomystis cincta (assembly GCA_013398075.1). Lineage (NCBI taxonomy): Eukaryota > Metazoa > Chordata > Aves > Passeriformes > Notiomystidae > Notiomystis > Notiomystis cincta. The sequence continues at coordinate 82,497 of VZRX01019030.1, read as the reverse complement.
GGAAGTGTCAACCTTGTAATTCTTGATGCCTCTGGCCGTGCAGAAGGGAAAGGTGGCATTGCTTTCTGTGCTGGGACACGGAGCCTACCTGGAGCAGGGGCTGCAGGGGCCTGGCTGCCCCAGCTGCTCTTTTTCCCCTTATGAAAACAGACTTTTAGAGCTTTGCAAACAAGAGTGGTGTGGCACAGCTTATGAATGGAGGCAGTGAAAATGAGCTGCAGTGAGGCTTTATGTTGGTATTTGTGGTTTTGTTAAGAAAATATAGATATTAATGTAATATTTGCAGTGTATTTGACTAAGCAGTCTATTGGACCTTGGGTTTTTCAGGTATTATCCCAATACAGTTTTACCTGAGAAAGCCTTTAACAGTTTCCTGCACAATAGCCGTGTTCTATTTACCAGCTGGATTGTCTTCTGCTTTTGGGTATTTGAGTACTTCAAGTTGAAGGTGTTTTGGGTTTTTTTCCCCTTGGAGAACACTTTACAGCTGATATTTACAGTGATTTCAGGTGCACTGGCAGCTCTGTGTCCTTAACAATTGTGTTTTCTCGATGTTTCTTTTATTTTGATGGTGCATATTTTGAAATCTGGCAAGGCCCAGCAAGTGCTCAGACTTCCCTGAGTTGCAGCCACTCGCAGTCGTGGGTAACTTCTCTTCTAATTCGGAGGTTTTTTGCTACTATACAGCACCTGAAGCACACAATGAACTTAAAGGAAATTCACCACGAGGTTATTCCGAGAACAATCTCAGCCCTGCAGTAGAAAAGGGCACGGTTTGCTGTTACTTGGACTTAATGGCTTTAAAATAAGAAATAAAAAACTGCCCACCTCCCAACAAAGATGAATTGCTGTCTGCTATCTTGTTTATAATTAAGTAAATGGATCAACCTGAAGCACTGAGGAGCGTGGCAGGTTTACCCAGGACTCCAGTAGTAGCCAGTGCTGCTGACAAAGCACCAGTATTTTCATTAAATTGCTGACTCTGTACTTCCTTTGCTGCTCGAGCTGCCAGTGGAATTCCTGAGTAGCCACGCGTGGCCGGTCTGACCCCCAGGTCTCGGGCATCCTCCCTGCTCTTCCAGGGCCATCCGAGGGATTCGGTGCGGGGAGGGATTCGGTGCTGGGTGCTGGGAGGAGGGAATGTGCCGGGCTCCGGAGGGAGCTCTGCCATTCGCACGTCGAGAGCGCTGCTGAAATTCGAGTGCTGCGAAGCGGGCGCAGAAAACCCCCTGGCAGCGCCGGCGCTGTTTGCCGGGACCAGCTGGCGTTGGGTCCTCGTTAATGAAAAGCTTGTCCTTTATGTAGGAACAAGAGGAAAATCCTTTCCGGTGTGGGAAACACGGGACTCCTTCCTCCCCTCCTCCTTCCCCTCCTCCCTCCAGGACGAGATTCCGAGGAGCCAACTGTAAATGCCACGCGAAATGCAATTAAAAGGTGTCTGTGACCAAATGTCTCGTCTTGCCCGCAAAAGGCTCAGTGGTGTTTTTAATCCCAAGTGAGAAACCACAGCTGAGCTCCTGCCACTGCTGTTCCCCGGAGAGCAGCAGGAGCAGGCTCCATCCAGGCTTTGCAGCTCCCCAGGGTTCTGCCTCTGCTTCTGTGCCCGGCCCAGGGAAGGATGAGGGTGTTGGAAAACTTGCTCGGTTTCTGCGAGGTGCAGGTGCAGCTCTGCCTTCGGCTCAGGGCTTGCTCTAAGTGTCAATGATTAACCAAGGTCGTTGCTCTTGTTTTCTTTGCCTCCGTCAAACACTCGGGGCACATGAGCAGCTGCTCTCGTTATTTCTGCCTGTTAGGAAGGGATCACCTTTCTGCATTCACATTTTGGGCTTCTTTTGTAGGCTTTCAGTTGCTGGTACAAGTACTGGGCCAAATAACGTCTGTTTGTCCAGCTGAATAAAGTGAGGACTCTTTCTTCTAATTCTTAATTTCTCCTGACTCTGTCAGATGTGAGCTCTGTTTCCCAAGGTTACCATCACGTTCTTTGTGTCACCTTTCCTTGATCTTTTTGAGATTGTCATGCCTTGATGCATCTTCTCAGGTTTGGCCCTGTTCTTACGGGTGTAACAGATTATAAAAACCAGGTATAGTAGATCAAGAGAATAAATATGACATAAAATAAACAGAGTAGCTTGTTTTGTAGGTGTTGACTTGGCTTTATTTGGAAGACATTACAGTTCTGTTACCCCAGTAAACCTGAGATAGTGTTGATGTTGAACTAATGATTCTTTTCGTATCTCATGTGTGTTCTGGTAGATTATGAACTGCTTTTATGTGCCTTTTTATAGACCCTCCTCCTGTTTCCAGACTCTGTGTTTCAGGGCCATGAAGTGTAACCCGACGTGGTAAATCAGAGCTTAGCTGTGGTCTGGCTTGCACAACACGGGATGAGGATGGATTTCAAATTTAATAATGCTGAATGACATCAAGTCTTAGCAAGCTCCTGACTGTCACTCCTTGCAAATGGCTTTATTGGGCTTGTAATTGATGCTTGAGGTAATTAGTGCACGCTGCAGGGTGTTATCTGAATTCTCTGGGTTGATCAGCAGCCTGAGTGTCAGCAGTGTGGAAGCAGTTCTTGGTTCAGAAGCAGGAAGAGGACATTTTGGAGCCTGCCAAACTTGCATATTTTTGCTTGGAATTTTAGGAGCAGTGCCATGATTTACTTTTCTGCCACTTACAAGAGCTGCAGATGGGAAGTGGGGAGCTGTTTGCTAATAACAAAGCAGGGGTTTATCCTTGATGTAGGAGAATGTGTAGCTGTGCTGGAATCTCACAGTGGATGCTTGCAAATAACCCAGTGTTAACACTTGCCTAGGAAACGTGTTTAGGAACTCACTTTGTCTTTGAAATTGGGATGGACTTTGAATAATTTAATACACTCTGAAATGGAAAAGTGAGGACTGCTCTGCTCTGCTGCAGGGGCTTTTCCGGGGAGTAAAATGCTCAAAAGATGGGGCTCTCCTCACAAGTTTTCTGTATTTCTTTCAAAGCTGTGAAGATAACTGCTTAGGGCTTGAAAAGAGCTGAGGCTTCTGAATTGCAGGCTGTAAGTTCAAGTGTGGCTTGTTAGGAATAAATGCTCCCGTGCCGTTCCTTTAACAGTTTGATTCTAAGTGTTCAGTTTCTGTCTTGCCAAACTCATTTGAAGCTCAGCATCAGGCAGGGCTGAACTTTGCTAATCCTTCAGAAACGTTTAAAGTGCACACAGGTAGTTAATGAAGTCAGTGGGACTGCTGGGAGCGCTGCATTTAAGAGTTCTGCTGAATTAGGATGCATTTTCCAGGGGTAACCAAGAGACGCTGGCTCTGCCCCTGTTCATCTGCCTTGAGGGCTCTGCACGGGAAGGAAAATAATGGTGCAGAGCCCTCAGCAGACAAGAAGCATGCTGCTGCACTCTAGAACTGAAGGAGAAAAGATAATAAACCAATTGTAAAGAGCTTCAGATCTCTGCATTCTGTTCCAAACGCATCTCTCCAGCCTCTGGCTGAATCTTCTGTGGAGGGAAGTCAGGCTGTGGCCAGGAGGGAGCCAGGGCCAGCTGTCAGCAGGAGAAGCTGGCAGCTGGGGAAGTGTTTTAAAATAATTGTGTGGGGAAGAGCTCTCACGGCTTCCCTCCATGGCTGTCGTTCCAGTGCATCTCAGAATTAATAAAGTAAGATATCCCGATAGTGCAGGGGTGGGAGGCTGGAGAGTTCAGGCACCTTCCAAAAGCACAGGTTAAGGACTGGGAAACAAAGAGGGTGAAGATTGTTACACACAGGGGGTGGAAATGTTCATCAGATCTCATAGTATTTAACATTTGAACTCCCACCTGGTGCAGTCACGGGTTGGAATCCCAGCCTCGTTCAGAGAGAGTATTTTCAGACTGTGCTTTTGGTATGTTTTGCTGTGGCACACACTGGATTTCCAGGCTTCTCTGGGGAAAAATGTCTGGCTTGCAGTGAAGGGCCAGAAGTGAGAGGATTTGCCTGTGTTTTTTATTTGTGAAGGAGAATATTTTGCTGAAGTCTTTGCCAAAACCCTGCCAGGGCAGGAGCGTGAGGACAGGGGCTCAGTTTAATCGATTTCTACAGAAGCTGCTGATTTCCTCACTGCACAGCTCAGGCTTAACAGATAGGGCTCTTAAATTTCGACACAATAGATCTGTTCTGCAGAAGCACTGGGCTTAGTGCAGTTTTTAAAAAAATCAGTAAATCCTCACCAGCAGCACGAGAAACAGCAGCATTTACAGCTGAAATACAAATAACTCCTTAATGGGACAGCATTGAACTCTCATTTTTTATTTGGTGACACAGACTTTTATTAAGTAGTCAGCTTAATGAAGTGAGTTCATCTGTTCTGTATCAGATGCAAATGTTCAGCTTGTGGCCTCTTTTCTTCATCTCTCTTCCCTGCACATCCCTGTGCCCCACCCCAGGGTGTAAATCCCACGATAGAGCTCTGCAGGCTTTGGAGCAGCCCTGGGATGCCCTGGGATGCCCTGGGAGGCTCAGGTGATCTCCAAGCAGTTTATGACCTCAGCACTGCCAGGCTGCAGCAGTGGATGTTCCCCAGGGCTCCCAGGGGCAGGGCTGTGATGAGCTCTCCTGTTAGGGCACCGTGACCCCCTCTCTCGTGTCCCCTCTGCTCACCAGCAGCTCCCAGGGCACCAGTGTAAAGTTATTTAAATACCATCATTTTCAGCCCCTGCAAAGCTCTGAAGTGAAGGCTCTGCATCAGGTGAGAAGAATTAAATTGCTGTGACTGTGATTCAAGTGGAACCAGGGCAATTTAAATTGATTCGGCCACCTTCAGTGGCACTTTGGGCACTGCTGTTGTAATTACACTTTGAAGAGGATGTGTGTCCATCTCCAGCTGTCAGTCACCTTGTCACAGGGCTGTCCCCAAATGAGGTGTGACTGATCCCATTTGGCCAGGCTCAGTGTCTGGGGGCGGCTTCCTCGGCTGCCCCAAGGAGCTCACCTGTGCGTGCCCAGTGTGAGGGCTGAGCCAGGGAAGGGCTTTGGATGTGCTTAAGCTGTGCCTGGATGAACAGGAATGGAGCCTTGGAAGCGTGGGAGGCTGGGGTAGAAGCCTTCCCAGCAGCTGATCTACTGGACAACAAATCTGCCTTCTCTTCCCAAAAACTTAAAGGTTATATTTTATTTTAATTTTTTTCTTCGGTGATAGTGGGAGATTAAAGAGACTCAAGAGAGTGAAATCTAAAAGTGATCTTGGCAAAGTGTCAGAATTTTTGCTGCATTAAACCAGACCCTCATTTCTAAGCTCACACATGAGCTTCTCAGCTGCCCTCAGGAAAACAACAGCCCTGAGTGTGTTTGTGGTTGTAACCTGTCCAAGGTTAAAGATGAGCTGAAGAGGACATCAACCCTGGGAGCTCTGCAGTGCTCTGGGATTCTGCTCCTTGCCTCTGGAGCAGAGCTCTGCTTCATTTGGGTGCTGAATTCCAAGAGCCAGGTTGGAACAAGGGGCAGGACAAGAGTCTCCAGCCCTGGAAGTGCTCAGTGTCAGTGTGGTGCTGAGGTCTGTGGTTTTGTGGTGGACCTGGGTTCATGCTTGGGCTCAATGATCTCAGAGGGCTTTTCCAACCTTAATGACTCCACAATTCTTCTCCCCTCCCCCCCCCCTTTTTAAAATAAAAAAGAAAACATAACTCAAACAGTCTCTCAGCATAAAATTCTGCTTAATCTTTAAACCCATAAATTGTTTTTCTTTGTAAGAAATCCCTGCTAATACCAGATTAGCAGAGCTGTTTCCCTGCTTTGCTCTTCCACCTATTCCATAGGACATGCTGGTATTCCCAAGTAAAACTGCTGCCACAATATGGATTCTTAAAGGGAGGGAGGGAAGAAGAAACAATTTTTGTGTTACAAATGACTCTGGTTTTTCTATAGCCTTGAATAATTATAGCTGAAGTGATTGTGTAAAGTGGGATTTAATTTTTAGCTGAAAGTTGGATGGGTTTGGAAACAACTTAAATTTTCTTAATATAATCCAATTTACAGTTTAAATGGCACTTGGAGTAACAGTAGGTGCTGTAACTCCTATGGTTCTTTGTAGTAGGAAAAAATAACCTCACAGAGGATTTGTACATGAACAATTGGAAAAGATTTGGATCCAGAATGTGCTTTTTTGTCTCTTTCGGTTGTGGCCCTGTGTGGAGGTGATGGCTTTCCTCATCTAGGTAGGACCCCATCACCACAGGAGCAACATTTCTTTGGAATACTCTTCTGGAAGGAAGGGACACTTCACAGCAATTCTGTTTCTGCCTTGGGAGAAACACCTCGACTTGTTTGTGCTTCATGTGTGTGAATGAATGCCTGAGAGGCAGCCGACAGGGGAGAGGAACTGGGAAGGGTGTTTAGGATGAGAGCTTAGGTCAGCTGAGGATGCACAGGTTCTGAGGCTGGCTTTTATCCCTGAGCAGTGAGCTCGGTGCCTCGGCTCAGGGCATTTGAGAGCCGCCTGTGCTGGCCGCGGGCTCAGCTGCTCCGCACAGCTCCTGCGTGGGAGCGTTTCCTGCAGCACAGCCTGGGGACAACGGGCTCCTTCCCCGGCTCTGCTGCAGCAAGGAAACACGAGTTACCCTGAAAAATTCCAGAACTGCTCTGAGAGAGTGAGCACAGCTACACAGCCAGCCTGGGTTGGGCTGGCACCACAGCTTGATTTGCTCTCAGTGAAAGCAGGTGAAACCCTCTGCCCCATGTTGGTGCTGAGGAAGCCCCAGCCTGCAGCCCGAATTTAGCTCTTGCACAGCATTTGGAAGAGCATCAGCTGCTCAGAACTGTCCCTTCTAGCTCTTCATTCCCGGGCTGCTTTAAGCAGAGCTGTGGGAGGGGCAGCACTGGTGCCTCTTCAGTAGCTGGACCTGGAGCTGCAGCTCTGGGTCAGTTTTGAGTGATCTTAAGGACCCCAAGAGTGAATGTGTTCTGCATGCCTGAGTGTTCAGTTGTGAGGAAGGGCAGTACCCAGTGATGGAGTCTGGGATGAAGCTCAGGGTTCCATCCCTCCTCCTGCAGCAGCATTCCCACAGGCTGAGTCTTATTCCCAAGTAGGAAGTGAAATGCATGTAGGATTATGGTTATGAAACTCGTGCAAAGCCATATGTATGCACTTGTTCAGCACAAAAAAGGGATATAAGCACCCTGGTTTAACTTTAGATGCTGCCTTAGGGTTCACCTTCCCTCGTGCCTTTCCTCTCATGCTCCTGGGGTGAACAGAATGTAACACAGAATCATAAAATCATGGAATGGTTTGGGTTGGAAGGACCTCAAAGCTCCTGCAGTGCCACCCCCTGCCATGGGCAGGACACCTTCCACTGTCCCAGGCTGCTCCAAGTCCCTGTCCAACCTTGGACACTTCCAGGGATCCAGGGGCAGCCACAGCTGCTCTGGGCACCCTGTGCCAGGGCCTGCCCACAGGGAAGGATTTTTTACTGCTACCCAATCCAAACTGACTTTTTCAGTTCAGAGCCATTCCCTTTGTTCTAGCACTCCTTGCCCTTGTAACACCCCACTGGCCTGGCCATCTCAGACCAGGCTGTGGCTTTAAAAGCCCACACTGAGAATTCTGCCTCTTTACCTGGTACTTGGAGTTACCTGGTGCAGTGTGTACTTCGTACCTTCACTCTCCTTAAAACCAGAGGGAAAATGAACTTGCTTCAGCCCTTCTTTGAGGAATCTTCCTTTGCCAGCTGTGCTCTGCAGGGTCATTTAGCAATTCCCAGCGGATGAGGCATGAAACAATCCATTCCCATTAGCAGACCCTGCTTTGAAAGGCTTGCCTGTACCTTTAGCAGTACATGCTCCGTGCCCTGAGCTTGTGCTGGAATATCAGAGCCCTTCCCTGGCGCAGGAGTTTAGGTGACAAGAATTGCCTTCCTGAACTGAGAACTCTTCCCTGGGGGAGAGCATTACACTCCCTGTGACCAGGCACCCGTGCCCATGAATACCTGGGTGGGAACAGAGACAATTAAGTGGTGTCACTCATTAAAAGCACTGGCTGGGTTTTTCCTGCTGCCTGGAGAGAGTTTTCCCTGCGGCAGCGTCGGGAGTTCCTGTGCAGAGGCTGAGCGGGGACGGCGCTGCTGGAGCAGCTCAGAGCTGGATTAACTTCAAACCTAAAAATAGCCCACAAGCCATGGCAGGCAAAACCGCCTTTTCCTCCAGTGATTCATGGGTTCTGAAGGGAGGGCAGAGAAGATTCAGCTGTGCTGCCTCCTCTGGAGCCCTGGCAGAAGACAAGGGAGCTGAGTCCAGAGCCCCTTGAGGAGGTGGGATTCCTGCAGCTGTCCCTGCTCAGCACACAGCAAATGCACTTTTCATCTGATTTTACTGAAATGAAATACTACACCAAGTTCTGTTTCTCCATAGTTTGGGTTTTCCTCAGCCTTCTAAGGTTGCGTTTGGGACAGTTGCATCCTAATATTTTATCACTTGGACGATTATGAATGACTTGTATTAACTTTTTCCCCCATTCCTTCTGTTCCATATCAGGATTTGCAATAATGCCTTTTGTACAGCTGCTCTCTGCTATTGGTCAGGTGAAGTTCAGGGTGTTCCAGGTCTGGTAGAAAGGAGTAGTGGGAACCTGCTCAAGTGCAGCCTGTTGGCTCTTTCTTTTTTTATTCTGAAGTGGTACAGCAAGACTAACTTGGGGTTTTTTGACACTACAACAGCTTTTCAGCAGCAATTCTGTTGATGATTGCCTGTGGAAATAAAAGCTTGAGCTGTTTTTGAGCAGTCTTACCCTCATTGCTCTTGCCAGAAGAGCAGCAATGCTGTGTGAGTCGTTTGCACACAGGTAGGCCTTACCCTAATGATGTTTGCAGTTTCTTATTAGGTTATACCATAATCCCTGAATGTGATTAACTGGCAATTTACACTTGAGAGCCCTGGCTTTTACTTATAAAAGCTACAGAGAAATAAACTAGAGAAACAAATTGGGAGTTAACGGTGCAATCAAAGATATAAATGTGCCTCTGCAGTGTGAGTGCTGCTGCTTTGCTGGCTCGAAGGACAGAGTTTTACTCATAGTAGAAGGGGAATTGCTGTCTAAGACAGCTTTTAGTAACATGATGAACAGCAGAGGTGCTTAAGAGCATGTAAAGCATGTTTAGTCTTTATGGGCAGCATTAGTTAATCTTGTGGGCAGAGGTAAAGTGAATATTCCCACCTATGTGTAATTTATAATGTCATGATTTGTGAAAATGCAGTTTAGAACAGTTCAGCCAGTGCCCTTCTCAGCAGTGGTATGAAAGGTAGCGTTGGCTGCACGTTTAAAAATAAAACAAATGTTACTGGTAGTGTGTTGGAAAGTTGTGTCTGAGCTGGTTAAGAACCCAATTACTGCAGAGCAGATCCTTTTACAGCTGCTGGCAGTGAGCAAATGGGAGTTGCCATCACAAAGAAGGATCTGCTCATGAACACAGTTTCAGCTCGTGGGGCTTGGAGTCGGTGGTGACTTATGGGGAGAAGTGCTGTTAAAACACCTGGTGTCTGCTGGAAGGAAGAGGTTGCAAAAATTCTAAAACCAGAAATGAGTTTTAGGAATTGGTTCTGCACCTTCTTTTGGCAGAGAGCTGTAAGCCTCGATCAGAAGTGTACTGTCTGTGGTCCCACCTCAATTTCAGCTTGAAGCACTTTGAGTGCTTCCACATCTCATCCTCAGCACCATTTGGTTGTCAGCATCAAGTGAAATGATTCTCCCCTCTGTGCTGTCAAAAGTGATGGGATGGAAGAGGAATTCTCTCTCAGCATAAATGGATAGATATGTTAACCCAGCAATCCTATTTTCATGGTGGATTTAATCCAATAAAACCTTCTGTTATAGTCATGGAGGTTTTCTCGTTGGTTTTTTCGAAGGGTTTACATTTCTGTCTGTTTTATGTACTGTTCTCTGCTCCCACAAAGTTTTCATTCCCTTGCTTGAGACACACTGCAACCAGAAGTGGCTGCTGCTACATTTCCTGCCTGTCTGAAGCTCCAAAGCTGCATGACTTCAAACACAGCAAAGTTAATGGATACTTGGATTCCTCAGCCCAATTTGGTGGTTGGAATTCATTGTGTCAGCTGTTAATAAAAGAATGCACATCGTGCATTGACAGTACTGGGAAGAGGCTTCAATTCTTCTTCCCATTCTCTTGAAGAGGATATCTGTAGGATGGACCATCAGTTTTGAGTAAAATAAATGTACATTTGTGCATGTGTGGCTTTGAGACCTTCCTTGGAGAGGCTTTATCAGGCCCACTCAGTGTCATCTCCTTTAGGAGGATGTTGATCAGCTTGTGATGTTTTGCATCTTCCTCCTTGCTGCTTTCAAAGCCTCAGTGTTGATTATTTATAAGAGTTCTCTCCTTTGCCTTTCAAAATTTAAACTTCTTGGAACTTAACTTAAAAGTACATTTTTAAAAAAGTAGTGGAGAAATTGCTTCTCAGATGAGGCTGTGCTTTATGTGCTGTTGTTTCGCTGACGAGCAGCAATTGTTCACCCTGCAAACCCAAACGTTATTTTCTAAACAGCTGTTTTTCAACAATTGCTGCTGTCAGTGTAAAAGCAGTTGGTTTCTGTAGGAGGGGCTGACTCCCTTGAAGATGTTGTCATCCCACTCCTCCATTGCCTTTCTCCTCCCCCCC
>VZRX01019030.1:3741-71829 GCA_013398075.1 Notiomystis cincta | reverse complement strand
TACACATCTTTGGGCAGTGTGCCAGCAGAGGGACATCTGTAACTGGAGCTCGCTGACACTGTCATGTGAGAAGCAAGATAACAGCAATTAATTGTTAATATTGGACTGACTGTGAGCTCCTGGCCTGTTTGACCTCTTGGGGTGCACCCTGTGGCCAGGGTGCAGGGAGAACTTGTGGTGTTTGGAGGGTTTATTCCATTCTTTATGGAAGTTGTGCTGTGGCTGAAAGGGAGAGCAGGGGAAATTCTCTCACTTGATGCTGAGCTCTTATACGTTGCAAATACCAGTTTTAGTTTAGATATTGTAATATTGGTTTAGCTTGAATGTGTAAGGGTGGGGAAAGTAATCCCACTCTGAGGTTTGCAGATCCTCCAGGATCCCACGTGCATCTCCCCCCTCTGGGTTCTCAGCTGAGTGTTCCTGTTCCCTTTCTGTGCCGGACGAGCAGAGGGGATGCAGGACACACCCACAGGCTGTCCATGTGGTGCATCACTCCACTGAAATAGGGCAATTATTCAGCACTTCCAGGTTTGGCACCACGTCAGAGCTGCTCCATCTTCGTGAGGAGACAGGGTGTAGGATCCAAGACTTGCCAGCTTTGTTGAACTGGATAAATTTCCATCTTGTGTCTGCTGAGCTGCTGGGAAGTGTTGCCAGAGCGCCCTTCCTCAGAGCATCTCTGCAGGGCGTGGCCCTTGTGGGTTTGTAGCCAATTTTTAGGTAACCAACAAAGACTGAGGAACAGAATTGGCTAAAACAGAAGTAATTCTGGAGGAAGGGAAATGGGAAGTGCAGAGCTCTTAATGGGATTATTAAAGACGTGAAGTAGGAGGAAAATAGGTCTGTGTGGAGCACGGTCATCAACTCTGAGACTTCATTTAGCTCTTGGTAAAACTGGAAATGTTGAACAAAAGCTTCCTGATTCACCTGTCTGGGGGCAGCCACCTGGTGTCAGTGACAGGGGATCAATTCTGCTTTACATAGTTGGTATTCATTTATACCACAGTAGAAATTATGTCATTTATAGAACAGTTTTTATAATTAGTAGCAATTGGTGTAATTAATATTACTTTAATATGGAGTTAATTGGGTGAAAATGAGATGCTTAATAACACAGTGATAAGAAACACTGTAAACACAATCCCACAGAATTGTCCTTTAGGATTTGGTAGGAGTTGTCTGAAGTCTGACTTCTTATGCACATCACAGACGTGCAAGAACTTGGGATTTCTGCTTTTTTTGGGAAAGCCTTGTTCTTTTCACCTCATTTGCTTATCTACCTAAACACCAACAGTTTGAGGTTTTTGTGTTTGAACTATTAAATGAATTACTTGTTCTTGTTTTAATTGTGATGAGTAAAAATGTGTCAAATTCAAAATAAACAAACCAAAAGCCCCACATCCACTTCAGAGGGCTGGTAAATGAATTCATGCATCTTCTGTTACCAGGCTATGACAGGATCTCTGTACTAATTGAGCAAATATCTATAAAAGGCTTCAAACTCAGCAAAAGCTGTAGATGCTTGATTGCAGCATCAAACTGTTAATTCTGGATGTCTTGTTTTATTTGCTCTGTGATTTGAGGCTCAATTAATAGTCTGACTGAAGAGTGTTTGTTTGAAAAGTGACTTGAGCAGTGCTACCAGGAATCACAATTAAACTGTTTGTAAATTGGAGAGCACTGGCTGAAATGGCCTTTGGCAGGTTTGCAGGTGGGCAGAGTCAGGAACAGGAAAAACAAATGTAGTGGAAATTCAAGTTATCATTAGACAGTTTGTGGAAAAAAATAGTGTAACAACAGTCTTGCCAAGATAATTCAAGAAGGACTTTAAGACTTGGTTGAATGGTATAAACAGCCCCTGTTTGGCACAGTAAAAGTGAAGTGAATGAATAAATCCAGAATATGTTATTTCTTTGTACTTTTTCAAGGTACTTCAATAAAACAGCCTGAGGGGAGAGTTCCCTTCATTAAGGAAGTTCCATGAATCCTGAATAAATTGAGAGGGGAAGGGTCAAACAAATGGACTGGGGAATCAAGCCTTTAAAAATTACTCACAATGATATTGATTAACAGAACCACTGTTCTTAGTTCTGAAACTCAGAGTTCCAGGCTATCAGATAAAGTTCAATTCCCATTCAGAAATGTGAGGGGCACTGTCCCTTTTAAATGTGGGATTGTTTCTGTGGGAATCCCAGGATTCCCCCTACCCTGAGGTAATGAACTCCTGCAGGAGAATATTCCAGCAAGGAAAGTGCCCTTCTAGTGAGTGAAAATCCTTCAGAAAACCCCTGTGTGTGCTGTAGCAGATCAGGGATTTTGTTTTGCTGCCCTGACCCTTGCCCAGTGTGCAGTGAATCCTTGTGCCTGGTGCTTTCCAAGATTCCTGGCCTTTAGTGGGACTGGGCTGTGCTGGCACAGAGGTTGTTCCTCAGCTGAGATGGCTTTGGGTTCCCTTGGGCTCCAATGCTTTGCTATGTAACAGTTCTGTCATTGATATGTTTAGATGTCAAGCAGCTGAGCTCAATATTAAAGTCTAACTGGAGACCTCTGTGCCTTTTGGGGTTTTTAGGGAGCCCAGGGCTCTGCAGGAACAGCCCAATCCCAGTCTGTGTCCCAGGTTTTCAAAACGAGCCCTCAGGTGCTCAGTGGGGTCAGGCACTCCTGCAGTTCTGCCAAACCACATCTGGAATGTGTTTCAGAGACCCAAACTCTGTTTTCATAGCATGAAAATTGAGCTCTTAAGAGATTTTGGAGCTGTCTTGGGATCCTTAAAGGAGTTCACTTAATGTTTGCTGGGAGGATGTGGTTTGGGGGGAGGGGTTTAAGTGCCAAATTACTCTCAAGTAGATTATTTGGGCTCTGTGCTGACTTCACTGGTGGCCAGATAAAGGGCCAGGTAAATCTCTATTTAATTACACCGTGCTTCCCCATGGGACAGATTCCAGAGTGCTGACAGTGATTGTGCTGGTTGTAATCGGATTTGGGGCTGTAAATTCTGCCTAAAAACATGCACTGGAGAGCTTCTGCCACTTCCATGTCTGGATAGAATGCAATGTGTGATGCAGTGTAGCTAAAAGTTCAGTAAGGTTGAAAGGAAGAGGGGGGAAAAATGTTCTGAGCAGTGTAAGAGATGAGGACATGGGAAAGTTTGTAGGTTTTTGTTTTCTGAGAAACTTGTCAAGATGTTCAGTGCCTGCAAGTGCTGGATAAATATGAATTCGTGTTTCAGTTCAGCATTTTGTGTATGTAGGGTCTGAGGAGTCTGTGCTGATCACCTTAAATTAAGCCTGGCCACATTAATGATGAGTGGAAACGTGGACTGGTGTTACCTGGAACAGGAAGAGCTTCTTGGCCCCACAGCTGAAACATCTCGCTGGCTGTGAAATGTTCCTGATCTATTCCTTCACTCTTCGGTAACAGTTGTTTTTCATCCATGTGCAATTTTCCTCTCCCAAAATAATTTCTCCTCTGGGACAGATTGCTGTTAGATCCTTCCTGGAATACATTTCTCCAGGGTTTTTTTCTGGGAGGAGATGCCACATTTGGAACGCTTGGATGTAAATCCAACCCCTCCTGCACAGGGCTCCGTCTGCCGCGCATGGAGCAGTTTTGGAGCAGCTTTTCTGGGGGATGAATTAAATCCCAAAATGGCCATTCAGTGGCACTGCTGGGGAGGCAGGAGAGCAGTTCCCATTTTTGTTGGTGGTGTTGGATTCCCTCCTTGCCTGTGCAGTCGCTGGCACACCCAGGGCCGTGTCCCTGGCCCAGAGGGCTGAGGGATTGTCCCTCCACACAACCCCACCCAGCTCTGCTTTCTCTCAGCTCAGCTTTCCTCCTGTGCTAAAATGGAGATGAAATCACAGCTCGTGGGTTTTGAGATTCAATCTAATGGTTTTTGCTGTCTGCTAGAAATTAATTTACTGCTCATTTGAAATAACATCTCTTTATCATGTTAATTAACTGTGTTTAAGGGGAAATAATAATGGAATATGGGTTTTTTCCCTCCTTTCCTTGAGCAGTGAGGAGGACAGTTTTTTCTTTCCCAAACAAAACAGGTTTCTAATTAAATACAGAATAACTCCTTGAAACTCTGCTTTGGGAGAAATATTTGGCTTTTTTTGCCTGTTCCTTTTTAAAAAATGGACAATAGAGACTTGCAGTAATTAAAATATATATTGAAAAAATCTGGGAATTCACAAGTGACTTTTTAAAAATGTTGTCTTGATGGGAAAGCAAAACACAGATTATATCCAGAGACTCAGTCTAAAATGCTGCTGCATCATTCTTCCACCTCAGAATTAGAGGTTTATTCCCTTAACAATAAGCCAAGCACTCCTGTCTGGCCCTGTGGGCTCCCAGGGCTGTGAAGCTGAAGGACTAGAAGCTGGATCAGCCCTTGCTGTGCACATGTCTGAAAATCTGAATTTCTCCCCCCATCTTTCCGTGGCACCTGAGGCTGGTCCTGCCCCTCTGATGGGTCACTGCTGTCATGAGCTCCGGGACTGCTCACTGTTTATGGCTCCTCCAGTGTTTTCCCAGAACACAGGGAAGGCACCCAGGTTTTCTGCTGGTGTGGTGATGGATTTTGCTCCTCATTAACTTTGCCAGCTCATTTCTGTTTCTGGAGAACTCCTGCAGCTCCAGGTGTCCTTCTGGGCTGGGCTGGACTCCTGCTTTTCCTTCCCGTGCTGCTCCCCCAAGGCTCAGGATGTTCTGAGCTGGAAGGGGCCCCCAGGAGTCTGAGCAGCTCCAGGACTCAGCTGCTTAGGGAAAAGTTGATTCCATTTGATTTTTCAGAGGAAAACTGCTGTGGTTTTACTTGTGGTGTTGGGATTGTTTATCCTGTTCCTGAGGGATGCTGGATCAGAACTTGTGGACTTTTGGCAGTGTTGGGTTAATGTTTGGACTCGATCCTGAAGGCTTTTTCCCACCTAGGTGATTCCATGGTTTCCTTGCAGCCCAATCCAGTATCATGAACCTGTGGTGGGACAGAGGAGCAGAATCTCTTTAGCAGATGGGTGAGAGAGGCTCCTGTGGGGTGCCAGCTCTGCCTCCCCCTGTCAGCACACCAGACCTTGCCTGGCTGAGGAGGAGACAGTCCAGATTCCCTTGACTGCAGTGAACTCCCAGAGCCAGCAGACAGGGAGAGCTGCCCAAAGCCTCCCTTGGAAGATTCTCCTTCACCTTGGGAGCCTTCCTTTTCTGGGCTGGAGGGCTCTGGAGTCAGACCTGTGGTCAGCTGAGGAGCAGCTTGAATGCTAAATATTATAATATTCATTTATTTACTTACTCCTCCTGAAAATTCCTTAGGCAGGCAGCAGGTTATTCCACACACCCTGGGTACCTGCCTCACCCTTGAGAGAGGCCCCAGAATTTGGAGCTCTGCTGCAGCCAGTGCATTCCCTGAAAAAATCCCTTGGAGGAAGGAAAAAAAATCCCTTGGAGGAAGGAAAAAATCCTTCCTTTCTGCCCTGGGAATGTATGAAAAACCTGGCTAACAAGGGGACCAGAACTCGGGTGTCTTTCCTCTTCCTGTACAGATCTGAGGTACAATTTTAGGTGTTTGATAGAGAACATTCTGCAGCAGCAGAGTTTAGTGATGACCCAGTCCAGCTGCACAACTGGGGTGTAAATCAGGATATTCCTTTAGAGCTGTAATTTGTACTAAGCCATACAAGGCTATGTACTGCCCATCAGTGTTCAATAGAAAGCTCATTTTTATAACAGGTCAGTGATGAATACCTGATCACAGGGCAAGTACTGCCCTTGTCTTCTGAATTGTGATGACAAAATGAGGAGTCTTGATGGGGTCAATGGTTACCATAAGCCTGTACCTTTTGTGTAATGATCATTTTCTGAGAGGGTAATTAATGAACTGTTTAAGTTATGGAGGACATTGATATTATTGACACTGATGTATGAGCTGGATTTTTAATGGAGTGGATGTGCTGACTGTGGGAATACTGTTGATAAATCAGACTTTAATTTTATGCATTCAGCTTGTGCTTAGAACTATCCAGGTATTTTTAGAACCCTGGGATGATTTACATATTCATTTGAAAGTGTCTTTGTCAAACCAGCATGTGGAGTTTGTTTTCACACCCTGCACTTCAGCCTCTGCTGTGCACAGACACTGTCCTGCCCTCCAGCCACAGGGGCATGGAACCCAGCTTGGGAAATACCTTCAGCATCATCAAATCACACCATGAGCCCAGCACCACTACCCTGCTCACCACTAAACCACGGCCCAGGTGCCACATCCATGTTTTTTGTACAGTCCCAGGGATGGTGACTCCACCAGTGCCCTGGGAAGTGAATGTTTGAGAGGATATGGGTGAGGCAGAAAGGCAGCCAGAGCCTGGGGCTGCAGAGCCAAGGAAGACCTTGGCAAAGGTGATGAAATGTTCTCTTGTCCTTGGGCTCTGTACAGAGCCTCTGTCAGGTGAGCAGGAGGGGCAGCATTTTTTGGGTTTTGCTGCTGTACTCTGC
Source organism: Notiomystis cincta (assembly GCA_013398075.1). Classification (NCBI taxonomy): domain Eukaryota; kingdom Metazoa; phylum Chordata; class Aves; order Passeriformes; family Notiomystidae; genus Notiomystis; species Notiomystis cincta. Next base: position 65,340 of record VZRX01019030.1, on the reverse strand, counting down.
TGAGAAAACTTGTTTTAATTTCTCTACTGCTGGGAAAAAAACCAACAAAAAGTAAAAACCTCCAACCGTGAAGAAAAGCAACAAAACCAAATTTCTGGTTCTTTCTCTGGCTCTTCTCTGTCTCAAAAAAAAAAAAAATTTCCTTTTGCTATTTCAAATGAAAAAATGTTTCAACTTTGAGCCTAAACCCGAATGGGTGTTTTATTTGAATGTGTGATAAATAACTGCTGTACTTTGTTATTGCTGGGTTTAGTTATGGTGGTGAGATAAACCAAACCAGAAAATCAGTCTGCTGCAGACACTGAGAGAACATTACTCACGGTTGTAGCAAAACTCTCCCAAGCACTTACCCAAAATAGCCACCAACCTTGAGTTGTTTTGGATCTGAACCCCTGGGAGCTGAGTGAGTTATGCAGACAGGAGACACAGATTACAGGTGAAAAATCACATGCAAAGGTGCTGCTGCCTTGGAAATAATGGCTGTGCACAGTGTTTCAGAGGGAAATGAATCAGCCTGACGGTGCTGTAGCTTATTTCCTAATTGCCTCAGGTGATGGAGGATTATAAGACAAAATGGCCAGTGAGAGATTTTTGACACGTTCCTATTGCTTTGGTTGGCACCTTGGCTAAAGGGTGAGATGGAGATGTGGTTATTTTCCTGGTCCTGCCCCCACCCTGTCTGCTGGCTCTGGATAAATCCCAGCCCCTCCTTTTCCCAGGAAACCAGGCTGCAAGAGGGATGGTGACTCCACTTGCTGCAGGGGGGTGGGAAGCACTTTGACTTAGACTTGATGAATTTTTGGTCATATAACTGACTAAAGATCTCCAGCAATATCGTTATTGACTTGTCTGAGTATTAATTTGGGGTGGAGGAGGTTTTTCTGGTGCTGGTGAAGGTTTTTCAGCTTCAGTGCCTCTTGCCACACCAGCTCTGGGTGTGCTGCAAATGCCCAAGAGCCATTTCCAAATACAAATGGATTTAAAAACCTGAAGCTTTGGATTCAAATACCTGAAGCTTTTAGCCCATGACAAAAACAAGTTCTAAGAACACCAGTGCAGTGGCATTTTCTGTGAAACCACTCATAAATGCCCTCAAATAAGGCAGTTTTCCTGATGTGTAACTTACACAATGCAAATGGAAAATTTGGCTCCCATGTTTCAGTTCGTGACTCATCTCAGGGAACGTCAAGACCTGTGATAAATCCTGCCACCAAAAAATTGTCCTCATTATTTTTCTCTGTGCTGGAATCACTTTAGTCTTGGCTGGGAGGTAAATTTCCATGGCTGATGGGAGAAAAATGGGTAGGATCTGATTCAGTAGCTGAGCATCTCTTTTTGCCCTCAGTTGTGCAGGACACGGAGCTGGGAGGACCCCTGGCCAGACCAGCACTGGGTCAGCAGCTGGGTCAGCTCCACGTGGAGCCCCAGAGGGGAAATCACTCTTTGGCAAGACTGGGAGGGGGGATAACACTGTGCTCTGCTGGCCTGAGTACCAAACTGATGCTTAAGAACAGAATTACTGTGGTCATCACAGTGGCATTACCAGCCTTTCTCACTGGCCATCCCCATGTCCAGATCAGCCATTGGACATGGTGGAAGCTGCCAGCAGCTTCTCACAGGAGCATCTTTGTGGCCCCCCTGCTACCAGAAACCAGGCCTGGGCAAACCAACACAGGGTTTTATTTCCTGCAAGTTTGTAAAATCATGCCTTAGTTCTTTCAGTGAAGTGAATGTTTATTAGGAATAGAGAAATGCTTGTGTGTGTGACATGCCCATGGCAAGGGGGTGAGGACTAGAGGATTTTTAAGATCCCTTCCAACCCCAGCTGTCCTGTGATTCCATGAAGAGTTGAAGTTCTGGCAGTGCTGTCACATAAACTGGACTGTTGTGTAGCCTTTCCATCCCCCAGACCTAAGCAGAGGTCTCAGTAAGCCATGTGAGTGTGGGGGAGAGAGTTCCTGAGGTTCAGAACCCCATTTTTTTTTGTAGGGGAAGCAATTTATAGCAAACTTCAGTTCAGCTTCACCTCTCTCCTGTCTCTATGACAGCAGCAAAGCTGGATTTGTGTGAGTGGGGCTCTCCTGGCCTTTGGTGAGAGCCTTCTCTGACTTAGGAATTGTGTCAAGTATTAATACAAATACTCAACACAAAATCATCTGTGCTTCTGGTGATATTTATTGCATTTTAAATCCTTGTACTTAGCAGTAGCTCTGGCATTTCCTGGCTCCAGAAGGAATGTGGAGGTCTGGGGCAGTGGTACCTGGCATCACTCTTGGATACCCAGAGGTATTTCTTTCTTCTGGCTTCTTACTTTCTTTGTGCTCTGGGCTGGTGGCAGCAGTTGTTGCTCACCTGAACAGGCATTTTGAACTCAGCCACCAGCACTGAGAATAATGTGTGTGCCACCTGGTACCTGCTGTTAAACACCAGCTGGAAGTGCTGGATCCTGGTGGTGCCTTTGCTCCTGCTGTGGCACAGGTGCTGCAGTGAGGGAAGGCACCTGGACACGTTTCCTTGGAGCTGAGCTGAGCACCTGAGCTTGACCCCACGGTGTCCCCAGCTCCTCCTGCTGCAGGGCAGGGCTCAGGGCTGGGGGTGGAGGTGGTGCCTTGGCTCAGCACCTGGACTCTGCCCTGTGTTTGGCCAGCTTTGCATAATTGATAAGCAAAGGCTGAGCTCAGGGTGTGAGCACCCTGCAGTGGCATCTGTCACCCGTGGATCCTGCACCTGCCAAAGCCAAGCTGTTCTGGCAGCTTGGAGCAGGAGTCTGAGAGGGGCTGATGTGCTTTTGGGGGAGCTGGAGTGACAGCAGCATGAAGGGATAAAGCTGCTTGATGGGCAACCTTTTCTGAGTTCCTGTTTCAGCAGGGGAATGTCCAACCCTGCTCCCGGAAAGCTCCAGGAAGCTGCTCATGTGTGTCATTCCCATCAGCCTGGTGTGAGTGACAGCAGGTTCCAGTAATTCCTGGAATTCCCTGATGGGGAAACCCACAGCCCACAGTAGGAATGCCAGTGTTTGCTGTTTGTGTCAGCTGGAGCTCACGGGACCAGGTGTTCCTCAGTGTCCCAGTGCTGCAAAGGTGAAGGGCTGGGGGTTCCCTTTGCTGGGAGAAGAGAGGGGTTTTTCTGTTCAAGAGCTCTGCTTTGGTATTTCTGTTGAAGCTTCCTCTGCTGTGTTTGAGTCTTACTTTGGTGGTTTTGTTCTGAGGAGTGGCCTGGTTTAGGGTTTAGCAGCTCGAGCAGTCCCCCTGCAGTTCGCTGTGTTCACCCTGACAGAATCTGGAGTGTGATAAATCGACTTCAGACAGAAACAGCTGATGGGGGGCTGGTGCTGACCAGGGTTTCACTGCCTTTAAAACCCCATTTGGGGGTTTAGAAACAAGGTCCAAAACCATTAGTGTAATCTTTGCAGAGATCCTGCTTTTTCTCCCCACAAACCTGTGTGCACAAGAGTGAGTTTTCCCCCATTTCTTTCCTTTCCAATCCTTAATCTATGCAAAGTGATGAATCTTGCAATTCTTTTAAGCTCCAGAGGAACAGAGACTGAGATGGGGAAATGAGTCACTAGAAAGGGTTAAGAAACCTGGGGTTTGCAGAGAGGGGCTCACAGTTTTCCAAGGGGAGCTGCTGCACACAGAAGATCCTTTCTGTGTACCGTGGAAATTACAGAACTGCTAAATTTAGGCTGAAGCAGAAGAACTTGGTTAAAACAACTCTGGGGTGTTTAAGCCCTGGAACAGTTTTACTCCCTTCTAGAGCCTGATTTCAGCAGAGCTTGGTGTGGTTTTCACCTGTTCAAATAAAACACCAAGTCAGCACCCCTGATTTTGGGAGTGTACAAGTGTGTGTGTATAAATAAAACCTACCTTTTGCTCCACTCCTGAACCAAACTGTCTAAAAGAGTTGTAGAATATTCTTAACCCAAGCCCTAATTTTCCTTGTGTTTTCACAGGCATGCAGCCTGATCAAAGTGCTTTTATTTCTTAATCTGATCTGCTTCTGTTGCCTCTCTTGCATTAGTTGCACTGATGGAAATGAGATGAGTTACACTGCCCAGGCAGGGAGTGTTGCAGGGATTTCAGGTACTCCACCAACAGTGTGTAAAGGACATGGCTCAGTTTTCCTGCTGTTAGAATTATTTTATTTCAGTAGATAATAAAAAGATTGGTGTTGATATGAACACTCTGGAAAACCACAATAAACTATGTCTTTTGCACCCCAATGGCCACAACAATTATTGTTCCATTTCAGCTTAGGCTCCTTCCAAATGTCAGAGGCTGTAGAATATTCTATTGCTAGGAATATCTGCTGGAGAAATGAACAAGTGAGGCATGGAACTGTTAGAGCAAAGGATACAAAAGCTCTCTTGTCACAGACAACATGCAAGTTTATATATCCCAGCTTGATTGTTAAAGGATATAGGTTTGGATAGACATTAAAAATACACAGTGTGTTGTACATACTTTTATTCCCACTTTTTAATCTCCTTTTTGCCCTGGGAATTCTTCAGGAAGAAAAATTCTTCACTGAAGGAAAATTTATCTTGCAATTCAAGTTGCCTGAAGATTTGCTACATGAAAACTTGATCTTGGTTAGGTAATCTCCTTTACACACCTAATTTTGTAAAAGTTAATTTTCTTAAAGCAACTGCTTTCTGAATATAGACTATTTGGGCTCTTGCCTGCATTGTACAACTCCGGGTTACAAAGAATGATCTGTGCATCACCAGACTCTTAAAATTTTAAGTACTGTGTGGAAAAAAATGTCGTGAACTTCTGGAAAATGGGATATTAATATTTGCCTTATTGTAAGTGTAGTGTGGTGGGTGATAAGTGGTGTTTCTGTATATTCATTGCATATCAAGATCACTTCTATCCTTTAGTTCTAACTGTCTTGCATTTAAAATTATTTTAAAATAAGTGTATTTAAATTATTAGAGCTGGTAGAACAAACAAGGATTTATTCTCATTATTTTACTGCTTCTGCTGCCTGCCAACCTTTGTGTGCTGCTTTGATGCCTTTGGCAGTTGCTTGGGGGATGAGCTGTAGGACAGAGAACATTTCTGGTCCCATGGAGTTGAGAGTCACCCACCAGCACCAGGGATGTCCCCAGCAGGGCTGGGCATTGTCACCTCCTTGGGAGCAGCCCAGAGGGATTTGGTGGCATTTTACAAAGGTTCTTCTAAACCCTCTCAGTGCAGATTCCAGCCAGAGATGGGCTTGGAACAAACCCAGGCTCTGACCTTTCCTGAATTTGAAAAGGTGAGTTTGAGGGCTCGGTTTTGGTGCTGGTGTGGGAATGACAGCCCAGCGTGAGCTCTGACTTCTACAACAAAGAAACATTGCAGTTTTGGAGCCTTGCCAAAAACCATCCCACATAAGCTGATGGTCTGAGCTGTCCTCTCTGAAACAAACTTCTCGAGGAAGCTCCTGGTTATATATTCAAATATGTGCTGGGTTCTTTCTCAAGTGGTGCTTTTAGCTCCAAGTGCCCAGAAGAATAGGCTTCCTCTCCCCCTGAAGGAACAGGCTGTCAGCAGCTTTGTGCTGGCACAAGGAGTGGTCTCATGACACAGAAATCCCCTCACTTTCATTTCAGCTGCGTGGTTTGCCCTGTAGAACACTTGGATGAAATCTAAAACTGTTTTACTGCCGTATCATTTTCCTGAGCTCTGACTAAATAACTGTTTCCCTCCAGCCCCTCTGCCAGCCTGATCTAAACCTCCATTTTGGGCAGTGTGTGCTTCACCTGAAGCTCACAAGCACCCTGATGGTGTGCAGCCTGTCCAGGTGGGGGGTTTTTTGTGTTCAGTGTTTTCACACCATATTTCTCCGTGGTGGTTCCTGCCTGTGCCACTTGCCATGTTTCCCTGTGGGCAGTTGCCTTGGGGCATATGCTGAGCAGGAATTTTATTTTTATTTTAGCATTTCTCAGGGCTTTTGTGTCAGTTTTGCAGTGGAGAGTTTGGATGGTTCCTGTCTGGTTTGCAGCCCTGGTCTGCTGCCACGTGAGCAGGTGTGGGAGCAGAAATCCATGGGATGGGATGGTCATGGTGGTTTGGTGGCAGCCAAGGATGAGGCACAAACCAGCATTTAAAGAGCGAGATGCAGCTGGCTGGGAGCCAAATGTGTTCCCAAATTGCACAGAAAATTGTGGGTGGACAATGCCTGTGAGGGCAAAAAGGGAAGGCAGTGAGAAAGGAGCAGAAATTAGTTTAAAAGGTGATGTTTGCCACAGTGTTCAAGGCTGTCATTTCTGTAGTTTGTAGAATAATGCAGATTATTTTTGCTGGCCTTTGACCTTGTACACACAGTTCAGCTGCTCTGCAGGTTACAGTGAACTACCTGAGAGTAAACTCTTTGCACTGAGGGACAAAGAAGTGCAGTGAAACTTCTGTAATTATTCAGATATTGAAGGTCTTTCCCTTATTAAGTGACAGATTTGTGTGCAAGTGTCTTTACTGATGCTTTTACCTAATGGCATAATTCGAGTTATCCCCAAATATCTTCAACATGCTTCAGTGCCCAAGCACTGAAGTTTCTTCTTCAGGCTTCTCAGTTCTGCAGAAGTGGCTGCAGAAAAGCACAACTGACTGAGCTGGCTCTGGAAACACCTGGAACAAAACATCCTGGGTTTGGAATCTTTTGGAGGTGTCTCAGCTGAAAAAGTGTCCCTGAATCTTCCTGTGCTGCCCATGCAATCTGAGGGGATCCTGAGCTGGGATCCAGCTTGTCCTGGCTCTGTCCTGACAATATCCACCTTGCACAAATTCCACAGGAGAATTTACTCAAGCTCAGTCAGGCGTTTTCAGGGTAGGAGAGCTTGTGAATTTTTATTTAGAATTTGGAGATCAGAAAGGCAGAAGTGTGACTTAACCCCTTCCACACCCTCCTGAAATCCTGGCAGGTCTTTGGATTTGTAGCCACAGGGAAACCTGCAGGCCCTGCTGCCTCTCCAATGTTCTTTCTGTGATTTTCTTTCCCTCTGTGGTGGTTTTAATGTGGCAGCTGAACAGTAGATAGACGATAAATACAAGAAAGTATTGTGAGGGTTGAAAATCACTGGCTAGGTATTAATTTGCTGAGATTATTGTTTGCATAGATGCAAAAAACAAGCTTTAAACACTGCAGATTCAAGATTAACACTTAATAGAATATCTTGTCTCTTTCTTTAAAGTGAATTCTATCGTATTATTGCCTACCTGACAAACAGTGATGAATGCAGTCCCTTTGCTGCTTTCTCACCAGGGTAAAAGCAATTAAGCACTATTATATGTCAGAATTCAGCACTGCTGTGTGTGGGGATTTGTTTGTGCTCGTTGAAGTGAAAGCAGGAATGATCAACAAACATCAGTGTAATGACGTGTTCTAGCCCTGATAAGGAGATGATGCCTCGTCTCTAATTGTCTGTGGGATTTTCATGGAGTTGTTTGCCTCTGAATGATCTTAGAGGATGTGAAGGAGTGCACTCATCTCCTCACACATCCTCAGCCATCACCTGCAGCTCTGAATTAACTTACGAGGCACAAACAAAAGCGTTCCCAGCCTTTTACAAGCTTAATTTTTTAGTTTAAATGTCAAGAATGAAATCATCCAGCTTAATAATGTTGTAGGTGTGTGTGACAAGGCATCTTTCATGAAGAGCATGGAAAACAAGCTCTCAAACTGTTCCTTTCCCATTCTTGCCAGTGACAAAAAGAGTGCATCCTGCTTTTTCAGTTGTTTACAGGAACCTACCCCAGCCTTTCCATTTGCTGTAAATACTGGGAACAAGTGTTGCAAGCAGGTGAAGAAAGTCGTGATGGAGATCCTTGGAACTGAATTGGAGTTGGAATGACTTGGAATGGCTTTTGAGGCGCTTAAACTTTGTGCAGGGAGTGGTGAGGAATGGAATGGTCTCTCCTGAAGTCATTGGGACATATTTGAAAATTCAGCAGTATTTTTCCATAAGCTTCTCTTGGAATGTTTTAATCTCAGTACAGATCTGGAGTGGAGTCACTGAACACAACCCAGGCTCAAGTTTCTCAAGGCTCCATCAGTCCATTTAAAAAATCCCAGTTTTAATAAATTCTTGCTGGTCTCTTCTCCCAGAGATGGAATTGTGGGCACCTGCTGGTAAAACTGACCTGGAGAAGGGGGCAGGTTTTTCTGTAACGAGACCTTACCTTGATGTTTGTTCAGGTGAAGCTTTGTGTGGTTTTTCTTGGCTTTTCAAGTTGCTGCCATCATTTGAGAAAGCAGGACAAAAACACTGCAGTGCTTCAGCATTTCTGCAATTCCCTCCAGCAGTTAATAGTGATGTTGGTGTAATTTTCCCAGCTTAGAGTTACATTCGGTGAAATAATAAAACCAACCTCTCCTAGAATGTTTGGCTGTGAGTGAAAAAGTGGAGACAAATCTTCCCACTCTGTGAACATTTTTATACCATATTACTTCATAAAATTTTTAGTGAAGTCTCCTCTTTGTCTTGGTCTGAATTATCTAAAACTGGACATGATCTGAGAAATGGAATGTATCTGTAATGCTGTCAGTTTATTCAATTTACAGCCAGTCTTTACTCTCTTAGAACCTAAAACAGGGACTGATTTCATCCAGTAACTGCCTTTTAACCTTCCACTGATTACTAAGAAAGGAGGTGAAAGGTTCAGTGCTTCCCCGTGGAAATTTCCATGTATAAAATCCCAGAGAGTAAATGATAGAAAAGGGGGTGTCTGTCTCCACTTTAACAATTTGTGGGTTTAACTGTGTGGGTTGAATTTTGGGTGTTCTAATGGTGACCTTCTTGCTCCTGATACCCCTGCTCTGTTGAAATGAGTGAATTTGCACTCTGTCCTAGACATGGCTTAAATCTGCAGTGCTCAGTGAAAGCACAGGGCCAGTGGGCAGAGAAAGACAAACTGGCTGAGCTATTCAAGATAAATACAAGCTATGCCTGGCAGGGAAAAAAAATTATATCAAAATTGCTATCTGCCATCTAATTACACTTGTAAATAAAATTCATCACGTTCAAACTCAGTATTCTTGTGAGTTATAACATAAACACTGCTCGGCTCTTTCCTGGCTTTCAGTGTACAGTGAAATATTAAATAATGACAGGAAACTTAGTTGCTGTCCAAAGGTTTTGAGCTTGCTGATGTAAACTAGAACACAGACATGAGTGGGAAGATACCCATCTTGCTAGAAAAAGATCTACATTTGCTGTGGTCTCTCCTCAGGAGGAAGAAAAAAGGTTGGAAAATGTCCTGTGTTGCAATTGAGAGCTCTGGGAATTGAACCCAGCTGGGGTTGGTCGGGGCTGGCACTTGGAGGCAGTACAAGAAAGCTTTTTATAGGAGTTTACCTTCAGTGTTAGCTTTGGTGTTACTGCCAAAGGTTTAATGTTCCCCTTTGAATTGTTAGGCTTGGTTAGAGTTCCTCTAGGAGTGTCTTTGGACAGTGGTTAGCAGAAGTAGGGCAGTGTTTGAGGGCCTGATTTCTGCATTCTGAAAACCTGCATAGGATTGGCAAAAAGGAGAGTATTTCTTCCTAGAATGCAGTGGCTGAGCTAAATGGGTCTTAGAAAGAAACCATTGGTCTGGGTGACATAAAATTGCAGTATCACAGCACCTGCAGCAGGCCAGCTTTCCTGATGGTGTTTATTTAAGAGAAGGACTCCCAAACATTAATGCTCTACCAGTGCTCAGAGGGGTGGCTTTGTGAAGGTTTTGTTCTTTTAGTAATTGCTTTTTTTTTTTTTTTGAGTGAATTCAAAAATCAGGAGATCAGGAGTTTTGGTGACAGCAGTGTGAGCGTGGATGATCTGAATTTATGTGGCATTAATATCTTCTTGGGAAAAGCTCAGCACTGAATGTTCAGGTGCACTTTTCCATCCACTCTAAGCTCACCCTGAAGATATCAAAACCAGAATCAGAGGCTGGGTAAAAATGCCACATGGCCAATGTGAGGAAGAAAAATAATCAGTGTAACCTAAGAGTGAAACAAGCAGAATGCATGGGAGGTGCAGAATGGAAACAGAAATGGTTTCAGCCTTCCCACCAGAAGGAAACACTCATGAGCTGCAAGAAGGAAGCTCATGAGCTGTAAATTGGCCCTAAAGAGGGGTCAGTGTGTCCAGTGTGTGCTTTGCTGTGCAAAAATAGTACAGTCCACATGTCCTCTAACTCCTGTATTGTGGGATTTAGTATGCAGTTAAGTTCAATTCTATTTGGATATTTGTAATTCTTCTGAAGAAACTTGTGTACCTTGCTGTTTCAGGTTAAAAATCCCCAACTGATGGGCAGGTTCTTAACTCCTCAGTACAGCTCAGATAATTGTAATGATGAGGATGCAGCAGAAAAAGCTTCAAATGCCCCAGGAAAGACCAAGTGTTTTCAGTAGAACCAGTACATCCTGTGCTGATGTTGCCATGGGAATCACCATGTCCTTGCTGCTCTTGTTTTTCACCCCAGAGAGGTTTAAGTTAAAATTGTTGGTTTTCTGTAGGAATTGCACCTCTTGATAGTGGATTAACTTTTATGTCCTTTCTAAGGAGCAGGACAGGCTCCCAGCACACAGAAATATCCTGTCCCTGCCACCTTCCCTCTTCTCTGCCTCTGCACAGGGGTTTGCTGCCACTACCTGGGTGGCTGCCTGATGTCTGCCAAGCCCTGAGGAGCTGGTGCTTACCTGAGGAAGGAATTGTACTGCACTAGAGGAGATGTGGAGCTGCAGAGGTGTCTCTGAGCAATTTGTGGGGCACAGGCTTGCAAACACAGAGATTTTTCCAAGCTCCATGTGCCCATCCTGTCAACCCTGCTGTCCTTGGCCCCTGGCCAGTAGGGATCCAGTGCCACCTTTGCAGGGTCCAGGCTGGGGCTCTGGAGTCATTATCTGCAAGAGCTGCCTTCCATCAGGAGAGATTTGTTTGGGAACCCGTTGCTCCAGGTAGCAGTGATCCATCAAAATCACTTCCCAAGCTGAAGGCACTGTTCAGGTGGGGACAGTTGATTTATTGTAAAAGGAAGGGAATCTTAAATTTCAATATCTATGTAAAGAAGCCTCTGGAGTATCATCAATGTTTGATCTTTGAGCTCAGCTATTTCCATGAGTGGAATGTTATTGCTTTTGTAATGCCAGAGTACTGTAAAAATAGGCTCTTGATGGATGAGCATCCACAAGGATGCTCTTCCCCCAGCCCTGCACCTATGGAATATAAACTCGTGTTGGTTTACAGAGTTGAAGGTATTAAATTTCTTACACCCTCCAAGAGTTGACCCCTGAGAAGGCAAAGCCTCCTTAAGCAATTAATATACTGAGAGCCAGAGAAATGTTATCATCATTTCATTTGCTCGTGCCAATGCCACTTATTGGGTGTTGTTTAAATTTCTCTGGCAGCTCAAGCACAGCCTAAAATAAATTCATTTGTTTATAGACTTCTTTGACAACAGCTGCATTGTGTTGTTTTGAACAGAAGGCACAGAGCCAGCTGAGTGCTCCCTTGGAAGGTGGCTAAAACGTGCTCTTGGGTGGCTGAGGTTGGTTCTACACCTGCTCCTTCCCTCTCCCACCCTGCTCTGCTTCCACTGAAGCCTTTTCCATGCCTGTGTGCTCTGTTTAAGTACAGGTGGTAGTTTGCCCTGATTGGTGCTAACAAGGCAGAGCACAGAACAAAAAGAGACTAAGAAGTGGCAGCAGGGGCACTGTTAATCCTCGGGGCTGGAAATGCAGGGCAGAGATCCCGGGTCCTCGAGTGCGTGTCCATAAATCCATGGGAAGGGGGCTGCACGTGCTGCAACACAGGCACAGGAGGCTCTGCTGCACTGGGCTTGGGCAAGTTCAGCAGCATTCCAGAGGTCACCTGGAATTCCAGAGGTCACTGGGCTTTCTGGCTGGGGAGCAGTGAGAATCTTCACATTGTTTCAGCTCAAGGGCAGGAGGAGGTGGAGGAAGATAGCAAGGAGAACAAATGACATCAGCCGTGGTATCTCCAAGTTGTGAGATACTGGGGTTTGGATGTCCTGGAGCTGCAGAGCTCTGGAATGAACAAATGCTTCTTGGAAGAGGGAGAAATGCTCAGGCAAAATGTCTTGGCAGTAAAACTAATTCTGAGGTCACCATGGGAATAGCCTGACTTGCTGTAGGAACTGGGCCCTCTGTAGGGCCCTCTGGGGAATGGGTGGAAAAGTTCTGCACAAACAAACAGCTGAGTCCGTGGTCACTGCTCAGCCCTGCCCTCTGCTCGTTGTGCTGGGGAGCAAATAGGAGTGCAAGTCACTCTCCTAGTGGGAAGCACAGCTTGGATCCTCTGGTTTGTGGTGTTGTATCTGTGGTGGAGCAGATGGGCCAATGTGAGAAGAATCAGCTTGATGAGATGATGCTTAATGAAGTCACCGAATCCCAGACAGGTTTGGGTTGGAAGGACCTCAAAACTCATCCAATGCCACCCATGGCACGGGCAGGGACACCTCCCACTGTCCCAGGTGGCTCCAAGCCCCATCCAACCTGGCCTTGGGCACTGCCAGGGGTGGAGCAGCCATCCTGGTGTCTCTGGTGTTATGCTTTTTATTTTTGTGAGAGGGATGTAAAAGGTTGTGAAGTGAGTTTGAGCAGAGAGAACTCACCTCAAAGGTACAGAACTGTGCATGTTTTCTTGCTAGTGGCAAAGGGAGATAGACAGGATCTGATTTCACTTGAGGTGGTTATGCTACCAAAAACCAGCACTGAAATATATTGCTGTGAACAGTGACACAAAATTTATATTTTGCAATGCTCTGAGGATTTAAAAAAACCAACCCAAACCAACCAAAAAACCCTTATCCAACAACAAAACCTCTGAAGACTCTGGTTTTGTCCAGGTTAGTGTGAGCTGCTGGAGAGTGCTCTGACCTAAAGGACAAAAATAAGATGTGGCAATGTCAAGAGGCAATTGAAAATACCAAACTGTGAATTGAGGGAAAACCAGGTAGAGCTGATAGTGCAGGGATCTCTCAGGGAATGTTTGAGTAACACTTATGGGGGATAAAGAAGGTATTTGAAGTAAAGCTTCTAAAAGCTGAATGGATTAGTGGTTAAAACTCTCCCTGAAAGTTGTGATAGTACTGGAGCTTCTCTTTGGGGACTGATTTTAAGAAAGGAAAAAAGCCACCCCACAAACCATGTTAAACACTGCCTCTCTACACTCAGCCCCTTAAAAAAATAGTCAAAAAACCTCACTGAAAGAAATCCCAAAAACCGAAGAAAGCAAATTAAAAAATACCCCACCAAAACCCTTCTAAGGCATTTTTCAGAAGTGAAGAACTGGGCTGTGTTGCTCCATTCAGTGCCAACATAATTTCAAAAACCTGTAACCTCCAGATTCTCAAAGGGAGGACATTTTATATGGGGGTGGCTGTGCCAGTAACCACTGCAGGCTGTGGGACAGATGGAAGCTGACTAATAGCAAGAAAACCATTAGCTGTAAGTACAGCCATTATAATTGAAACTGAGGCCTCCAGGCACCCAGAGAGAAGCCAAGAATCCTGACTATGGGATTGTCTCGTGGAGCTGGGTGTTTTTGTAACTCCTGCATGCAGATTTAATAGTTACAATTACAGTGTTTCTACAGATTTAACCGAGAGTTGAAATAAAACAAGTTGAAGACTTAAATTCCATTCTTTATGTTGTTTGTCTGGTGAGTTGTAGTAGTAGGATACATACTCGGTTTTGTCTTAATCTTTTCAGGTTTTCTAATTTAGTTTTATTTGGAGGAAAGAGTTACATTGATGGCAGCAGAACTTGTGTGGCATTTGGAATTCCTATGTGGCCCCTGGAATCAGGTTGGCTTCAGGGGCAGATGAACACAGTCGTCAAAGAGTGATTGGACTTAAACATCCTTTAGGAAGAAATTCTTCCCTGTGAGGGTGGGCAGGCTCTGGCAGAGTGCCCAGGGCAACTGTGGCTGCCCCTGGATCCCTGGAAGTGTCTGGACTGGGCTGGGAGCACCCTGGGACAGTGGAAGGTGTCCCTGCCATGGCAGGGCTGGGAATAGATGGGCTTTAAGATCTTGTCTGGCATCCCAGGACCATTCTGGGATTCTGTGATGTCCCAGAAATAATGTGTGAAGTCCAGCAGCTCCTGGCCTGTGTGCTGACAAGGTGCTTCCCAGTGCAGGTCACAGCAGGTCCACTGAGGGCAGGTTTTACAGCTCCAGATGTGTCAGGGTCTCTTCATGTTTGGCCCCATCCCAGGCACTGCCAGTGCAGGCAGTGAGGTTAATCCAGAGGTTCAGTTTGTTGAGGCTTTAATACTTTTCTTACATTGTGGTGCTCAATTTAGTTGGTTCCCTACAAGCACCATCAATTTTTTCCTGAAAAATAACGTTGCCATTTTAATGGCAAATCACTCAGACTTCTCAGATTCTGTGTGTGGAATTTAACAAGCAGATGCCTCTGGAAATAGGACTTGGGTGTAGTTTACCCTGAAAATTTAATCCATAAAGTGCCTTGGTTTAAATTGCATAGGGAGGTTTCCAGTGCTGGAAATTCTGTAATTATTTGTTGGGTCAGTGGATGAAATCCTGAGGTTGGAGGGTTGATGCCAGCTGTCCCCATCAGTGTTACTGTTTGTTCTTTCTCCTCACAGAATAAACATAGATCTTACATGAAGGATAAGGGGAGAGCTGTAATGGTCTCCAAAGCCTGAGGATTGAGGACATAAATTTCATGTGCAGAAAATGTCTCGTTCTTGCTGAGGGTTCTTGGCCTTTAACTCTCTGAGCCTACGAATGTCTAAAGCACATTTTGACAACACCCCTCTGCAGGCAGAGGCTTTAATTAAGGAGCACAGAAATACTCAATACAAATGAAAGATGCAACTTGATTTGATAATTTTCTAAATGTTTATTGCTGATGATTGCGTGTTGAGAGGCTGAATTGATGATAAAGTGTTCTGCTGTGAGTGTCTTCATAGCCTGAGAACCATTTAGCTGCTGTTGGAGGCAGGAAGGATCTCTAAAAGGGACCATAATTGGAGCCATGATTGTTGAAAAGCCATTCTTGCAGCCTCGCTTTTTCTGAGTGTAAGATAAAAGCATGAGCTTGTTGTTCAAACTCCAGTTTTAGAGAGGTTTTTCTTTCTTCATAAGGCCTTACCTGGAAATGGAAAGAGATCTGAAATGAGCCTGTCTGGTGGCTTTCCACTTCTGATCATCCTTAATTTAAGCTAAAATAATGCCTTCTGTATTCAGTCTTCCCCATTCAATACAGATGATCACACAGGTTAGTGCTGCTTAATACTACCTTGTCCTTCTGCAGAAAATAGGTGGTGACAAGAATGGAGAGAGATTTCTGATCTGCAGTTAGATATTCAAAATTTGCTGTGCAGCTCTTCTGTACATCTGGGGTTAAGTTGCAGCTCTCTTCCTCAGCTGTTAAAAACCCACTCCACACCTCAGTTAATGAACTGAGCCGCAAAGACACATTTAAAGGAATCTTAGTTGTGAAGTTGCTTGTCCCTGAGCCGGGGTAGAGACAGGCAAGGCTGCAGGTCAAAGGTACAGAAATAATTGGATTGGAAAGTTTCAGCTGCAGGGGAAAATAAGGAATTGACTCATTTGTAAAATGATAAATGTAATAAGAATGAGGTGTTTTCCAAACAGAGTGGAGGCAGCCTTTCAGTTTTCTATATTTTTTTTTCCTTAAAAGCCATTGCAAATTCTAAACAAGTAAAGGGGAGGCAAGGGAAAGAGGTAAAATGGTTTTGAGAGATCATAAACCCAAGGGTATTTTACTCATATTTTACCACTTGAGATTCAAGTCTTCTTTCTGATGCTGACTTTAAGATCACCCCTCGCTCATCAAAGAGAAATATTTGCTTCCCTTCCATATGGCTCTTTGGCAGTGCTCTTCCTTAGCTCACCAGTTGGCTGCTCTGCAGTTTGAAGGCTTCACCTCGTGGGGCAGGTGTGGTGTGAGGCAGGGGGGCTGCAGAGCCCCTCAGTGCAGGGATGTGTTATCTCAGAGCTTTCCTTTCTCCAGACCCTCCACGCCCCAAACTTCCCACTGTGGCGGGAAGGGGAATGGAGAGCCTTGGGGAGCAGAGCTTCCTCCTGGGTGTCCTGCTGGGCCGTGTTTCCATCCCAGGGAGCAGAGCTTCCTCCTGGGTGTCCTGCTGGGCCGTGTTTCCATCCCAGGGAGTGTTTTCTGTGCTCCCCAGGGTGTGTGAAGGGATCGTGTTCAGGACTGAGCAGGGCAGAGCTGGCCAGGATCGGTGACGCTGTTGTCACTTGTGCCAGAGCGGCTGCTGAGCTCTGCTCCACCATCCAGAGGTGCCACCACCTGCTCTGGACAGCAGCAAAATGTGTCTCAGCTTGGCTGTGTTTAGAGCACAGCTACTTTGGGCTGCCCCAGGTGTGTCGGGGCAGTGGCACGTCCTTCCCCTGCCTGGCTCACGGGGATATCAGCACTGCTCCAGTTGGTAGCACCTCCTGAATGCCGAGTTTTCCATGTGTTTGGCTGTTTGTGTTGGCCATTCTGGTCTGGGAGGCAGCTCCAGGCTGCCCAGGTGGTGCTGGGATGCAGCACCTGCTGGCCTGCCCGTGTCCCCTGCTGGGGGAGGCTGCTCTGCTCCCACTGAGTGCACAGATGGTCCCCAGAACCTCCATGGGAAGCACAGGCTGCCTGCTCTGGAGCCTGTCTGCTGCTCCAAACTATTTTCAGGCAGCAAGAGAAGCCAAGTTACTAAAAATCCCATCCTGGCTGAAGGAGAGGAGTGAGGGGAGGGCTGTGTTCTGCCCCAGTGCGAGCCAGCCCAGAGCATATGGCACAGCACGGTGGCTGGGCAGGGACATCAGGCTGGGCTTCTGCAAATCCCTCCTCAGAGATCAACGAGGCTTTGGAAGGGACATTTCTTGGACAGAAGTGGCTGTAAGCAGTCCAGGAATAATATAACAAGCTTGTTGTGCAGACCATATGCCAGGAGCTGCATTGCCATGGTATTTATCATAGGATCGCAGGATGGTTCGAGTTGGAAGGGCCCACTGGAGGTCATCCAGGCCAACCTCCGGCTTGAGCAGGGCTCCCCAGAGCACAGAGCTCAGGACTGTGTCCAGATGGCCGGGCTGGAGTGGAGAATACACTGAGTTACCTGTGGGAGATAAGTGTCTGCTGCCTCTCATGGGTTGAGATGTGTCTGCTGGGGCTTAAAGACAAAAATGGAGTCTGTGGAAGTGGCTCTTTTCAAGGTTCCTGTCCAGGCTCACAGTTAGAATTCACTTGAAAGGTTAAAAAAAAAAAAAAAAAGAGGCTATTTTCTCACCATGGTCTGTGTGTAACAGCTTTGTAAGGACTGAAGAGCTTTTGGTGGTCACTGCCACACGAGCAGTGCATTCCCAGAGCTGGGATGGCAGGATGCTCCTGAGGCTGGAGGTGCTGTGCACAAACCAGGAGTGCATGCAATCTGCACAGAGTAAATCTGTATTAAAAGGGGGCATCTGCAATATTAACTGTCACTTAAAATGGCTAAAATGTCTGTTTCTTTAATGGGAGTTGGAGAAAATAAGGACAAAAAGAATTAATGATGTTCTGGGTGAAATACTGTGCTGTCTCAGTGAACATGGTTAATTGGTGGCTGGAGGTCTAAAATCCAGTCAATTTAGCAAACAGATCCTTTTTAAGCAGCCAGCCTTGTGTTGTGCTTTTACCCAGAGCTCACTCCACACCCTCCTCCACAGCCCAGCAGAGCTCCTTGCCCCCTGTGGGTGTTCCCGGGGGCAGTGCCCATCCCTGGGAATGGTCTGTTTCCAGGGGAAGATCTTCCAGCAGTACCTGGTGATTATCCCCAGCACGCAGCAGGGAATGGGCACATGCTGTCTGCCTTTTGTTCCAAAATGGTGCCTGAAAATGCTTCTTACGTAAGTGACCTTGTATCTTGCAGTGGGTGATTCACAGGTTGGGCTCACATTAACTTGTGTGCATGATGCCATTCCACGTGGGAGGGGGTGTCCTCTCACGCTCGAGTTGCCACGAGATCATGGTCCAAGTAAGCAGCCCAAATTTAGCTTGTATGTATTGCTGATATGACTTTTAAATCTTTGCACTGCTTGAGACTTGATTGAAACTTCTTTTTCAGCTTGGTGGTGGGAAATCACATCTAAACTCTTGCTGCTCTCTGCACTCAGAAGGTATTTATGGCTTTTTTTGAGGGTGTATGCAGTGGACTGGTGCCCAGTGAGCTGAAGTGTCTGGAACATTGAGACAAATGAACCAGAAGGCTTTCAATGCATTCATCATGACAGCAACCCCATGTTTAAAAACATGGAATATGATCAGAGATACTGTTTTCCTCTATCTTGAAGTCACCGAGAGTCCTTGGGACTTTAGTGTGAGGTTGGTACCATTATGGCTTAGCTGGAATTTTGAGGGAGGCTGTGTTGAGTTTGCTTAATTGTGTTGATATAAAGGTGCTCACCCTGTTGTGCATAATGACAGAATCTTGCTGAAGGGCCTTAATTAGTGGTGAAATTCGCCATATTTCTCATTCTGAAATTTACCTTGTTAAAATGCTACTGACTGGACAAGTCCTATTAGGCTTTTTATCACTTCTTTCAAGTCTTCAGCCCAGTGGAATCTTTTGGCTCTGTCTGGTACACAGAGCCTTGCTGGCCACACCAGTTTTGGGGAAGGAGAATCTCCCTTGCCTGTGTCTGTTGGGTGTGGGCTGGGCAGGATGGGGCTTGGGGCAGCTTGGTCTGGTGGAGGTGTCCCTGCCCATGGCAGGGGAGAAATGAGATGGGCTTTAAGGTCCCTGCCAATCCAAACCATGTTTTTGTGTTGCTGGCAGTGCTGTGGTGCTGTTGCAGACCCTTGAAGTGGGGGAATAAAGGCAGGGCAGTGAGTGTGTCTGAGCTGGGGAGCTTTTATTCCAACTCCACTCTGAGCTGTTCACGAGGCCGCTCTTCCCACACCCCTGGGAGGAGAGCGTGGCTTTCCTTGGCAGAGCTTTGCACATCTGCTGGGATCCCCAGGGGCACAGAACATCCTTCAAACCCAGCAGGCTCAAATAAAAATCCTGGAAAGCTCTAATGGCCTTTAGGATGGGGATGGAGGTTTCCTGGCAACATCTGCCTCATTTTGAATTGCTGCTCAGAGCATTCACCCACAGGAACCTCCCAGGATTCCCTCCCAGAATTCTCCTTGAAGGGAATCTGTTCTTGTGCATTAGAGAAAGATTTAATACACTACCAAAGAACAATCTGTGCCAGGTGCAGTTTTGTTTCTGATATATGTTCTGTACTCAAAGCAAGGCTTAATCAAATGCATTGATCCTCGCGTTGCTGTGCAAAGATTTGGTTCAATCTTTTCCTTTTGTGAAAAAAAATGGAATTAGAATGCTCTTTAATATGCAGTTATTGTATACCCTACCTCAGTCTCCTACAATAACATCAGTTCTCGTGGCTTGTGAGAAGATGCATTTCAGATGCACTCTGATTATTCTGTGGATGTTTGACATGCTGTTAGAAACCTTGGCTCTCCCCCAGTTCTTTTTATTCTGATGGAAGTGACAGCTCTAAGGAGGTGAGAGCTGAGTGGGATTCCTACCACAAAGGTGGCTCTGTGGACTATTTAAAGTCCTGTCCACTTGTGGATTCTTACAGAAAGGTTTCACTCCTGCTTTTGGCTGGATTTGTACCACACTTTGCACCCTTGAACACAAATCCTGGACAAACAGAGTTTTAAAACCGTTAAAACTACTTGCTGTAGAATTTTATGGGACCTTGCCATAACTCACTGCCCGAAGAAAGTGTCTGCTCAGCCTGGAATTGTTGCAGGGGTGGTTGTGTATCTCAGTCTATATTATACACCTAAATGGTTCTGAGCAGTGTTTTATTTGGAAAATGATTACTTTAATGAGCAAGAGGAAAGCTGGTCCTGAAGCTGCCTTTGGAAGCAGATTTACCTTGTGCTGTTCCACTTCTGAGTGCAGCTCCAGGTGTAAACAACAAATCAGATGCCACAAGACTTTCAGCTTGTTCATTATGGCTCTTAGGGGGAATAATGAGAATTGAAGTTTCCTGATGGCTGAGCCAGAGCCTTGCAAAAATCTTTGAAATGATGAAAAGCCACTGAAGGAGTTCTGCTGCTGGGATTTGAGGTCCTGCTGTCACCTGAGTGAACAGGACACCTGGGAATGGGAGCCTCTTGCATTCTCAATTTGAAGGGCTTTTCCATCTTGTACTTTTCTCAACGTTTCCTTTGAAATGGCGTTATTCCTCTAAATGGCTTCCAATTTTAGGAGCTGACACTTCCCACCAAAGCCAGTTTGTTGGAAAACTGCCAACCAAGTCAGCAACTGGAAGCCAAGATGGTTGGATTGTTGTTCTCCTGCTTGGGATATTTATAGGAGGATGGTGATGACAAAGAGAAATCCTTTTGGTAGAATGAGTTGGAGCTGTTTTCTGAAATATCCATGTTTTGGATATGGACTGACAGGATCTGATGGCAGTACTTAGTGAAACTCAAAAATCATTCAGGATTTTAATGGTCACTTTGGTTTGCAGCCTCCTGTAAATCTCAAGTAGTGGGGTTGTTTTTCTTTACATTTGGGTTTCGGTTCAAGGTTTGTTTTGACGGCACCTGTTCCTCCTGGCCTCTGCTTGCAATGAAATTACAGTAATTACTATGGGTAGGAAAATAATTTCTTCTTCTCTTGGCTCTAACAATCTCAAAAAGGATATATTTTACTGTATTTCCTACTGAGAATGAAATTCCTGGGGTCAGGACGACAAACTTGTACTTCTATAGGACTGTAATATTGTAATATTTAGTTCTACTCAAAATGCAATCTTGGAAACCATCCAGGGCTGAGAGGAGAAATCCTGGAGAATGTTGACTGACATTTATCTCATCACTGATACAACTCAGATATCTAAATGGAATCTGTGCTGTTCCAAGTACTACAGCACAGAAGATATTCTGTATATTGTGGGCTTTTTTTGTTTTTCCCCTTTAAGGTCTCCCTTGAAATAAATAATGCAAGATACTGCCAGAAGTCTTTTCACCTTTCTCCTTGTCGCAGCAGTGCCAGTATCATTTCTTTTGTCTGGGTCAAAAGGAAAAAAACCAACTCAGAGCCCAGCACATGCTTCCCACGTGAGCAGAAACGTTAAATATCGATCCCCGATCCTGCCTCTTAAAGAATGCTTAAAGAAAATCGAATGCTTCATTTGAAACTACAGGCATTGGTTCTTTCAGCACTGTGTTCATTCAGCCCTGCTCATCAATTACTCATTCCCTGAGCAAAACTGGCCAGCTCTGAACAACTCTTCGGGATCTGCGCCGAATAAATCTTACTCTTGAAAACGCAAATTTAGCAGTTGCAAAATTTCTCGGCTTTTCTGGGAATCCTAACAATAAAGAAGGGGTGGTGGGGCCCCTTTGTCTGTTTTCTGGGCTGGGCTGGGTGGTGATGAACTGCAGATCACCCTCACCTCACTGAAAATACTTCTTGAATTCTCGTGAGAGGGAAAAATTGATGCCAGGATGGTTTGGGATGGCCGGTGCTGCTTCCAGTGGCAGAGGAATGCTTTGAGCACGCAGAGACGTTTTCCCTGTCGGATGAGTTTGTTATTCCAGCCTGGGGGAAGGGCAGGAAATGAAGACATTGACGATGCAGTTGTCTCCTGCATTTGGGAACTCGAAAGCACGAGGAATTTTGTGAACATCTTTTCCAGCCAGATGGAACTTGCTGAGAGCTGAGTGTGGGAAGGTGTCACTTAAACACCAGATTCATTAATTTTGTCATTACTCCTGGGCGTGCAGGGCTGAGCTCAGCTTTGTGGGACTTCTGTGCTGAGAAAACTGCTCTGAAGTTTCTCTGTCTGTTAAATAATGCTGTTTGTAACAGTTCTTTAGTTCCTAAAGTGCTGCCCTTGTCTTTGAGGAGTGAGGGGGGAAAGGAACTGGGCAAATGGTTGTATGTTTTCTTCTGGATTTTCGTTTGGTCATGAAAATTGAAGTGTTATGTTCGTATTTCTGCTTGGGGATGAAGTCTTTTTCAGTGTGCATGATGCTGAATTAAGTTACTT
The DNA here is from genome assembly GCA_013398075.1 of Notiomystis cincta. Taxonomy (NCBI): domain Eukaryota; kingdom Metazoa; phylum Chordata; class Aves; order Passeriformes; family Notiomystidae; genus Notiomystis; species Notiomystis cincta. The sequence continues at coordinate 43,301 of VZRX01019030.1, read as the reverse complement.
CACTTAAAAAATGTCGGGAAAAGAGGAGAGGCTTTGTTCCAAGTTTGATGGATGAAATGATTTCACCTTGAAAAAACTCCCCTTCAGGAGCTTCTGTAACTTATTATATCTTATCCCTCCTTTTGGCACATTTCTGAAATTCAGAAAAGCCCGAGGTTTTAAAGATTTTTTGATTACCTTTATTTGCCAAACTTGGCCCTTTCTGAGGGTCTGATAAGGCTGGGTGCTGGACCTCAGACCTATTTGCCTGGGACCTTTTCAGCTAAAGAGTGAAGAAGAGATGAAGAAAAAAATTAAAATGTACAAGCTAATCTGTTTGTAGAATAGTGTCAGAGTGTTGCTTTCCACTTGAAAGGATGGAACAGAGATCTCTGTCTGTGCATGTTTGAGGGAGATCTTTATGAGGGTTCAGAGGGCGTCATGTATTTTAATATTGCAATTATTGACTTCAGCTGTTAACTGAGTTTTAACTTCTAATAGATTTCCTCGAAGCCTAAGTAGATGTGATTCTTGTCTAAATGTCTTATTAGCAGAAAAAGTACAACGAGCCCTAGAGACACTCACTGAAGCACAGGGGGAGAGAATGCTTGAGAAGACACATGGCTTTTTGAATTATAGATGCTGGAAATTACTGTGTCCTAAGTATTTGTGAATTTCTTTACAGGTCTGAAGGCGACAGCTCAAGAAGCCTCAGGTATGTGTACATCATCTTGATGTCTTTGTTCTAAGAAAATACTGTATTTAAAAGCATTAAATAGAAATAGATTTTTTTTTTAAATGTGGGCATTACTGGTTGTGCTTAGCATGCCATTGGTGTTTTGAGTAAAGGATCTTCTGCCTTGGATAAGTTGCTGAATGATTCTATCTCCAGTGTGGTTTAAGACTGAGGTATTCATTTGTATCATTACAAAAGATTTATGGTTACTTCCTGGTGCTCCCAGTCTAAGTCCCTGCTCGACAGCCTTGTGCACTGGGGAGGCTGGGAACCAGCTGCCTGCCAGTTTTGGCGCAGCATCTGTGCTGGGGGCAGTCCATGGACTTATTCTGGCTTTCTTAGCAGTCTCCTCTTCTTCACCTGACAGGGAGACCCTTCGTTGACTCGTTATTACAATGCTCATTATTAGAAGGTCCAGATGATGTGCAGAATTTCATGTGATTTTCAGATACTTTACCCCCAGCTTACTCACCTGGTGCTTCATACCTGTTACCTCAGGGGAGGTTTTCATTCCTACCTTTCTGCAAGCGTGGCTGAGTCAAACTTGTCGAGGTTGTAAAAGTGCTCTCATCAGGACTGAGATGTGAAAATCCCATCCTTGAATCTGGAAGTGTTCCATATTCATTAGAGCATTGCCATTGAGCAGATGTGACTGTTGATCAGTGATAATAAGGTTCCTAATATTGACTGAGGCTGCATTTTGTTCTGGGGACTGCCAGGATGCTGCATCTTAAGGCATTGTGGTTATTTATTGTAAAACTGCAAAGCAAAGGCAGGACCTTCCCTTGCAGAATTAAAATCCAGTTCTTGCCCACAGGCATGCAGACTGTCCCCATGAACAGGTGAGTTGCAGAACAGTGAGGTATCAGAGAACCAGAAATCTTTAGGAAGGGATTAAAGATGCTCTGAAAGGCTTTTTGCTTATGACAGAATTCAGGATCACTGTGGTGTGGACCCGAGCTCGAGGCTGTGCAGGGTGAGTTGGGAATCTGTTCAATGCACAGCAACTGGGCTGGATCAAATGCCAAGGCTGTAGTGGGATGCCTGTGGGCATCCCTACATTCTTTCCTTGGGTTTTTAGCTCCCAGCAGAGTCTCCAGTGTGTTGGCAAGCTGTGTAAGGATTAATGCTGGTCAGCTTTTGCAAACTGGAAGTAATGCCCCTGGCATGTGGATTTATGGCAGCATGGTGATGTTTCAGCCTCAGGGATCACTCTCGTTTGTCCCTGAGCCTCCTGTGGGCTTTGGCTGCTCCCGTGGATGTATGTGTGGCATCACTGGATGCATCTGGTGGCAGTGGAGCTCTTCTCATGCAGAGCATGCTTGGGAGGGTTTCAGCAGTGCACAGCTGAGAGCTGCTGCCTTCAGCTGGAGTTTGGTGCTGCCGGGGAGCCCAGCCCTGAGGGGAGCCCAGCCCTGGCCCCTTCACAGCCTGGGATGTCTCAGCCAGGGTGTGCTGGCTGCCAGGGTAAGGCACTGATGGGATGTGCCTTGCCAGAGTCATTCTCACCCTGGGGGAAGGGTCTGCTCAGCTTGATGCCCCCTTGGGACCTCGCAGTGCCACAGGGGCACGTTCCCCCTGGCTGGGTTGTGGTGGTGGGAGCCAGCACCCCATGTTCCTACAGAGACCTGTGGGCAGCCAGGGTGAGCTCTGGGGGGCTGATACCATCTGAGAATTAATTCTGATATTCAGTGTGAGCTTGAGCTGCTCCAAGACAGCTCCAGACTCCTCTGTCAGCCTGACTTTAGCCAGACTGCTGCAGGAGCAGGCAGTGAGAGCAGGAGGCAGAGCCACGCTCCTGAAATGCTTTGTCAGTTGGGAGCTCTCCCCAATCTTCCTCTTAAACTGCATTTTCTCCGAGGGGAAATGTCACCGAGGATGTGCTTTTGTGTTTCTGCCTGCACAACATCCTGGTCAGCTTTGGTCTTGTCTTGGGCAAAAGCTCCCTAAGCTCTGTCAGTGTTTAGGCAGCACCTTTACTTTGTGGTTAATTTGCTTCCTGTGGTTTTCCTTTCTTTCTGGCAAATGAGGATGAAATGTAATTATCTCCAACGAAATGATCAGGGCAGTGTGGGGAGCAGTGCTTAATCTCTGAAGAGAGCATGGCTCCTGCTCACAGAGATGGCAGCAAAGTGGCAGCACAGCCAAATGCTGACCAGCCAAGTGCTTCCATGCAATTCCATGGAATCAGGAGGTGCAAGGAGCCACAAGCAGGTGAGGAGCCAGGGATAAAGTGTCCTGTCTGAGTGGTAACTGGGCAGCACCAGCAGGAGTAAAATGAGAAGGGCTGGTAAAATGGAAGTATTGGTTGGTATTGGTTAGGATTGGCTGACTCTCAGCCACTGGCACTGAAGATAAAAGGATCACTCCAAATAAACTGAGGTTCAGCTGTTTCTGTTTCCCCTCCCGAAGGCTGGGTGGGGACCCGAGGGGTGACAGCTTGGCACGTCTGGCTGGGTCCCCAGCAGTCCTGGGGCAGCTCAGAGCCCAGTGAGAGGAGTGAGGTGTCCTCTGGTGCCACGAACCTGTCCCCAGGAGCTCTGGGCAGGTGCAGAGGGAGGAGTAGCTGGGTCTCTTGGCAGAGCTGGCACTGTGGGCACAGACTCAGCACGGCTCTGCTCAGATCCATCCTTCCCCTCCCTCCCTCCACCCTGGCAGACCAACACCACTGCCACCCTCCTTAAACTTTGTCATTCTTCCAGAAGGGTCTTTTGAGAAGGTTTGGAAGTAACAGGACTCAGAAGAACAACAAATAACTGTATCTTGTGGTCTTTGGGTTTTTTTTGCTTCTTTCCCTGTCTTTCCCAGCACCCCTTCCCACCCCCAGGCTGGGACACACAGCAGGTTTTGGGCTGTGGGAGGGTGACACCAAACACAGCCCTGGGACTGGGACAGGGCATCCTTGGCTTCCTTTTTGTCTCTCCCAGCTGGGTGAGTGTAATCAGACTCCTGACCCAGAGACTGTTATGGAAGAGCTGCTGGTTTTCATTCTGGAATGGAATATCCAATCCAAGTGGTGCCCTGAAATTTTACACCGTTGCTCAGTTGCAGAAGATGTTGCCCTGGTGGATTTGTTTTCAGTAGTTTATAGCTGCTTGTAACGAGGAAATTGCATCCACAAGATGTTTTATAGTGCTGTAAAATGCAGAAAACACAGAATTTGTGCAGAGACGAGGTTGACACAGGAAAGCAATATGATTCCAAATAATACACTAAAACACCTAGAAATCAGCTTGGCTTATTTCTTTAATTTAGCTTTCACATTGTGACAAAAAAGGTCGAGAATTATCCTGCTGCACAAGCCCTTAAAATTCCTTCTGCTTATAATACAGTTGTGCTGTAATAAACATACTTTGGTTTCCCTTTGGTGAATGCCATGTAATTTCCAAGCCGAGGTATTTGTTAAATCTATTAAAATGGGTAGATTGCTTTGAACACTTTGTATTCTGAGGTGTAATGAACACACACAATGTGGAGCTGTCAGTGTGAGGGGCTGCTTTAATTAGCTGTCTTTGTTCACACGTTTCCAGGAGAAAATGTAATTTGTTTTACAAGGCATTTTGATATTTAGTAGACTGATGTGACAGCCAGGATGAAGACGTCTGTGTGCACCATAGCCCATCAGAGTTTGGTGAGATTGTCTCAAGGTTTAGTGGTAAATGTTCCTTTTCCCTCTGCACGGACCTCCTGTGTTTGAAGATCACCAGAACTGAGGATGTGAGCAGAGTGTGAGGTGCAGAGAGGTTCAGGGAGCAGCTCTGACAAGCAAATCTCTGAAACCTGCCCAGAAAAAAGCCCTTTAGGGTTTTTGTTTCTTTCCAGCCGTTCCTCCCTAGCTATGTGCTTTTAAAGGAGAAAAGAGGTGCAGAGTGAAGGAAGTTGTAACAAAACTGTCCAAAAGGAGAGCCTTTCATGGCCCCTGAGCTGAGAGAGAGGTGCCAAGGCTGCTGCCAAAAAGATGTGGTGTCCTAGGAATAGCTATGAAACAGGCTGAGAAAGAGTGAAGAGGCTAAAAGTTAATTTAAAAAGAAGCAGCAAAAAAGTGGGCAGCCCGAAGTACTAATTATGGGTAAAACATAAGCTGGGTTATTTAGCTGAACTGAAAGAGAAGAGTGATTTTTCCTAGTCTGTAATAAGTGGAGTGGTGTGTCCACTGAGGATCACACAGAAAGGCTGATTGCTTGTAAAGGTGCACTTTGGATTCAGTAATTGTCTAATTTGCTTTAGAGCAGGAGAGAATTGCAGAATATCAGCCCCATTCTGTGCTGGGTGGAGTGGGAGGATTGGCTGTGAAACAGATCTGACAAGCTGCAGGGATGCAGCAGCAGAGAAAGTCCAGCAGGAAGCAAAGTTTTGGGAACTTTTTGTTTTGTTTTACTCCGGGAAAATCTGCTTGAGCTGTGTGACTCAGCCTCCTCTCTGAGAACCTGCAAGTACGGGGTTGGGCAATTAAACACACAGAGACTTGTAAAACTAATTTTCGAGTTGGAATGTATTGCTGTGCCATCTAAATGACTCAGTGGCTGCATGTAAAGATGGCCTTTTCGGGCTGGTTTTAATCATTCCATAATGGCTCTGCTACATTTTTATAACCAGGCCTTAAAATGTGCAAAATCATCACTTGTTAGTAATTTAAAAACCTCCAAAATTTTCTTCCAGTAGATTTTTACAGAAATGTCAGGCTGACCCTCTCCAGTAGAGCAGAATCTGATGAGTCTCCTGATGTTAGTTTAAATTAGTTTTATTGCTGCTATCAGAAGTAAAACATATGGAAACAGCTTTTGGTACTTGAGATGGCTGTGGAGCTGCCTGTGGCTTTCAAATGATGAAGCTTTAATCTGAATTTCAGAATGAAAGGACAGTGATGCATTCATCAAATTGTCAGAACTGTTTCTATGTCACCTTTAACAGTGATAATACGTTTGTGATGTTAAAAAAAATCCCCTTTCCCCCCTCCCAAAAAAAAAAAAAATTGGAGGAAACATAGCACCAACCAAATTTCTTTATTTCAGTCCCAGTGTCTTGCCTGTGGGACTTCAGCTGCATCCCTGCCTTTAACTGTGTGCTTTAACAACACTTTGGGAACGTGGCGATATTTAGGGCAGGGGAATGTTAAATTCCAGCTTTAGATAGAATCACAGAAGTAGGGAAGGGTGGAGATTCAAGCCTAGGGATGGTTTTGTTCAGGTTGGCAGAGGAGGAGAGGATGCTGCCTCCCATAGCCAGGTTAGAGACAGATGTTTGCAGCTGTCTCTAAAATGGGTATTTCTGAAACCAGCACATCATGCACCCTCCTTCCTGCTGCTCCTGCTACACTGAGCTGAGCTCCTCAGAGGTTTTGAATGGTTACAGCAGCAGAATGTGGCCATGGGTGTGCTTTGTGGGCTGTGACTCCTCCTCTGAGCTCTTCTGATGCAGATTTCACCCATTTCTCGCTTTGTGTCCATTCTGCCCTTAAGTGGAGGGAGCTCAGGGCAGCAAAGCCTTTCCCAGGTGCAATTGCATCCAGTGGGACAGAATTACTTGGCACCGTCAGCAGTGGCCTTTAATGCACTTGATTTTTGGGAAAGGGATTATGGAAATGGATTGGAAGTGGAACTAGACCTGGAGGTTTCCTGAGAGCCTTTTATTTTGTGTGTACCAAGTTTCAGGGGTTTCCAAACTTTGTGATTTTCAAAAAGGGCCAAGTGTGCTCCTCTGCAATGGGTCTGAGTATTTCAAATGACTCACCTGACTTGCCACACAGAATTATTAATATATTTCAAAGGACCTGTGCCAGTTTTGATGGGGAATCAGTGACACTTCAGCACTGAGCAGCTGCAGTAGTGGATGTTTTGTGAGTAAAATTTTGGAAGGTTAACAGTGTTAATGAGAGCAGCATGGACCTTACATTGGTTTTACACATCCTCTGCTGGAAAAAGGGAAACAAGGGCATAGTGTTGTGCTTTTCTGAGGCAAGAATTGAGCTAACTGAGCTCTGGTTCTCAGGCAATCCAGCCAAAATCGTTATTTTCTCCAAATCTAACGAGTAGCTGCGTGTGCTGGGAGCAGGAGGGATGTGTTTGGGGTTTGATGGTGTTCAAAAGGTGCCCATAATTCTGGGCTTCATGTGGATTTTTATTTTTCTGGATTTATCACAGAGAATCTTCAGGCCTACCATGGTGTTTCATGACTTCAGCTTCAGGTGCTGCAAGTGATTCACAGCCACAACACCTTCAATGTTTTGTACAAAAATGTCCTGCATGAACTCAGACTGGTTTTTCCCACCCTTAATACCATTCCCTTAGGCTCAACCTTCGAGGAAGCCAAATAGCATTGTGAATAGGTGAATTAAAGGGGAAAATGGATGGATTTCAGGAGTTGTGTAAACACAGGTAGGTGCCTGTTTGCAGGCAGATGAAGTTTCTGCCCCAGGCAATATTAATAGTTCAACTTCTGAATTGCTGCAATTCCGACTTTTCTACTGAAAAGTAGAATCAAGTCTGGCTGGATCTTGGATGCCATCCAGGTGGGCAAAGCAGCATATGCAAGCGTTTTGCCCAAAATGATTTCCACTGGAAATAGACAGCTGTAATTTACGGATCTGAGCGCTGATTGTGCTCCATAGAATTCTCTCGGCGGGCTGGCGGGTGTTGAATTTGCAATCTCGGGAAGACAAAGCTTTGTAAGTGGCTTCTCATTAATTCAATGCAGCTCATTTTTAAAGCCAGCTCTTGGAGGAGCTGCTCTGGTTATCTGGGAGATAAGGCTGTTTAATGAGCAACATGTGTGCACAGCTCAATTCGGGGAGCCCAGGGCTGGCAGTGCCAGAGGATTGCTCTTTTGAATGTATAAAGTAGTTGGAGTTTCCTTCGTTATTTTGCCATTCCCTTTGGGCTGCTTTTGTTCTTTTCCATTAGAATTCACAGGAAAAGCTGGGTGAATCTCAGGGTTGGGATGGGAGTATAAAGAAAGGGAGAAGGTGGGGTATTTCATACTTTCTGTGTGCTCTGTAATGTTTTTCAAGGGCTTTTCCCCTGGTCTGGGCTGCGGGCAAGAGAAGGGCTCCCCTCCTTCAGCCACCTGCAGCTGCCTGAAGGGTCCCAGTCCTGGAAACAGAACTGAGGCACAGAGAGTCTGACAGAACCCCTTGGAATCCCAGAGTATCCTGAGTTGGAAGGGACCCCCAAGGATCTCACAGTCCAGCTCCATCCCTTCTGTAGCTGTGGCAGAGTTCCAGAGAAGGACAGGGTGTGGTCTGAAGTTCTCTTACAGGTTTAAAGGACTTATTCTATTTATTTATTTATTTGTAATGGAGATTCAGTGTTATTCACAGAACCCTGTGGGGACAGGAATAAAACCTAACTTCAGGAACAGAATTAACCAGCATCATTTTCTCTGTAGAACATTGAAAATAGGCTTCACCAGTTACTGGAAATCCATGTGCAAACTGCTGGGATCATGATAGGAGACAAGCCTTTCTGTTGAGGAGTTGCCTCTATGCACTGGTGAAGAAAAAGTCTCTGCTTCCTTGCATATAATTTGTGTCTTTGAAAAGAATTCACATGTGAGATTTCTAGATAGGACTTGAAGCTAAAGCAATTTTCCTCTAGTATTCTGCACACTGACAACTCAAATAAAAGGCAGAACTTCCCCAATTTTTCTTCCTGCTCTCATTGCTTTATGTAGTTGGTCATGGTTAGATTAATTCCATCCAGCAGGAAAATATGCAGCAAAAACCAGATCTGTGAAAATCATCTGAAAACTTTCAAGGCCCTTGTTTATTTTTTGTTTTTCTAATCTGTATTTTTGGTAGTTTTATGCCTCCATGTAACTCAAGAATGATCCTTGGATTAGGAATTAACCACAATTCAGATTTCTGGTTCTGTATCTGAGCTCTTTTAGTGATGTTTTTGGAAGTGCTCCAGTAAGTGCAATTGTCAGTAAGTGGAAGATGAAGTGAGCAAACTATACCTGGGGAAGCTGAGAACAGAACATGTTAATAAAAACATAGAGCCAAAAAGCAAGTCTCAGGTTACCACAAATATGCCTTATAAATACTTGAGTCAAGACTAAAGCTTCATTTGTACTTGTGGCTGCAGCAGCCAGCTATTGTATTGATTTCAAATTACACTGATGTTGTTGTAACTTGGTTTTTAAGTGAAGCTGTAGATTTTGCCCCCTCTCAAAGATGAACAAAAGGCAGTGGAAGAAAGGCTCTGCTGCAGAATCCTGGTTATTAAAGCTCAGTGAAGGCTGCAAACTGTGAGTTCTTCAGTAAAACTTCCTGGGTGGAAGCTGTAACCTTTAGTGCCTCCTTGCTTTGCCCCATCATGAGCTGTCTTCCCTCGAGGAGAGGAGCACAAAGTGAAGCCCTTTCCTTGTCTCCATAATGGATGCCCTCACTGCTCAAATCCCATATTGATCCTGCAGTCTCAGGAGCTGAACAGATCTTTAAATCCCTGTCAGCTTAGTCTTGCCTAACTTCTGCATCCATTTGGCCTCATTAACTTTTCGTTGATTAAATCAAACACATTACTTGGGATATCCCTGTAATTTATTTATAATAATTAACTGTACCAGGGGAATAAGACTTCCTCCTCTGAATTTTTAATGCAAGAAGCAGTGTCTGTACACAAAAATGGAGACTGGAGCTAAAATTAATAGAGCTGCACAAAATATTGTGTACATTTACCATAGAGCAAGTAGGAAGTCTGTAGAGGATAAGTAGGAACTGCCTTGCTCCTAGTCAGGTTTTATTTAACCTGCCTTGTGCACGGTGCAGTAATGATGAATCACATCCTCAAGAGCCATGTTTTGAAGTGTTCCAAGTTAAGCAAATGTTCTCTGGGTATCCTCAGGCTTTGAGTTTCTTCACTAGTTTTTGTTTGTTGCACAGTCAAAGTAAATTCGATGTTTAAAAGTTTAGAAGTGGCAAAGATTGGAGTGGGCTGCACGTTAAAAATGAACCTCGAACTCGAGTCAGTCACATCCTCCCTCTCTGGGTCCTGCAGAGTGCTCGTGTGCATGAGCTGAGATGATTTACCACTATCCTGTTGGGGTAAATCCCGTGCCTTTGTGCTCACACAAATATCAGACATCCAGCAAGAATTCATTTCAGCTGCCTGCCCTCTGTATCCCTCCTGCTTTGGTGCATAAATCGAGGGAAGACTCCCCTGTGCAGCGAAGGCGAGGATTGCAGGAGGATTGCAGCTCAGCCCTCCTCACTCACTCTGCTCCTCGGGGCGTACCGAGATTAGCCCGGCTTGCCTGGAATGTCACAGCTCCGGATTCTTTTTGTCTTTCTCCGTTCCCGCTGCCTTTGGCTGTGAAGGGAGCCACTGGCAAGTCAGCTGGAGCCCAAGGAGTGCCACTGCAGAGGGGGCAGCAGCCTGCCAGGGCACGGCTCCAGAGGGCTCCAGAGCACCCAGGGAATGACAGCAGGGTGCTTGAGCCTCCCCTTGACTGGCTCTTCATGTGTTGTCAATAAGCCTTTGTCCTTCAAGGGTTTGCATGATCTTTTTGTTTTTCTCCACGTCCCCCCACATAGGAAATGCTTGTTAATAACTATATATTTTCCTAAAAAACATCCTAAGGTAAATCACAATAGCAATCATTTTTCCTCTGTAGAACATATGGTTTCTGCTCTTTGAGGACCAAACCCTTCACTGGTCTGGTGGAACCACGTTCCAATAATGTGGATGTTCTGAGACAACAAAATGTGCTATGTAGGGGCTGAGTGTTAAACATTCAGGATTTAAACTGATTTGAAGGAAGTTGGATTTGTGTGTGTATCTGAATGCAGATTGAAACCAGTCTGTGAGAAGCAGCCCTGTTTCATGTCAGTGTTAAATATAGGTAATGACGTAAGTATTTAAAGGAATCCAAGAAGTTTTGGGGAATTCTTAAGGCATTTAAATATTACTGCATATATCTTAATCAAGCTGAAAAGGATATTCTTCTAATTTCCTGTCTCAGCTCCACAGCAGATGCAGACATATTATATGTGTTTGTTAGTGGAACTGTGTAGGCAAAAAGAGTGGGAGTTTTAACGTATTTTTCTTTCCTTTTTCTTTGAATTCATTCTGTAGTAGAAGCAGTGTCAACCTGTGCTGAGCAAGGCAGGCTGGACAAGCCTGAGGTCAAGGGTTACTCAGGGGTTATTCTTCACCCCACTGTGTGTATGTTTTGGAGAGGCTGTTGACAGACAGACTTCCAGACCTGAAGGAGGAGGTGCAGGACTGTCCTCACCTTCAGCTCTGAGGGCAGTTTGGATTGCCCAGATGTATTTCAATTTCAGTGCTGCAGAGTCCTGAACACTTTTCTCAGGCTATGCTCAGTGAGTCCTCCTTTACCTCGTGCCCTCCAAGAGTGACCCCAACTCTAATTTACGTTGGAGCACTGAAACTGAAACCTGAAATAACCCCCAAATCCCACAGCCCATCTTGTGAGGTTGGGTGGGATCAGCTTCCTCACTGACAGAAATAAAAAGGGAAGTGATCCCACAAGTGGCAGCTGGCCTTTGAGTCCTCCCCTCAGCCCCTCCCAGGCTGAGGCTTTTATGGAGGTCTTTAATGGGGTTCAGTAATGAGCTTTTTAATTGTGACTTGGAGGTCAAACATCCAGGCGCTGAACAGGTCAATCCTAAAGGTGTAGGATTAGATGAGAATCATAAAAGCTGATTATTTCTTAATTTTTTTTTCCAGTTAGCCAGTGGCAAAATTGATATCTACTCCTTGAAAGGATGTAGGAGGCTATTAGGCAGTGGATAATTAACAATAGAAGGAGGGTGGAAAGGTACAATAAGACTGTAAATTAATTACTGGTTCTTTATTCAGAAAGGACAATGTGATTCCTGAAGCTTGTCTGTTCTCAGTGCCAGTACAAGTGGGCAATATTAGGGAATAAAATTATGCAAGCAGAAAATAAGTGGCCTTAACCACATCTGCAAAAGAGGAGTTTTAATTTCCGGCTCCTACCAGATAAGCCCTGAGCTCTTGCTTTGTCCTCCTTTCCCCTAACAGTAGTGCAGAGTGCCATGGGCAGGAAATTTCCTCTTCAGTGTAAGAACTGAGTGCTGGACAGCCAGCACTGACCTCCATGGGCTGTTTCCAGGTGAACTCATCCTTCCTTCTGCAAACTCTCCTAGCGGTGATGTGAGATCTCTGGCTGGAATATCTTTGTTTTCCTGAAGCAGTGAAAAAGCAAAAGAACCCCTGCCTGTCTGATGGGGGTCACAAGCAAACATCTGTCCAAGCCACCTGGATCCCATGCAGCTGGAAATAATTCTCATCAGGTGACAGAAGCTTGTCATTTATGCTCATTTTTGGGGAGGTACAGGTTCCAAAAAGGGAGTTGTAGAGCTATTACCCTTGAGTTGCTGTGCAGCAGATGGAGCATGCACAGCACCTTTCACATTAAAACTTAATGTGCACTTAAGCCACGCTTAAACAAGCAGCTGGTAAAAATCCAGATGAAAATTGGGGTGTTGAGAGATGATTGTGATGTGGATTTGCTTTTTGGAACACTAGGAAGCGAAGGCAGAAGGGTTTGAGTGGTTGAGCCTTTTTAGAGCAGAGAGGTATTTTTAGGTTTCCAGATTTAAAATATTTCTTCAAAGTGTTTCTGTACCACCTTATTCAGTAATTTCTATTGAAAACAAAGTGGTTTTCTTCTCAGGCTTTGTTCACTTGTCTTGCACTTGCAAATGTGAAAACACTGCCAGTAACCACCAGCCAGACCCTCAGAAAGCTCTGTTCAAGAGAGCCACCTCCCAGGCAGAGAGAGCTCAGCACTCACACTTTTAGTAGCTGCTTTTCTTGAGAGACAATATTGATTCTAAAAGTTGTAGAGATGGGGAAAAAAAGCTCACCAAATAGCCCAAGAAATTGGTTTCCTCTGTCTTTATTATTTCAAAAAGCTTAAGGAAGGATTTGGAACACCCCTAGCGGAGTTGGAATGAGCTGCTTGGTGTTACAGGGTGATTCCTGTGGATGGGACTGGATTAAAAATGGCTTGTGCCACCTTGAAGGGTAAAAAGCAGCAATATTAACCCAGGGAGCCCATAATAGCTGGAAATACCAGTTATTTGGGTTTTTTTGGTCCTGCAGCTCCCTGGAGGTGGGAGCACAGTGTCAGGGGAAGATTCTCCCTCATCTGTTCTCTTAGGGCAGATTTGTGCTTCTTGTCTGGAGGTTGGTTTGTGGTTGGATTTTGGGGTTTTTTAACTAGAAAAAAAGCTTTAGCACCGTAGTTGAAGAAATCTCTCACTATCAGAACCAAAGTCTCTTGAAGCTCCTTATTGCTTTGGGCACTTGGGATGAACTGGCTGTGAGAGGAGTGGAGCTGGTTTTTAGGACAGTGATTTTGGAACAGGTGTTTGTAGCCCTTCCTCTCTCCTCTTCTCAAGTGTAATTGCTTCAAAGCCATGGAATTGCCAATAATCTGAAAACATTCTTCCATATCCTCTAGGCTTTGGTAGGTTGGAGAGGGTGGGATTGCAGACTGAGGACAAAAAAGAGGTGGCAGAGCAGTGTGAAGGACAGGGAGGGATAAACTGTTCCACACCTCCACCAGAACAGCAAGAATTCCAATATTCTTTCCAATTTATTTTTTCTCTGTCCCTGAATCACAGCTGAATCCAAAAAGCTATTAACGAATCACTTGAAGATTTGCTCTGCCCTGGGAATATCCTCTTGGAGGGTCCTGTGCTGCAAAATATCTGTGATTCAGCTGATTGATCAATAATTTAACCAAGTGATTTAACTGAGGCCATAGTAAGCAGAAGAGCTGATTGGACAAAGCAGAAAGTATTTTGAATTAGGAAGAAGAGGTGAACACTGATTTTGTGTGCATGTGCACATTAAATGAATGGGATTTTAAAACTATGTCTGCAGGAGGTGTTTTACTGGGCTAATATTTGGAAATAAGATAGCACAGAATATCAGCATTCTTGATACCTGTGATAATGAAAGATGCCTGTACTTACAGGGATAAGTAGAGTGTGAAATAGTGCAGGGTGTCCACGGTGGGAAGATGGAAAAATATTTAGGGAAAAAGCAAACTGGCAGGAAATGATAAACTTGGCATTGATGGCTGTTGATAACCAGATGACCTCAGGTTACTTCCACATCAGCTCCGTCACACAGGAGATGTTTAGGACAAGGAGGGATGGCTTTAAGATGAAAGAGGAGAGGTTTAGATGGGATACTGGGAAGGAATTGTTCCCTGGGAGGGTGAGCAGGCCCTGGCACAGGTTCCCAGAGCAGCTGTGGCTGCCCCTGGATCCCTGGCAGTGTCCCAGGCCAGGCTGGACGGGGCTTGGAGCACCCTGGGACAGTGGGAGGTGTCCCTGCCCATGGAACAAAATGAGCTTTGAGGTCCTTCCCAAGTCAAACCACTCTGTGATTCAGAGTTTTGGTGAGCTGGTTTTAACTAATCCTGCCTGATCTTAGCTAGGAATTTTGTCCTGGGATTCCTGAGGACGGGGCTGTGTGTGCAGCACCAGGGCTGTGACCCAGCTCCAGGCTCTGCTCGGGGCAGGAGGTGCTGGAGGTAACCAAGCACAAGGGAAGGGGAGAGGGAAAGTGGGATTTCACCTGTCAGATGTGGGGGTGAGACCTGTGGCCTCACAGAGCCCTGGTTCAGCCACAACCCCTTTGAGTCTCCCCCCTGGAAGCCACCTAGGAGCCAATTAACTGCAAACAGTAATTAAAAAAAAGCAACAGTGACTTCAAACAGCTCCTAAGTGCTGTTTTCTGTACAAAACAATGACAAATACCTTGAGATAAGAGGAGGCTTAGTGCCTTTTAATATCTTTATGATGAATAAATCATCTCCCTTGTAAGGTTAATGAAAGCAGATGGATGTGAACGCTGGAATGCAGTTGCTCATTAGGAATTCCCTTCCAAAGTGTGTCCCTCGACAGTCCTGACCAAACAGTCTCAGAGGAGCTGTGGTGTGAAGTGAGGATGTTTAATGCATCAGGAACAGCAGCCTGTTGCCAAATATTTACTGAACTGCACTTAAATGCCATTCACACCTCACCTTTCTTCTCATTACAGGAAGGAAGGGCTGCAGTGTCACAAATACTGAAAAAGAGCACACAATTAAGAGTCTTTGCTGTTAGTGAGACTTGCCATTGAAATAAGGGCAAGTATTCCTAAATACAGAGCAAAATTCTGCCTTTGTAGACACTTTTGCCTGTTATGCTGACACTAAGTGGGTATTTTGATATGTCAAGTGACGAGATAAACACGGCACAGTTTGCTATTGCTGCTTTTTATAGTTTCATAATGGATGTTCTTCAATCTTAAAAAGGCACTGTGCAGCAAAAATTCATTCACTGCCACTTCATGTGCTTTAAACTGGCTTAGAAACAACTGCAGAAACTGTCTAAAAACCAAGCCAGAATTTATTTCTTTGAAGTGTCTTATTCTCTCTATTCTTACTTTCCCCTATTTCTCATTAGATGTAAACATTAAGTAAAAATTAAGCATCTTCCAAGTGTCTGTGGAGGCTCAGATGGCCACTTGTGAGCAGCAGGCAGCTCTAGGTGCCTGCAGCCAAGAGGGACGAGGCATTAGGCTAAAAATGAAGGGATTTGTAGGTCCCTAAGGAAATCTCTTCTAAAACAAATCCCTGGGATCATCATATGAATACCTAGGAGTGTACAGCTTTAGCTGGATTAGATATGCTTAACACATATATATATGTTAAATATGTTCTATATGTTAAATATGTCCTGTGAGTTATTAGATAATAAAATAATGTCTGTTTATTACTGTCTTGTAATAGCATTTTATAAAATGCCTCTTCCCCCTTTCTATACCTTGGCTGGAAACTCGTTGTCCCTTTTCAGTTGCTGTCCCTGTGATTAGTTGTGAGGGATCATCTGGATGTCCAGGCTGAAAATCTGCCCTGACTGCTCCTCTCTGTGTTTGAAATGGTCTCTGAATTTTCTGATGGATTGTTATTAGAAATCCGTAGCACCTGTGCTGGGCCAGGAGCTCGGCTTGTTCTCATTAATCAGGTTTTGTCACCTCTGGTTTTTAGGACTCTCATGTTAAAACCACTCCTGGCTGCTCACAGGGAGTTCTTCCCCTTGGGTGAGCATGGGTGGGTTTTGGGGAAGTTGGAGTGCTTTGGAGGTACAGCAGAATGATTTATCAGCAGTGTTCTGCTGGGTTTTCTGTTCCTTTCCAGAACTAAGCTGGAGTACGGTGCAAGCCCTCCTTCTCCTCTGGCTTGGCTCAAGTCCCTGTGTTAAAACTGCTTTGAGGGTTTCAGAAACCTCTTGTGGGGGGTCTGTAAGAGCTGCTTGCAGGGACCAGATCTGTCCTGGTCGCTGCCTGATTTCCTTCTGGTCTTACCTAAGGCTGGAGGTGCAACTTTCCCCTTNTCCCCCCCCTCCTTTTTCCCCTTCCCCCCCCCCGCCCCCCCTCCCTTTTCCACACCTCCAGCATTGCCTTTGCTCAGGAATCAATTTCTCCCCTGTGCCTTCCCGACCTGGCATCCCAAAGTGCTGTCACAAAACACACAGCAGTGACTCTTCAGTCTCCTAATTAGATTAACACACCTCCAGAAATCAGTGCAGTCCCTTGGAGCTTGCCAGCTCACATTTGCAAAGTGCTGCTTGCAAAGAGGCTCAGCCCAGGCCAGCGAGTGCCTGACGTTTATCCTGGTGTGGAACAAATTGTCCCAGTTCGTGCTGGGGTTCTTGGGATGAGCCAGGAGCTGGACTCAGTGATCCCTGTGGGTACTTTCTGGGTTCTCCCATCATCCTACATTCCACAATTCCATCCTTTTGCTGGGGATGGACCTTCCAGGGGCTTGTGAGCCATGGGGAGGGAGAACATGAGGAAGGGTTGTGGTGGGCACAGATGGGGCAGGACAGGGAATCTTAGATTATTTTCCTAGGGATGAAGAGTTCCTTTCCCTGTTTAAGGCTGTGGGATTTCTGCCACATAAATGATTGCTCTGAACTTTTTCTTCCTCCTTGGCATGTTTTTGACACTGGCTGCAGGCTTGTGTTGCACCTTGCCACGCAAGTGGTTTATGCAAAGGAAAAAAAATAGCAGCAAGTTCCCAATAAATAGAACTGAAAATACTTTTAGAAGCTTGCTGCTTGATCAAATATCACACCCTGTGTTCCTCAGCACCTTCTGATGAATAATGAAACAATGCTGGCTCTCTGTGCCATGGAAAGGGGGTTATCCAGCACTGGAACCTGTCCCTGTCTGCATGCTTTGTGTGATAGTTGCTAATTAATAACAACAAATTTTGAAGCTGGCAGTCTTGAGATATTGGAGATTTGGAATGAATATTAACCACTTCTCTTCAGAAATCATTAAATAAACATTTCTTGCTGAGGAACTGCTTCCTGAGCCATAATCCCAGACTGGTTTGGGATCAGAGCTCATCTCCTTACAACCCCTCTGCCGTGGGCAGGGGCACCTTCCCTAGACCAGGTTGCTCAGGGCACAGAGATGCATTGAAGATCTTTGTAGATTATTTTTAATGGAGAGAGCTCATTCTGATTTTCCATTGAGTGAGAAATACTTGTTGGAAAGTGCCTTTGCAGCCCTTCCAGGGGTGGGTTTGGGAAAACCTCCCACAATGTGTGTCCTGCCAGGAGCTGGGCTGGTTCTGGAAGCAGCTCTCAGAGTGGAGCTATCTCTGAGTAATTTTCCATTTGCATTGCTTACACTGCTTATTAAACCACAGCTCTCCAGTGTAAGTGGGTAATAATGGCTTTAGTTAACAAGGACTTGTTTGTGAATAATTAATCCCCATCTCAGAATCCCAGAGATCTCTGTTAAGTCAGTAAGACTGATGGTGCTGCTGTTGGTGTCCTGTTATATAACTGGCTTTGGGAGGAGGAAATGTATTTATGCCTCGGTGAAGAACCTGTGTCAGTGCAAGCTCCTGCTTGTGGGAACCCAGATCTGCTGCTTTGAGAAGTGCAGTCTGCAAACATCACAGCAGAGCAGTTCCCCCCTTTGGAATGTTGAGCAGATGGGGGGAGACCGATGCTGGGATATGGGAAGTGGCTTTTTGGTGTCATTTTGCACAAGGGCTGTAGCAGCCCTTTCCCACTGCTTTGTCCCATTTTCTGCAGAGTGGAAGGAAGTGCTGCTGTAGCCATGGGAGGTGGGCTGGGATTTGGGAATGGCCTGGGTGGGATGTTCTGCCATCAGAGGGTCAGATGGTTTTGGTGCTTTAGGCAGCTCCTTAGAGAACTGGATGAATAACATATTTTTATTTCAATTCATTAAGATTCCTCATCTGTCTCAAAAAGTTCTTTTTTCTTTAATATTCATGTGGTGGGAATATTGATGGGTTTGGTTTGTTTTGGGTTTTTTTGAGCACCATTTTGTTGTATTTTTCTTTCCAAGAAGTCATTTCATGATACTGAAGCTGAGCATGGTGCATGAAGAGCCCAAAAGTTGCTGTGCTTTATGTAGAAAATAGAAGGTATTAGTCATGTGGAACAGCTAGTAAACAGCAGAATGAGAATTTTAAATCTTAATGTTACCAGTTTCATTATGAATGAAAGAATGCTGGTAATAATGTTTTAAATTATATCTAAAGGTCCTATTTTTGAAGGGAAGGAACAGCTGTAATTCTGTAGGAAAAGCTGTTACCTGAAATGTGTTTACTGTACTTTCAATAAGATTAAGAAAATGCAAGTATGCCACAAATTGCGTAAGCAAACTAACACTCAAGTCTCAGATGTCTTCAATAACCTTTCAGTTTTCTCTGTTGCTTTTGTTTAAATCATATTTTTAAGCAATAAAAACTGGGTAAACACTTCTAATCTGGTTTGCAGGAACCTTTCCATAGCGTACAACAGTAAAAAATGTGTCCAGCACCTAAATCTGCTTTATATTTAAGAAATAAGCTCAGAAGTAATTTTCTTTCTGATGGGGATGCAATTTCCAGGTACATTCACGGGCTGCTGTCTCTTTTGAAACACTGTATCATCATTAAAATGAGCTCAAAGAGATACCTGTGCCTGTAGTTGGGTTTGGGAGGTGGAAATCCACCAGGAGATGGTGGGGAGCACTTTGTTGCTCCTTTTGGGAATGAGCAGTTAATTGCTAACGTAGCATAAACTTCACCTGCTCTCAGTCAAGCCATGACACAAAAAGGTTTCATCTCCCACTTTTAATACCCAAATTTAATATGTGAAACACTGCATCTGTTTTTCCTTTGATGGGATTTTTAGATGTGAAAATGGAATTAGGCCAAGCATCTCCTCCTGCTGCATGAGGCAGAGGCTGGAGGAGGGCAGAGCTGACGTGCTTCTCAAGGGTTTGACCTCCTCAGGCTTCTGAGAAACCCAAATCCAAGAAGGTACTGAAAGGTTTGAGGGATCTGAGGGCTGATTTGCTCAAGCAGGTGTGGATTTACACTGTGATGACTCCACAGATGTGTCTGACGTGGCCCTTTTGAGGGAAGTTCCAACCTGGCAGTGGTCCTGACAAGCCAGATTCTGAGAGTGCCTGCCAGGGAAACAGAGCTGGTGTCCTCCCCAGAAAGGAGAAGAGAAAGTGGCTTAAATGGCATTTTCTCCTCTCTGAGCCTTTAAAATATGTTATCAAAGCTGTCTGCTCTGCAGGAAGCCTGGTGTGTCAAATTGGCTGAGCCCTGGCAAGTGCTGGAGTTCCAGGCAGGATGTGAGAGTGCAGGGGCAGCACTGAGTCCCTGGGCAGTGCAGTGGGAAGGCAGAATTTTGCCTGGCAGAAAATACCCACTTTATGTGCCAGGAAATTGTTCTGTTCCCCTTCCTCCTCATTCCTCTCCTTCAAATGAATACTGTAACTGGGATAAAAAAGCTTCTAATTTAGGTTTACATTTTCCTGGAGTTTTTTTCCTTTGTTAGTGGGTTGGCTTTGTGTGTTGTTGTTTTTTTGGTTTGTTTGTTTTTTTTTTTAATTAGAACAAGCAGCAAAAGCCTGATGGCTGAGGTTGAGTTTGGTGTGATCTGGGTGGCACAAGCATCTTTGCCTTTTTGAAAGATTCCCTGGAGATTCTCAGTCCTGTGGCAGCAGCATCCCTGCACTGAGCATCCCTACTCAGCTGTGCCACTGCTCCCCTCCAGAAGTCCTGCAGTGTCATAAAAAAACCCTCAGGCACTTGAAACACAAAACTATAATTCTTGGAAGTAATTTTTCTGTTTATTCTATAGAACGATTTGGTTTAAAATTTTGGGTTTGGCTGCTTTTGCTTTAAAAGTGTGGCTGAGGCAGCTCAGCTCACCTTGCCAGGCTCCCAGCACCGCTGTCCCCGTGGCACGACTCACCTGACATTAAGGTCTGCAGGAGATTTCCCACTGACTCGCTGGGGACTGGATGAGGCTCCTCAGCGATGTGTGAGCAGTCTGCTGCCTGCCCGAGTGAGGGGTTCTCCAGCTGCCGCGGGTGGGAGGGATGTTTGAAAGCTCGTGGTGCAGTTTGCAGCCGGGCACCGCAAACTGCTCGTGCTCCTGCTCGCCGTGCACAGCGCCCGCAGGGACTGACACCGGGCTGGGGCTGGGCTCTCAGTTCCTGTGGCCACGGGGAGGATGCTCTCGGGTGGCAGCCTGGTAAAGCCCCCCGGGAAGGGGAGATGGTCCTTGAGCCGTGTGGCTCCTGAGCCCTGAGCAGCCGTGCTCCAGCTGTTCCAGCTGTGGGTGCCCCTGGACAGGGGCTGAGCCCCAGGAAACAGCACAGGCAGAGACAATCCCACAGGATGAGAGCCAGCCTTTCCCAGGACTGAAGGGCAGGTCAGGAGCTCTCCTCAGGTGCTGCTGTGTCCCGTGCAGCAAACCTCCTCTCGTGGATGTTCTCCATCCTCCCCGGGCTTGTCTCACCTCTTTCTGAAGATGCCAGATCTCTCAGAACAGGTGCTGGCGCCTTCTCAAACCCCTGGCTCTTGCCTTTTGAGGGTGGAGCTGGTTGGTGTGGCAGCACCCAGGGCAGCTGAGGAAAGCCGTGGGTGGTGGTGGTGGCTGCTCTGAGCCCCAGAGCTGTGGGGGTGTGTTTTGGCACTGGGCTGAGGTCCAGGAGGAGAGGTGACCACTGGAGTGGTTCATCTCCCACGGGGGGTGTGCCAAACCCAGATGAAGAGCAGGGCAGGGATGCAGAACTCAGAGCTGGAGGCAGTGTCCATGGAGTGGTTTGGGTGGGAAGGGACCTTAAATCCCACCCAGTGCCACCCCTGCCATGGGCAGGGACACCTTCCACTGTCCCAGGGTGCTCCAAGCCCTGTCCAGCCTGGCCTTGGACACTGCCAGGGATCCAGGGGCAGCCACAGCTGCTCTGGGAATTTCTGCCAGGGCCTCCCCACCCTTGGAGTGGTGCATTCATGGCTACAGGTCCTGCAAGAGCAGCAGTAATAAATATGTTTTGTTTCTTTTTTCTTCTTTCAACTGGGCAGAATGAATTAAAATTTTGTCAGCTACATGAGGCTGCAGAATCTCTGTGAAGGAGCAGGATCTGATTGCAGCAATGCTGGGCTTGTACCCCGTGGTTTTGTAGCACTGTTCCCTGCTCTGCTCAAAATGATGATTATAAAGTACAGCTCTTGAAATTACACCATTCTGTTCTGTTAGTCATCACTTTTTGCACTGAATATCATTCAAATATTTGCTCTCTTCAGCTGATACTTTCCTCTGAGAAGTTTAATTGTCTAGAAAACAACCTAAGTACATATTTAAGGAAAACAGTCTGTATTTATGCGTTAAGGTTTCAGCTGCTGCAGCACTATTTCTCACATATAGGCATGTTAGGAGGAAAAATGGGCTCTGTATCTTAAAAAACTCACAGAAAATTAACTCAGCAATGTTGAATGGTAGCAGCAGTGCAGGTTTTTTTTTTGTCTTAAATGAACCACTGCATAGTGAGATATTTCATGTACAGTTTGTGGGTCACGTGCTTGAAAAGCTGTTCCAGACAGTTCATGCTTCAGGCTGGGCTCGTTAGCACAGGGTGCTGGGGTGTTAATAAGTGCCCTGCTGGGTGTCTAGCACAGTGTGGACATTACCACGTGCTCATGAGCATTAAAATGAGCCTTGACCTTTATTATAATACAGATTTTAATGGTGTAACATTGAAACCTCTTGGAGTTCCGAGGAATTCTGCAGAGAAGGTGTTCTCCCTCCCTGGGACTGGCTTTAACAAGCTTCAGGAGGAGAGACTTTGCAGCCAGATGATCTCCCTGTCTCACATCCAAGGCCGTGCAGAATGACCTGACAGCCCTGGAAGCTGCTGTTGTGCAGCTGGGGATGTAAAGGATGTGACTGAGAGAAGCTGGGTGTAAAAGCAGCACAGGTGAAAGGTTTTGTGGCTGCATTTAGGTGCAGGCAGGGCAGAACTCTGCATAGGGTTCAGCAGGACATGGCTTTTGTTGGTTCTCTTGTGCAAAATAAGTTTTATTTCTAGGCAGCTCAATCTTAATGCACAAAAATAATGGTTCTATAGCTGTATAAAATGGATAACACTTGGGACTGAATACAGCAATTATGAAAAAAGCCATATTTTTCTCTCCTATGTTAAATTTAACTATTCCTGGTCTTTGCAAAGGCCGTGTTGTTCTTTGGATGAGATACAAAATTCACCACTGACCTTCTGGTATTGTGCAATTCTCAACGGCCTGGATGGTTCTTAATTAAATACAGAAATTGCCTTTAATTCTCTTTAAATTGTTCTGTGCTGCTATGGTCGGGTGTTGAGCAGCTCCTAAATTTCTCTTATGGTGAATAAATGGCCTGATATCCCCGAGCCAAGAGTTGTAAATCCTACTGTCATAAATCTCCCATCCATCCAGGGCAGGAGCTGCCGAGCTCAGAGGTTCTGGAGGATTTGGAGAAGCTCTGGCACTGGGAATGAGTAATTTTAAGATTACAGAGGCTCAGAGCTCCAGAGTCCTTCAGTGCTAGTGCTTTTCTTTAGTCTTGTGCACCACTGCCCAAACCCAATATATGGAAATATTAATTTTGAGGCTGAAAAAATGGCTGGACAAAACCCCAGCGATCCAAACTCTGATGCAAAAAATCAGTAGGGTAATTTTAGGATGAAGAAAACCACTTAGATACCAAACTCCTGCAAGGCAAGAGAAGCATTTTTCTCTCTGTTTTTGGCTGATAGCAAATACAGCAAAAATCTCTTAAGGATTTTTCCTGCAGCTCTTGTGCAACAATGTGCACCCTCATCTACCTGCTGCTTATAACTGGGATTAGGTTTGCAATTACCTGGAATGTTACTGGGAGGAGCATCCTTCTCTCCCATCTTTCAACAAAGGCAGAGAATTTAATATTTAATGTTTTTCTTGCTGTTGTAACATAAGGATTAAAAAAAATTATGTTAAAAAAATCAGTGAAATTTTCCCAAGGATGCTTTTTGTTCCATATTCACACACAGTTAAATATGAAGGAAAGTTGAAGTTTTGCTCGTGGGAAATATTTCAGGCGTTGCTGGGGGGAAAACTGTGTTTCTCCTGTCTGTTTTCCCTTCCTGTGTGTTCTCAGAGCCACCTGAGCAATGTGGACGTGGCTCTGTAGATAGTCTATCATTGCACTAAGGAAAACATTCCTCCCTGTGCATCCAGCAGGCTGTAGTGCTGGGAAATGCAAGCCTTGCCATGGAGAAACCAGCCGGGATATTTTCCCTAGTGAATGGGGATTGTCTGATTGAGTCCCTGTGCCCTGGAGTGGCTGTATTAAATTAGAAGATGTTAATTTGCAGTTTTGGGTAGGATCAGCTTTGTGGACTTGCATGGACATTGCTACCTCTATTTAAATAAGTGTGTGGGGCTTAATTAGTTCTGCTTTCATGGAAGCAATTCCTGGGCCACTGAGACCAAGATGTGGCCACTGATGCTCACCTGCCTGGATGTGAATTTGAGATTGCTGCCAAGGGCAGTGGGACTCATTCAGGTGTTCCGAGACTGTTGGAAGCCACTGGGATCACCTGGAAATGTTTTGGACTCCTCTGAGTAGTGTTAACAGCTAATATAGGTCGTGGTCCAGGTAAAGCCTCAGACCTTCCCCTTTTCAGCTTCAAAATTAATATTTCAACGTAGTAAGTGTGGGCAGTGGTGCCACAGCTTCCCTGTGAGTGACAGAAGTGGGGCTGTGATTCCAAGGAAATGCTGGTGTGATCTGTGAGGAAAATGCACACGGTGCTGTGAAATCAGTGACTCCTCGGATCAGCTGTCTGAGATAAGGGTTTGTGTTCAAGGACCAGCCAGCCCTGCTGGGGTCTGTTTGGGCAAGGCTGCCCAGAAAAACCTTGAGGCTGGAACAAAATATTTGTCTCTCACGGACACAGCTGAGCCACTCGTGGGAAAGCAGAACAAACAGCAGCAATCTTATTTCCAAGGAAATAAGGTTTCCAAGGAATGCTCCCTCTCGGCTGAGGGATGTGTGGAACAGCAGCCTGGCATCCTGATGGGAGAGTTTGTGTGTGGAACTGGGGAGAAGGAGCTGGAATTGCTGCAGGATGGGAAGGGAATTCCCTCAGCAATGTTGTGTCAAGCTGAGTGTCTCCAGATCAGGGCAGGAGCTGCTGCATCTCTGGTGCTTCCAGGGCTTTTGCTTCCCTGTGCCAGGAGGATTCGAGGCTGGATGTGGGCACAGGGGCTGTCACTGTGGTGGTTCAGCCTTAAAAACTGCTACCTCAGTTTGGAGGGGCTTTAAACTCTCCCCTCTCCATTTTGCTCAAAGAGGAAGATGCAATTCCTGTGTTTTTCCTGGATTAAGCCCAAAAGCCACATCCCCTTTCCCAGGCCGCCTTTTGTGAGCATTCCATGAGCACTTCCATTGGTGACCAAACCCTTGGCTCCTGGGAACGTGCTGAAGTTGGAATGGCCTCCTCTTTGTTGGCAGAGAGCTGTATGATGGACACTTTTGCCACCTGTGTCCTCCCAATTCCTCCAAAAAGCCCTTTTCCCTAGAGCCCCTTCAGCGCTGCTGTCTGACAAAGCTCCTTAGGGGAGGTGTCTCCTCACAGCCTGCTTCTGCTGGCAGCCCTCTCCAAATGGGAACACCTTCTGAGCAAGGACAGCCAGCTGCCTGCTTAGTGAAATGCACGAGGAGGATTTAGTCTCCCTGCAGAGGTGTGTTTTCCCTGGGCTGTGGCTCAGAGATGCTCGGTGGGCTCTGGGGGAGCCGTCCGGTCAGTCCGTGCTGTCCTGCTGGCTGGTGTTGTCTGTGCACAGAGCCTCTGGGCTGAGTTCCACCAGTCCTCTGCCTGTTTTTCTGGTGCTTCCTGTGCTGGGATGAGCTCCTGTGGCAGAGATTCCTGCTCATTAATTTCCAGATCAAGAAGAGTCATCAGACTCTAAGCACATACTCACGAGGGGCTTAATGGATTAAGGAAGGAAGAGCTCAGTGAGCTGAATCCAGCAGGGGATGAGAGCTGGCCCTGTAGGCCTCGGGATCGGCAGAGCTGCTCCTGGGCCGGGCTTTCAGCACCCGGAGCTGTCCAGCCTGGGACAAAGATTCTGCCTTCCCCATGGGCTGAGTCCTGGTGTCCAGCTACAGCAGATGCTTTAATCGTGGCTGGCTCATATTCTTCACCACTGATGATTCTTCAGTGGACATTAAATATCCATCCATCCATCCATCCATCCATCCATCCATCCATCCATCCATCCATCCATCCATCCATCCATCCATCCATCCATCCATCCATCCATCCATCCATCCATCCATCCATCCATCCATCTCTATATACATATATCTCACAGAATATCCAGAGCTGAAAGGGAGCCCCAAGGGTCATGACTCCAGCCCCTGGCCCTGCACAGACACCCCAACAATCCCACCCTGAGCATCTCTGGGAGCGTTGTCCAAAGGCTTCTGGCAGCTTTGGGGCTGTGCCCATTCTCTGGGGAGTCTGTTTCCTGTATTTATTTACATATTTCTTTGCTAATATGATAAAGCTCTATCTCTAGAGCTAAAAAACAGGCTAATTCTCAGAAAATGTCTAGCTCTGTTTTGTTGGTGGTGTCCCTGGCATCCCCTCTGTGTCTGTAGCTGCTGCTGATCGTGTGTGACAGAGCATTGGTATCACTAGATTCAATTTCAAACAAGTTAAAAAGTCCAGGGGCTGAAGTGGAGGATTCTGTGTTTAAATACTTGTTTCATCTCAGCCCTGTGATGCATCCACTGATCACAACTAGCAGCATATTTCACTCTGTATAATTTTTTCATGAGTAACTATTGTTCCCCTTGCAGTTTCTGGGGAAGATGTCTTACAGAGCAGACACTGATGGTGCCTAATGAGGTTCTCATTTGCCATTTTGCTTTTGACTGATGTCACAGAAGCCAGGTGTTATATTTTGTCTGTGCCCCTGAAGATACCTCGCTGAATTTGCTGGATCATCCTCATTTGAGGTGAGCTGAGGAAGCTCTAGAGGACAGCAAGGAGAGCAGAAGGGCTGAGGGCAGGCGTGGCAGTGTTTGTGCTGTGTGTTTGTAGTCAGGTCACTCACAGCCCGCTATCTTGGCTTCAAACAGGTGGGGCAGCTCCACAAGGCACTTCTGTTCACACTTGTGTTTTCCACGTTGCAGCTGAAGCTCTTTGGCCCAGGAACTTTGTGCTTCTGCAAGGGCCTGATGTGATGCAGCAGGAAGGATTGCTTTGCAGCTACTGGGATTTTGGTTTCTGGCACTGAAGCCCAGGGAATGGGAAGTGTTTTGGTGGATTATCCTGGATGAGGTGACCCTGCAGCAGGGGTCTTGGTCAGAGCTCACAAGGAAAACCCAAGCCACAGGGAAAGCAGAATCACAGAGGGCTTCCCAATTTCCCTAATGGCTGCAGGATCGAGCCCAGCTGCTCCCCCATCACTGACCCTCATCCCAGGGGTCACCTTCAGGGACTTCCAGTGGTTCCACATGGCCCTGGGCAGTCCCAACAAGCTGAGGAGTGTTTAAGCACACTCTGCCTTTGCAGCCTGTGGTCACAATACCCTGCCTGTGCAGCTGCACCCACGGCCACTTGTCCCCTGCCATCAGGGCTGCTCCTCAGCCCCTGCTGCTGGGTCTCAGATTTTTTTTTAAAAGGGTCAGTCTGTTTCTCTGCTGCAGGATATGTCTGCACACATTTCTGCCTCTTTGCCAAGCAGTTTTAGCTTTAGAGGCCTGAAAATGGGTCAGCTCACAGCTGTGCCACGAAGTATCTAAAGCCTCTGGTATTACAGTATGGTCACAGTATTTATTTACTTTCCAGCAATGCCGGCAAAAATACAGATATTTTCTGCCAAATTAGGTGCATGAAGATTTCATGCAAACACGTAATTCCTGTGCATGTTCAAATCTCTTGGGGAGCTGGG
Organism: Notiomystis cincta; assembly: GCA_013398075.1. Lineage (NCBI taxonomy): Eukaryota > Metazoa > Chordata > Aves > Passeriformes > Notiomystidae > Notiomystis > Notiomystis cincta. The sequence goes on along the minus strand of VZRX01019030.1, from coordinate 16,288 downwards.
ACCCTCACCCTGGCTTGGTCCTGCAGTCCCAAATTCTGCAGCTCGTTTCAAAACCAGGAGGGATTTAGTACAGCAGAATGAGACATTCCCTGTGTGCATGGTCCACTGCATAAACCAGGCCTTAGAGAAGGTTCAGCAAAGACCCAGATCCACTGGGCTGGAACTGTCAGAGATTTTCCATCCAGGGGACAGTGAATATTATTAAAAATGCTTCCTTTAATACCTTAAAATAATCCTGCAAGCCCTTTGCTGCCAGCACTGTGGGACCTCTCTCTGTGCATTGCACATGGCTTTATAAACACAGCTGCACACAGCTTTATAAAACAGAAGGAGGCTTTCCCCATCCTATCAGGGAGGAGGAACCTGGGGAAGTGATTCTGGGATCCTTTATGGCACACACGGGAGCAGAGATTGGTGTCAGTTCGGGATGCCCAAGTTCCAACCTAGGAAAGCTCTGGAAGCTCTCTTGCTCCATGAGTCTTCCTGTCTAGTTTTCTTTGCTGAACCCATATTTAATCTCAAATTCACAGCAGTCTGTATTTTTGCCCCCAAGATCCATGCCAGAGCATTCCCTCCAGGTAAGGATAGGGAGCACAGGTTACACTGCAAACTGCCTAGAAGTTTTTTAATTGAAAGTTTTTAAATTGAAATACTTACCTCAATTTAGACTTCTGAAACTGTGGCCCAGCACCATACTCGCCCCTTTTTACTTGCAAAAGGAAGTTTGGGAAGAAGGAGGCATATCTGGATAATTTTTGTCTGAAATAAACTAGTTCAGGTAAAGCCATTGTCCTTTTGCAGAAGGATCATATCTCTTTTGATAGAGACAAAACCTGCCCCTGATTCATTTTATTCCATCACCTGAGTGTTTGTTAACCCCAGTCACCTCCATCTCTCTTATGGCATAAAGTGCTGTTATTTCTCAGAAAACACTCAGGAGGGATTGAATGTTCTTCAGTTTACAAGAAGCTGCAAACAGGTTCAAAGAAAATGTCTTGCCTTGGTGTTCAAGGGGAAGGGTTTTATCCCATAAATAGCTAAATCAGAGAGAAGGTGATGCAGTGGTGGCAGGTTGGAGATGAAGGTTTGATTTCCACTGTGATGAGACCTGCCTGGGTAACCTCCCATAAATGCAAAGCTTACAATAGCTCAGCTTGCAGTGATTTAAAAGCATATTAATTAGAGCATTTATTAATTTGCAGATGTTTCAGTTTTGATTATACTTTGGAAACAAAGACTTTTCTTTACAGCACTGAAGGCAGTGTTCTCCTTTTGCTGCCAGGAGAAGGCAGCATGTGGGAATGGCACCAGAAGAAAAGGCAGGGGCTGATCCCAGCAATTTCCCTGCACAGGAGGCAGAACTTCTGCCCTGGGCAGTGCCCAGCCCTGAGCAGAGCCCAGAGAAGCTGTGGAGTCTCCTCTCTGGGATATTCCAGAGCTGTGTGGCCACACTCCTGTGCCCTGAGCTCTGGGATCACCCTGGGGGAGCAGGGAGGTGGCACCAGTGACCCTCTGTGCTACCTTCAGCCTGACCCTGCTGGGATTCTGTGAGGTAGCTTATCTCTGTGAAATTCCTTTGTTCCTGGTGGCCTGGGGAGGAGTAGGATACCTTTCAGCTTCCCAAGAAGATCCTCAGAGCTGGAACCAAACTCAGGAGCACCCAGTTCATGTCATGTCCTCAGGACAGCATGTCCTGAGCTACAGCCTTCCTGTGCCAAAGCCCTTTTTGCAAGTCCTGTACCAGTTATCAACAGCATTTCTCACTCCTGTCCTTGTCACATGCTGATGTTTTGGGTGGAAAAGACAAAACAGAGGAAGATTTGCACGTTCATCATTGTGGGTGTCAGGCATGACAAGTTCAACAGCTGCTCTGGCATTTGCAGCTCAAATAAGGAGGGCTTGGTAGTGTCACATATTTGGGGTTTTCGTTTGCCAAAGTAGGTAAGTTAGGGGCTGAGCACAATAAATAATTGAGCTTTTCTCTTATGAATATACCAGCTCTGAGTGTTTGTTTGGAATATCATAGAGAGCTGCAGAATATATATCAGAGGGAGAGAATCCTCAGTGGGATTAATCAAAATTCTGTTTACAAAGCAGTGACTTAGGTTGGAAATGTGTGTAAGTGGGACAAGTATCACGCTCTAAGTCTGTCTTAAGTGTTTAATACAATTCTGCTTTTCCTGTGCTTGGTGTTACTGCTGTATTTATTATCCAGATTCCTCTGCTTGGAGGTACCAGCCAGCAATCCTTGCTCTGCCCTGGAGAATTGCAGCTGGAGCAGGGCAGCAGGAGAGGCTGGGACCCCCCTGCTGTCCCCCAGGGCCACGGGGCTGTGCAGCCTTTAGATGAGCTGAGCATGACAAGTGCTCGCTGTAAGTAGGCTGAGCTCCCCCCTCCCCAGACCCAGTTATTTATTGGTTTGTATTTCAAATTAGTGCAAGTCTTCTCTGCCTGACTCTAATTGGAAGGTGCCTGAGGATATGGAAGCTGGAACCATGTCAGCTTGGTCTGACACCAGCTGTAACAATTTCCTCAGGAATAACCCCAAATTTCAGGTAGGTGCTGGTTACCTTGAAAGCAGCAGGTAATAGCTGTCATCACAGAAGGATTCAGAGCAAGGCATAGTTTAGGATCCACAGATCTGTTACTTGAATTAAATAAAATTCATATTTTTGGCAGCTCTTTGAAATACAATTAGATTAGAAAACGGCTGAGGAATAGTTGGACAACAGCCTGCAGACTAATAAAACAATCTTTCTGTGTTACTTATCTCCAAAAGGCCCCAAAGAAGAAAAGAAGAGGTGTTTAAATGTTAGAATTAAAATTCTGTTTCAGTATAAAAGCCACATAAGGAGCAAGTGAAGGATTTTCAGCGAGTGAAGTTTTTTGAAGCAGAATTGCCATTTCCAGTGGCTGCTCCCCTGAAGAATTCCAGCTCATTGTGATGACACCCAGCTCGTGCTCCTTCTGCACAGAGAGCCATTTCCATACCAAATGCCACTGCTGGGCTGTAGTGCCTGCAGTGCCAGGGAGGGAATAGCTGCTGGAATTGCCCTCCCACAGGTTTTACCTAATCCTAAAGCACACAGGTAGATTTTTTATCTGCCGAACGTGTCAGGGTTACTGACAGGGGTGGAGGTACAGAAATGGTCTTAAAATGCCAAATTCTGTCGTGCCTGGAACGTATCCCTGCTCTGGATTACAAAGCAACATGGATTTATTGGTGGTCAAAAAGAGGTGGCACTAAAATTAGAATTAATTACCATGGATGCAGTTCAATAGTGAGCTTTGGCGTCAGTGCTGGAGAAGTTACTGGGAGAGAAGTGCTGGGATGAAAACTGGGCACAGACACCTCCTCAGCTTCAAAATGTGCACAGTCCAGTCCTGTACTGGCTGCCAGGGGAAGAAAATGACCTGCCATACTCAGTTACAAAACCAATTTCATAAAAGTCAGGGAAATAAGAAAGGAAAAAACATGTTAAAAAAAAAAAAAAAAAAAAAAGAAGAGGGAAAGAAAACTAAACCCCACTGTTCTAGTGATGGGATAGAGCTGGAAAAAATAAGCCATCCAAAAAAGCTGAATAAATTTGAAACAGGCTTTCAAATCATCCAGCTCATTTCAGCCCATCTTCTTTCCTAGAAGCATTTCTCTAATGAAAACACTTTTCCTGCCAGTAGACTAATTTTCACTTTCTGCTTGGCCTGTGCCTCATCCCACTCAGAGAATAATGGGTTCCTCCATAATTTGAATTCCAGCACTGAGCTTTAGCCCTGCCCAAGACAAATGGGGTTTGAGAATCTGCTCTCCATCTGTTACTCAGCAGTGGTGAGGTGGACTTGAGGAGCAGGAAGTGTAAATGTGAAGCATCTCATGTCTGCAGTGTGAAATCCCTCCTCAGACAGGGGCCAGGCTGGTCTGTGCTGTCCAAAGGACACGTGCACACCGTGGGAGCCCTTGGAGTGAGGAGGTGGCTGCATCCAGGGAAAACAAGGACAGGAGTGGGCCCGATATTCCAGCAGGAATCTGGCAGCTCCAGCCCAGTTCTGGGGCTGAGCCACATCCCAGACCCGAGGCTGGGCCCGTCCTGCTGTGGGTTTGGGTGGGTTACTCTCACTCTATTCATGCTTCAAAAGGGCTGAAGCATGAACCCTTGCACTGAACTCTGGTTTTTTCCTGATGGGTCATCAGTGTTTCTCCTTCTGAACAGCTCAGTTTGCGAACTGGATGCTTCACCTTGAAGGACCATCCTTCCTTTGTCTCTGACTCCTCCCGTTTGCCACCTCCCAGGTGGTGCCTGCTGCTGCCTGGCATCCATCCCCCAGGGCATGGCAGACCTTGGCCCTGCTAAACCAAGATGTCAAAGCTTGTTTGGGGTTTTTTTGTTGGTTTTTTTTCCCCTTTGGTTCTCAGTATCTACCAAAGGATTGTCCCTTTGAAACCTGATTTTCATGGGTGGCAGTCTTGGTGGGTTTACAAGGCCCCATGAGCCCTGTCCATGTCTGGTGATGCCATGGGAATTTGGGGATGGAGGCAGGGATGCCAGTGCAGCCCTGATCCTGCATCAAAATAACTCTGCTGGTTGTGTCCCAGATATGGCCCTGCCTGTTCAGCAGCTCTGGCTGTGCTCAGGCTGGATTCCTCACTTGCTGGAGAAGCTGACAGGCTTCCCTATGAGTGGGGACCGTGTCAGCCTTTCAGAGGTCACTCAAGTTCCTCAGTACTGCAACTGATGCCTTCCTAGAAAGGCCTCACTTTAAAGGAACCTGCTACAAAGACACACAACACATGAAAGATCTGCTCCTTTTGACACAAAATTGCTTCCCCCTCATTCATAGGAGCTTATTTTCCAGTGAATCTCTTTTATTGATCTTTTTTCTCTTCTTCTTAAGGCTGCTGTAGTCTGTGATTTTATTCTAAAGCTTAGATTACTTCTGAGAGTGGCTCAGTAACACAGTGTGATTCATCACATTAGAATATAGAAAGGCTGGAAGTCTCTCCTACTGTGTATAATATGACAAGTACAAGTTCTAGATATGAAAAGGGCCTGGTAAACTCTGAATTTTGCTTCAGTGTTACCAATGAAGTGATTAAAACGTGCAGGGGTTTTGCCTTCCCATTGATGCCGCGGTGGATGAGCAGCTGCCAAAGGCAAAAGGCTCTTTGCAGCCCTGGAGGAGCCACCCAAAACGTTGATCCCAGGCTGCCCCACTGCTGGAGAGTCCAACTGGGCAGGCTGGTTTTAGTCTGGGCTGCTGGAGTCAGTGTGGAGATCCTGTCAGCCTAAAGAGTGGCATGAGGCTCAGGGAGACTGAGCAGTGTCCAAGTGACCTGGCTTCCCTTAGAGATCTGCTTTGCCTGCCTTGGATTTGGCAAAATGGATGAACCAGAGCTTCCCAGCCAGCTGGGTAATCCCTGCCTGGCACCAGCCAAGGTCTCACCTTGTGACTGTAATTCAGTGTGACACAGCAGTGGTGGCAGCTGACACCTGTTCCCTGTGTCACTGTCCCGAGCAAATCCCTGCTTTCCTTTTCCTCAGAGTCCTGCTGTTTCTGGAGCAGATGTGGGTCTGGACCTCTCCCTCCCCCAAAAATCCAAGGCACCAGCTGGAAATGAACAGCCAGTTGTGATACTGGGTTTCCTGTGGGGATGGAGGGAAAGATCAGCTAGAGGAAAAGCTTATTTTTAATAAGAACTGATATGGTTTTGCCTCTTGGAGGTTTGAACAAATACATTTGAATGTAAGAGCAAACCTCATTTTCCTGGAATACTTTAAAATCCATTTGGTGTGTATAAAAATAGTATTCTTTGAAAACATCAGGGGGTTTAACTTTACAAAAGGACAGGGAGTTCGACCTGTACCATGTCTTTAAAATTCTCTTGAATATTTCCCGATTTCCAAAGGTGCCTGTTAACCTCTGGAGCTTGTCAGGGACTCAAACTCCTGCTTTTCCCTTCTGCTGTTCTTTAAGATGATGTGCTTCTGATTTCTTGTCTGCTGTTGTAACAAGCAGCTCTGACTTTTTCTCCTTCCCTTGGAAAATACAGAGTTCTGTTTTCCTCTCACTCATTTGTGTGCAATGGTTTGATCTGCCTGGGTCCTTCTCACCTGGGCAGGACCTGCCTTTCCCTTTTTACCTGCAGGCTGCATTCTTGTCTCTTCTGGAGATGGTGTAAGATAAAGCACTGCTCATCACTTTGCTCTTTTCCTGCCCTTTCCCAGCCTGACTGGCTCTTGCTGTTTCCCTGACTCTGCACAAGGTTGGGTGAAGATGACTCCACTTAAACCTGACTCTGAAGATCCGTGGGGCCTTACAGTGTAAGAGTGCAAATCTATGAATAAATAATGCCAGATCACTGTTACTCGTATTTTTTTCCTGCTCTCCTCAAGAATGCAGCTTTCTGAGCCCTGTGGTTGATGCTTTAGGTGAGTTGTAGAACTCAGTTAAATAATTGGGGGCCAACTGTGTGTCAAATCAACGAAAAGACTGCAGTCACAGGTATCTAAAACTTCTCAATGATTGTAAGATTGCTGTCTTCTGAAGAGCAATTAACATTTAAAATTGCTGGAAATGGGTGGCAGCTGGGGTGAGGGGTGCCTGGGTGTTTTTACCATGAATTCTTTAGCAGTGGGATGTGTTTTGGAATACACACCTTGGTCCTATTCAGCTGCCTTCAGTCATCAGTATTGACAGGACACAGATAACAACAAATGATTAAATTTCCAGTGGCTTTGCATTGATTATCTCCCATCTCAAGCCTTCCTGCTCTGCACTCCTCAGTTAATTTTCAGTGTGACTCTAAGATAAACACTCACGTGGTTGTTTCACCTGTGCCTGTGAAAATGGAAGGAATTACTGCGTTGCTTCCAGGAATTTCTAAGGCTGTTGAAAGAGAAGTTGATGGGGAAAAAAATTGACTGGAGAAAGCTATATATCCCTTTAATGGAGAGCTGATAACACTGATGGAAAGCAGAGAGGGAGGCAGGAAAGACTTACAGTCTCTTTCCACAGAGAGGATGGGGCACTGAGATTTATGTTACTTTGTACACTTCAGGGAGAGTTTATTGAAGCTGAATTATTCAATTAGAACAGACTTGATTGAACGAACTGCTTTTTAAAGTGCAAATAACACCTTTGTTTTACATGAGGTATAAAATCAACAGCATTAATATTTATAGGAACTCCTTTTGTCTGAACGAAACTGGTTTCAAGTACCACTCATTGACATATTTTAAAATTTTTAAAAAATCAACTCACCAGCATCATTTGAGGAGGAAAAAAAACTTGGTTATCTTTTGCAAGTGGGGTAAGCTGGTTTAGGGCTGATGGAGAACAGTTGCCACTTGCCTTCTGATTTAGGGTGTCTGTAATGGGGCTGGGTAATATTGTCCTTTAAATTAATAAAAGCTTGTTCTTGGCTCTGCCGGTTTGGACACAAATCCAGGAGGAAACAACCCGGAAGGGAGTCTCTCTCCTCTCCCCCGCCAGCCAAGCAAGCAGGTCCCGGCAGCACCCACCCCTCACGGGTTCGGGAGAAAGAATTTTCTCAAGCAAGAGTGAAAAAACCCCTGTTTATTCAACAAAACGAGCTCTCCCCTCCCTTCCCAGAGGTGGAGGTTGGTGGGTTCCCCACAGTTTCTCTCGTGTCCCAGGCCCAAGGCCCAAACCAAGCCGGGCCTCCCCGCCGGATCTGAGGNCAGCAGAGGGGAAAAAAGTCTCCAGCCGGGCAAAAGTATGTAAACATTCCGGCTGCAAGGTCAGGCGAGCCGCCGTGAAGAGTCCTCCCGGCTGCAGTCCGAAGGCACAAAAAAAACCCTTCTAGCAGGCGATGGGGAATACAAGATCATCCCACGACAGGCAGCTGTCCCACCCAGGCGTCCCGGAGATGGTGAGCTGGTGAAGGAAATAAGCCGAAAAGTGTCTGAACAGGAATAGAAACCGCCGAGGCAGATCTCTGTCCCTCTCCAGCCGAAAGCTGAAAAAGTAGTGAGCAACCCACCCTCCTCTGCTACAGCAGAGAGAAAAAATGTCTCCAGCCGGGTAAAAATCTGTAAACATTCTGGCTGCAAGGTCAAGTGAGCCGCTTCAAAGAGTCCTCCCGGCTGCAGTTTAAAGGTACAAAAAACCACTCCCAGCAGGCGTTGGGGAATACAGGATTGTCACAGAATCACCCCACGACATTGGCACTGGTCAGTTCAATAACTGGATTGTGTAGGTGAGGATAAGAATCTGATTTTACCACAAATTACTGGAGCTGGGGCCATTTAGAGTGAATAGGTGATAATAACAGGGAGCTCATGATCAACATCCAACAAGTCACAACCAACGAGTGGGCTTGCTTGGTTTTCAGTTGGTTTTGTATTTGTAGCAGGAATTTTAACCTTTATGCCTTTATCTGTAATTAATCACTTGCAAATGTGTTCAGCCAGAAGTTCTGTAAGGGTACAGTGCTTAAGGGGCTGCCTCAGGAGTGGCAGCTTTGTGTCACGGTGTGGAAAACTCCAGAGGGTCATAAGCATTTTGAGCCAGTGAGCAAGGCTTGTCCCTGTTCCACCACAGAGGAATTCCTCCTGCTGATTTCCTGGGAAGTTGTACTTGGCAGGCCTTGTTACAGTTCTGAGTTCCCATCACTGCTTTCCCTTGGAGAACAGGGCAAAACTCCTTCCTGTGGCTGCTTTGGGCTTTTTAAATGTGCTTTTTCTTTTAAAGCAGGGTGTTGGATTTTTTAGACCACCTAGGATGTTTGCCCAGCAATTTTGTCTTGGGTTTTGTCTTGTAGATTTTCTGAGTATTCCCAGACAGAGCTGATACCGTTTTGTGAAGTTCTGAATATCTCCCAGTTTTGGAGCAGTTGCAAAGCAACTTGTTGCTGTTGTGATTGTAGAACCCTGGAATGGGTTGGATCGGAAAGGACTTCAAAGTCCACCCAGTGCCACCCCTGCCATGGGCAGGGACACCTTCCACTGTCCCAGGGTGCTCCAAACCCCATCCATCCTGGCCTGGGACACTTCCAGGGATCCAGGGGCAGCCACAGCTGCTCTGGGTGCCCTGAGCCAGGGTTCACACCCTCCCAGGGAGGAATTCCTCTCTAATATCCCATGTAACCCAACTCTCTGTCGGTGTGAAGCCGTTCCCCCGCGTTCTGTCATGCCAGTCTTTTGTCCCAGGTTCTGCCCATGTTTCTGTTGGCTCCTTCAGGTGCTGGGAGCCCACGATGAGGTCACCCCCAAGGAACCAAACCGGGCCTTCAACTCATTAGTGCAAAGGTGTTTATGAACTGCTGGATTTGCCAAGCTCTCAACGCTGACCCCCAAAGGAGAAGTCCTTGCCAGGCCCGTTCCTGGGCTGTGCTCTCCAGGGCTGGCAGAGGGACCCAAGCATTTCCACCAAGCTCAGCTAATGAGGGCCAAATTTACATCTCATTTCTTGCAGAGCTCCCCATTCCCACCCCTGCCTTGCCTTTCCCATGGACGTTTCCTTCTGCTACGTGTCAGGGGAGGATTAAGAGCTAAAGAAACCTGCTAATTACTTAGTGGGATCAGCATGTGCTAATGAGCTGGGGTGCAACAGTTTAGCACTGGTCTGTAACAAATCTGCCTGCAGATAATTTGCTCAGAGCAGATTTTGGTCTGGGTGAGCCAGATCCACGTTTCACTTGAAGCAGTCACCTAATTAATGGCATTAACGGGGAGGGGTTTCACTCCCAGCAGGGAAAACCCCTTAAACACTGGCTCCTGTTCCCTTGCGTGGGGCAGTGACTGCAGCCCTTCCCTGGACCAGTCTTAAAAGGGTTTAGGGCTTATCTGGGGAGAGAAGCAAATAAAAGCTGGTGATGTGAAGGTCATCAGTTGAACATTTTTGTTGGCACCTTGTCCCACTGACTCCAGGTGGAGTTGTGGGTCAAGATCTTCCAGTTCTAGACCTTGGTCGTGCCAGTAATGTCCAAGGAAAGAATCTGGAAAAATGTTTCTCTCGTGTTGATTTTTAAAAAAAGGGGTTGTCACCTTGATGCTTAAATATCAGCTTGTTAATGGTATGGCAAAAAAAACTGATGGGAGGGTCATGTCTCCCACACCTCCAGAGGACTGCTGGATCCCAGTACACTGTGGATGACGGAAACTCGGCTGAAAGAGAAGTAGGAGGCTCCATGCTGCCCAAGCATTGTGAGAGCTATTATCCAGCCAGCTTGTTACCAGCCAGTGCCAGAGAGAAGGCAGTAAAACCCCTGTTTATGAGGAATATTCCTGTGGAAAAGTGTAATTTGTAGCACTACATGAGCTAATTACAGCCCTTGAAAATCCAAACAATGCAGGGACACTTGGCTTAAGAAAAGCATTAAGAGCTTAACACTTCCAAGCTGTCAAGAGTAGTGACCCAGGGTAAGCAGGGAAGGCAGTTGGATTTTGGTCCATATGGATTGTGAGCCACAGACCATAACGTGGTGCTGCCTGAGCCATCTGCAGGCTCTGGGGATTTCGGTCCCATGCTATAACAACTGGAGAATCCACTGCAAGCACTTGTGAAGGCAGCCAAAGTCAGCACACAGTTAAAAATATATATAATGTAAATAATTAAAATATAAAATGAAACGCTCCTGATGCTTTGTCATTTTGTGCCTAGTTAGGCTGAGCTTGCCATAACCTCTAAAAAAGCTTTTGACTTCTGATGCTAAATAGAAATTCAGGTATTTGCATAGCCATTATATCTCATATGGTAATATTTGTATGGAGTTCACTGTTACATAAATTGGTATATAAAACTGATAATACAAGAGGTGAGTAATTAAAAGCTCAAATCTGTATTTTTCTTACCGATGGAAATCTTTGCCAGAGGCAGCATTAGTATTTCAAGTCAATCACCTGTCCCAGCAGCATATTTGGAGAGCTGAGGATGCACTGAGCTGACTTCTTTCATTTCCTGGTGCAGAGAGATGGCCACACTCCAAAGGAATTGGCTGGAAAACAGCAGGATAAAAGAACTTTTTCCTATTTTTAGGTGAATTTTGTCCCCCAGTGAACCATATCCAGCATGGTTTGGGGAAAAACTTAAAACTGGAGCAAAACCTTGTGGTATCAGCCCCGCTCCTCCCAGCACTTTGCAGCGTGGGCTGCACGAACATGAAGGTCAGCGGTCCCACTCCTTTCAGCTCTTTTCCAAGCCATTTGTAATCTCCTGTATAAAACATATCTCTTTCTGGGCAGGAACACATCTTACTGCAGGGCTCACTCTGCCTTGGAAAGGCTCTGCAGGAACAGTCTGCCTTACACGCTGGTGTACATCTCTTTTTTCTCCCTCGTGTATCAGCTGGGGAGACGGAATTCAGAGTTCCTAGAGATGAGGAAAACCAGCAAACCCCTGAGAGGGCTGGGAGGGGCTTTGAGGCACTGTGATGCTTTTGGTAAAAGATGGTACAAAGTGGTTTCTTTTTGATGTTAGCTCATCTTTTGCTGTCTCACTTTGATGGATGTTGAGCTGGGTCAGAAGCCCAGACTTCCCACAGCTGTACCCAATGGAGTGGTGAAGATTTGTATCAAATTAAATTCCTTGTTCCTTCCCTTTGCTTATTGCTCCTCTAAATGTCATTCCAGGAAGCTCTACATACTTGAGGCATGTCAAAACCACATGTTTAAGTTATGTGCACCACAGGTCAGTTCTCATTCAGTTTGCTCTCAGTCTTTTATCTCCTTGCACAGGGAGGGATTCCTTCCTCTAAGGAATATTCATATTGTCTAACCTGGCATTAAAATAAACACTTCAGCTTCATTATTTTCACACAGCTGATTTAAATACTTGAAGTAACTGATGAATTCTAAATTATGTTCAGTTGCACAAAAGCTTTACTGAAATTTTACAGAATTGGAGTTTGGGTCAATGGCACAAACTAAAGCCAGTTATTGGTCAAGAAATGGTGTTTTATGCCAAACATGAATGTAAAAGGGAACTGATATCTGTAGATGATCCAGCACACAATTTGCCCCATTTCCACCCAGTCCTTACTTACCTTTGCCAGTTCATGCCTATTTCTTCTAATGAAATGATGCTTTTCCACTGCAGGAGCCTTTTCTCTGTCCTGAGAAACAAATTTTTAAGAATAACACTGATATATTTTATGCCATTATAAATAAGCGAGTGGAGATGAAGATGGACACTTCATATATGTGTAGTTGACACATTTGAAACATGGAGCTTTGCTGCATTTTAGGACATTGCAGCTGCACTCAACAACTTATTACCTCAAGGAGTTGAAGCTCATCACTCTTTACAACACTTTTTTTCAGCCTCTGAAATGCATCAAGGGCACCACAGTGGTGGTTTATTGTGCTGTGAAAAAGGATCGATTTTTATAATGCAGTTACAGCAATTGGGGTGTCTCAAGGCAGCTCTCAGAGCTCTATTGCAGTCACACATTGGAGAGTTTGGGTTTCTGAGACTTTAAAAAACAAACTAAAATAACCCAACCCAACAGCAACCCAAAAAACCCCTACAAAACAAACAAAAAAAAAAAAAAAAAACAAAAAAAACCCACAACAACAAAAAAAAACAAAAA
>VZRX01019029.1:15282-33725 GCA_013398075.1 Notiomystis cincta | reverse complement strand
TAATAATAATAATAATAATGTACCAAATGATGGCACCCAAGCAATCCAATAAAGGATCCCACTTCATATACAGAATGCTGGAAATACTGAGTATAAAGGGATAGGGAGGCATAAAAGAACTCCAGGGTGTAGAAGTGGAGAAGGTAAATAAGGGTCAGTCAGCTTTGGAGCATGTGACACTTTTCTAGTTGAAGTAAGGATATTTCCATCTGTCAAGACCCACCTTAAGATCCATCAGCAGAACTAATCAGAGGCAGAGGGGACAGGCAGCTCCAAGGAGCAGCCCAAGTGGAGCAAAGAGGGAAGTGGGACAAGCCCCAGAGAAGGCAGGGGCTGTGCCAGTGCACTCCGTGTGCCAGCCCCAGAGACCAGACTGTCTGCAAAGGCAGGAGGGAGAGGAACCTGACACATGTCCCATGTGGAGTACAGTTACCATTCTGTAAGAATGTTGTCTTTATACCCAGCTGGGAGCTGAACCAAACACCCTGGCTGTTGGCAGGTGATCCTGCCCCAGAGCTCAGACGTTTATTTCCTTTGCGTTTCGTTTTTTGGCCTTCCCCACGAAATCAACTCTTGCTTTCTTTAGCAGATCAGCCTTCTCATGATTGTCTGCCCCAGTTTAAGAGTCCAGGCAGACCAGCAATTCACCTTGTGTACCCAGGACTATCCCTGCACTCCTGACCCAGCCCCAGAGCTGCGGGAAGCACTTGGCAAACACTCCAGGGCAAAGTTTTGTTACAGCTTTGCACCTCTGCCACCTGCCATGAGACACCCCGAGCACCCAGCCTTTCTCTTGGGAGTAGAAGAAATTACTCTCATGTGCCTCCCTGCAGCCAGCTCCCCTTCACCTGCCCCACACCCTTCCCAGGACACAGCTGCTGTTGAATATTCAGGTGTTGAATGTTCAGGATCCCCCTTCCCACCCCAAGCAGCAGCCACAGGAGATGCTGCCTTCCCAGCAGGAGCTACCACTACAGCAAGGGTATTCTTTTAATAAATCAATGTATTTCCCAAATTTCACCCTTTAAAGGCAGGATTTTCCACTGCCTCTGGCTTGCTCACCTTCTCCTCTGCTGTTCAGTGCAGGGCAGCCTGCCTTCACCTCAGCACGCTGTGCTATCAGCCTGGGGAGCCCAGCTGGACACTTTGTCATCCTCAGCAAACTCAGGCTGAAATTTGTATTTCTTTTAGGTTCAGAATGCCCATTTAAGGCTCGTCCTGCCACAGCTTCCTGCTGTGTTCCTGCACACCCTTATCTGAGGCTCTCAGTGCACCCTGCCTTTCGGTGGAGTTTCTCCTCAGACCATGCCCATCTCTCCAGGAGCACAGAGGGGCAAATGTCCACAGCCAGCCTTGCTCTGATGGCTCTCCATCACCCTGCACCCCTTCCTCAGTTGCCTCTTATTTCCCCTTCCATAGGTACACTCTCCCCTCACAGCATCCTTTAGTCTGCTTGCTGCCTGTCACTTGTTTTTTTTGGTGTTGCCTGTTCATTCAGCATGGTGGATTTGCATCTCTCCAGGCTCCCAGAGAAATTAAGTACCACAGCACTGCCCTTCACCCTCTCCCACTTAATCCTGCTGCCCACTTGCTCATCCTCCTATTAATGATGAGCATCTGTTCACTGTCGGTGAAGCAACTTCTCACCTGTGTTCTTCACAGCATTGATTTGATTTTTTTGTACTGTTTATCCCATTGGATGCTTACTGAAATCCAAATATGCAAAAGCCACAGCACTCCAGTCATTTACTGATCACCTGCTCCTTGGATATTAATACAGCTTGGTAGAAATCAGTGCTACAAACCATCTAAAGATCCATCCCTGCAGGACAGAAACCCCTTATTACAAAGCTACAGCAAAGTTCCTGGCAGTAAAACAGTTCTGAACAGAGATTTCACAAAGCTTACCAGCTCAGTCCTGCATGTTACGGAGTCAGCACCTTTGTTTTCCCGAGTTTTGGTTAAGATCATCACCATGGTAATGCAGTCCTGCCTCGGAGTCCATCAGGGTCCAGGCAAAGGGTGCTGGCAGCTGGGGGCTGGCAGAGCTCCTCTTTCAGTCCATGTTCCCCCAGGAGAGGCTGGGCCCTGCTGGCTCCTCGGGGGATGTGCAGGGACAGCCTCGGAGCGTGGAAAATTCCCTGCACACAGAGAGAGAGGGAGGAACAGCTTTAGGGGGCTTGCCTGGAGGGTGGATGCACTGGGCACGGGGCAAGCACTGCCCCAAACCCACCCTGATGGTGGCTGCTTGAGGGGTGTGTTTATTTTAGGATCTTAGGCATTGTTGGTGTCCCTGTGCTCCCCATCAGCACAGAGGTGTTTCACAGGATGGGGCACTCACAGGAGCTGGGGGAAGCACACAGGGCACACAAGGTGATCCACAGGGACACAACTAGCTCAGTGAAATTAGTAAAGTTTCCTCTGGATTCTCCATTTGAAAAGGGGACTCACATCCCCTGTACTGAAGATAGCAAGACTTTGAAAGAAGAGCTCATTAAAGCTCCAGGGTTGATCCCACAGGAG
Source organism: Notiomystis cincta (assembly GCA_013398075.1). Lineage (NCBI taxonomy): Eukaryota > Metazoa > Chordata > Aves > Passeriformes > Notiomystidae > Notiomystis > Notiomystis cincta. The sequence goes on along the minus strand of VZRX01019029.1, from coordinate 31,202 downwards.
CCCTTGCCCCCAGACCAGCTGGGAACAGATGTCCAGCAGAAAGAGCCTCACAGCATCATTATGGCTGTGAAATCCCCTGGATGCCCCTACCCCACCCCAGTTACTCCATGATCCCCCACCTGTGAAGAGCCCATTAGGGGAAAAGCAAGGCAAGGAGCTGCCTGCAAGGAAGGAGAGACAGCTCCTTGCCCTGAGATCCTAAGGGCCACTTGATGCCCCTTGGTTACCTATTTCTTAGGTAGTTTCAGGTAAGGAAAGCCAAGGCTGGACAACAAGGAGCCTCCTGAAACACAAACTGCAAGCCAGGCCCTGACCATGAGCCCTGCCTCAGCTCCTGGCATCCTCCCCAAGAGACTTATTCCCTTGTAAAGCAGACAGATTGCAGCTCAAATCTGATTACTGAAATCAGAGTTTTCCCCAAATCACTCCCCTAATCCTGTTTCGCTGTTTTGCTGCTTTGCAGTTACTGCAAACCACCAAAGCCACCATTTGCACAATCCAAAGAGCCTAAAACACTGATCTTGTACCATCCAGGCAAAGCCAATTGTGATATTTAAAGATAATAGATGAAAATATTCCACTAAGCAGTAACCCTTATTCTGAACTGATATGGCTGTTCTTCCCAGCTCCTAAATCATCCTGTCCATGTTTACTTGGATTAGAGCTTGCAGTGGTGTTAAGAGCAGCTCATTTAAAGGCCAGCTGGCTGGTAAAGAAAAATCACCTTCTATTATTTTAGGAGGACTAAGTTCATCCAGAGTGCAAAGCCAAGATTAGGAATCAATACATTTTCTGAAGATTTACTGTTCCCAGGGGTGCCTGGTACAGTCTCCAGCTTTCTATGGGATATCAGTGGACTCATAATTTACAGTTTACTGGTAACTTCATCATAAACCTGTGGGCAACCCAGTGACCAAATGAAAACTGTCCAGCAGAAAAGTAAACATTTCAGAGTGTTAAAATGACACTGTCAACAGGGTTTCATGGGATGTGGGGAAGGAATTCTTGGCTGTGAGGGTGGTGATGCCCTGCCACAGAGTGCCCAGAGAAGCTGTGGCTGCCCCTGGATCCCTGGAAGTGTCCAAGGCCAGGGTGGATGGGGCTTGGAGCCACCTGGGACAGTGGGAGGTGTCCATGCAGGAGTGGAATGAGATGGTCTTTAAGATGCATTCCAAACCACACCACTGGGTGATTCTGTGATTTCTCTGTCACAATCCAAGCTGCCCCTGATCCTGGCAGAGACAGCAGTGCTTGCTGCAGTGACAAACCCTCTGCCAGGGAGCACACTGGGGCCACTGTCAGCACAAACATCAAACACGGCCTCAGAGCAGCCTGAAAGCAGCCAGGCACAGCTCCTAGCTTGCCAGGTGTGGTCCCCTCAGGAGTGACCAGCCTTCCCTAAGGGGACGGCTCCTGCTGCAGCAGCAGACCGGGCCACACACCCGGGCAGGAGCAGCAGCAAGTACAGGCCCCGGCTGGGATGGAGCACACACCATCACACCTCCCCTCTCCCTGCTCCTCTGCACCCCCTGCCATTAACACAACCCCAATCACAGCCAACACAAACTGCTGCCAAGCTGGCAGCCACCACCACCACCCCCAGGTCGGGGCCGAGGCGCACTTGCAGGTATCAGCAATTTTCACCCCTGCTCGGCTGGGTTTTGGAGCCATCCCCGTGGAGAGACTGCAATAAAAAGGGAAACTTTCCAGTGAAATGTGATCTCTGGCTCCCCATCCTGCCTCACAGGGCTCCTGACGCACAGTCCTGCCCTGTCACATCCTCTCCATGCAAACAAGTGCCATGGGACACAAACTGCAGGGCCAGGATGGGCCCTGTTGATGCTGAGGAGGAAACCACTGTGTATTTATAGACTGGATGCTTTCACACACACACATGCTAATAAAAAGATACTCTTCAGGGACCATTAATTACTTTGAGAAATGCATTTCCTCATTTAAAATCAGATAAAGGAACTATCTTCATCATGATGTCAGGGTTAAGTTTAGACTCGAGCCATGGCCACTGGGATTGACACAGTCTCCTGAGCTGTAAGAAGTGCCCACAAGAAACTCCAGTGCACAGAAGCCCCCAAATTTCAGCAAACCCTGCTTTCTACAGGGTTCAAAACAAAGACCAAGCACAAGTCTCATGTGATCTTTGCAGTGGCAGAGGTGGGAAGAGGTTTCTCTCAGAGCTGCTTTCCAGACAGTATCACAGCTATGGAGTGTTGGGCTTGGAAAAAAATGAAGTCAAATGATCCAGTTCTCATCCACAGGCTTGAAAGGAAAACTCTGGGGGACAAACATGCTCCTTGTAAGGCACAAAGCAAGGAGCACAGCCCTAGAGCTGCTCACTGGCCATAAACAGCCCTTCCCTGCAGGGAGGTCTCACACAGGACTGGTGTCAGCACAGCAGGCTCTGAGCACCTCCCACGGCTGTGCCCTGCTCACCTGCTACACTGAACTGCCTGGAGAAGACCTCAGGATTCAGCAAACTTCTGTCAGCTGCTCTGCCATGGCTGGAGGGAGCAGGAACAGTGGCCAGTATCACACAAATTATGAAAAACTTCCTCACAGAAAGGGTTCCCAAGCCTGGAGTCCCCATCCCTGGAGGGATTTTAAAAGCCCTGTGGATATGGCACTTGGGGACATGGGTTAGTATGTCCCCAAGCTGGGGAAATGTTGGATTCCATGGTCTTAGAGGTGTTTTCCAACCGTACCAACTCCAGGACTCCATGGTCTGACCCCCAGAAACACTCCTGGTGAAGGTGACTGAGGACCAGCACCACACAGATTTCCACTTGCTGTGGGCTCACCACCCTCTGCACAGAAAACATTCAACCCCTGTCCAGCTCAATAATCCACCTCCAGCCACACACACTGACATAAAACCTGTTTACAGTGGGAAGGGCACACAGGAACGAGGAGCTGCAGCTGTACTTTGCATTCTGATACACCTTGTAAGCAGAACAGTGAGAACTCTCTCAGAATACAAATCACCTGCCCCTGATGAATTTTTAATGCTGATCAAAGCCACCAGTGAAGAAGCCACAACCCAAGCAGGACCCCACTCCCTACCCCTGCCCCAGCAGCATTCCCTGTGCTGTGCTTGAGGAAAATGGCTGAGCAGGGAGTGATCCCTGGAGCTTGTTCAATGCAGGTTAGACCCACATGTCTGAAGAACCAAACCTAATCCCTCTGGGCCAAACTCTGAGCATGATTCTGGGGCTCCACCACCCTCCCAGTCTGACCAGTGAAACTGAAATTCCCTCCACTGTGCACATTTTGATTTCTCCATGCAGTCAGAGCACTGTGGTCATCCTCTCCCAAACCCTACAGGGGCTACAAAGAGTTTGGGGAAATAGCTAAAACTGGTGACTGCAATTAAAAATTGTGGAGTTTAAGGCTTTCTGCAAGCCTAACATGGCAACATTCATCTAAACTAAAATCATGCCTCTCTCTCCATCCTTCCACTTCTTAGAAGTGATTTGGGGCTGCACTGAATCTCCTCATTGCACAGCCTGTCTCACCCTCAGGGCTTTGGACAATGCCAAGGAGTACATCTCCAATTTCTTGATTTATTGTGTTATGAATTTGGAAAAAATCCATGAAGTCTCTCATTTGCATGTAGCTAAGTCTGGCTTTATTTCCTCACTCAGGCAATAATTTGCCTGCTGCAGCAGGGCTGAGTGGGCTCAGCTCTGGGCAGTTTGTCCCCCTTGCCTGAGCACTGTTCTATGTCATTAGAGAATATTGAATTTATTTATGGGGTAAAAACTTCCAATAAATGTGAAAGATGCCATTCAGGGCCCGAGNACTGTTCTATGTCATTAGAGAATATTGAATTTATTTATGGGGTAAAAACTTCCAATAAATGTGAAAGATGCCATTCAGGGCCCGAGAAAAAATCTTTACACTCTAAAAATGCCCCATGGACTAGTCCTGAGCAAGCAGGATCAGGAGTCAGAGCATGTGACTTTCAAAGGACAAAATTTCCACGGAGGCAGCTCCTCCAGGATTGTCCCCTGGGACTCTGTCAAGAGGAAAAAGCTGCCCCAGGCTGCCCAGCCTTGGGAGAAGAGAGGCTGCAGCCCTGCCCATCTCACCCTGAGCCTGCAGTTAGTTCCTCCTGCCCCACAGTGTCTTCCCCAGCTGCTGGAAGGGCAAACAGCGCCCAGGAGACCATGGCTCCCACACCTTCCTGCCTGACTCCTGCCTGGCAAAGACTTGTGCTGCCCCATGCTCCAGGTACTCAGAGACTACCAGAAAGAAAAGGAACAAGGAAACATCTTCCTCTGCTTCCTGCTTGCATCCAGACCAGACTTTTCCAGGGCTAACAAGACAAAGACACACTTTCAGCAATAATTCATAAAAAAAGGATTTGCCTGCAGGTAACCTAGCAAAGGGGAAGCAGTGTCTGAGGTGAGCATGGCTGCACAGGTGTGCACAGCTTCCAGAACCCATCACCTCAGTGCTTAGGAGCAACAGCTTCACAGAGGAGCACAGGATCTCACCAACACAGCCCAGAACTCACCTGTCCTGCCAGTGCAGGACAGCCTGGACACAGCCAACACCTACAGCCACTCCAGGAAACCCACAGCCAGAAGGAGCTCGAGGTCTCCATGACAGCACCCATCCCACAGGGCCACCTTAGGAACCAAAAATGCCACCTGCAGCCACCACAGGTGGCCACAGCTGGCTCGTGGAGCCTGAGCTTGACCCTCTCTACCAGGAACAACAGACACACCAGGGTGCTGCCCACAACCATAAATGAATTACTGAGCAAATAAAACTATTATTTCAGTCCAATCCCTGCTCCACATGCCTGGGTACTGCCCCAGCCTGGCACCAAACCACACATCCAAACACCCCCAGTCTCTGGGGAGAACCTGAAGTCCCAGATCTACATGCTTGGGTTGGACCTCAACTGCAGGCAAGCTCTCCCAAAATAAAGGAGTAAGGGGAATTAAGGAAAATTACACACCATCTACTTGAGTGAAAGGTTTATTGCCCCCGTGCTCTTAGGGAACAGGAGTGGCAGGGGAATGAGTCCCGTACACACCAGCAGCAGAAGGACTGAAAGGACAGGGCAGGGGCAGAGGTGCTCTGTCTCAACATCTTTAGCTCGAAGGAAATGGTGCTGGCAGTGACTTTTGCCTTTTCCTCCCTGGCAACTGAAAAGGAAAAGAAGAAAGCAAAATTAGTCATTGCAAAACAGCGACCAGCAAGAGAGAGGTGTGAGCAAGGAGCTGTGGGAAGCGGCAGGACAGGGGGGAATGGCTTTAAACTGAGAGAGAGTAGCTCTGGATTGGGTATTAGGAGAAAATGCTTCCCTCTGAGGGTGGTGAGGCAGCACTGGCACAGGTTACCCAGAGAAGTTGTGGCTGCCCCATCCCTGGAAGTGTGGGCCAAGCAGGCAGAGCCTGCAGCACGGTCCCAGTCCCAATGACCACAGAAATCACACCTTTTCTCTGAGCAAACCTGCAGTCATTGCCTATTCCTCTCATCAGGGCACTGCCTGTAACTCTGAGTGGTATTTCCACAGAAGAGTGGATATACTGGAGAAGAGCAGCTGAAGCAGCAGCAGCAGCCCAGCCTGCTGGTCCAACACACCAGCTCACCTTTCTGTGGGTTTCCCCTGCTGCCCCAGTTGTGAGATTTATTACAAGAATTTGCAGTGGTCTGTGAGACACTGTGAGTGTTGGCCACACTCCCAAAAGCTGAGGAATTGCTGAATTGAGAATTGCTTTGGCTGCTTAATCTCAACAACTAGGGATGCTGAACAAGGCAGCAGGGTCTGGGTTTACTTTTAATTACTGCTCAGAGCATGCTGCTCTAGTAAACAGACACAAAAAACCAACTCTTGTTCCTTCCTTATATTCTTTTCTCATATACAGCCAGAGATGTCTGAGCTGGAGACAGCAAATGGCACCACCACACTGCTTTTACTGACTCACTTCTCAAGCATAAACAACTTCAAATGGCACATGAACCCCTCAGAATACCTGTCTCTGTGAAACAACATCCATCTCCTTACAGACATAATAATGCTCTCAGGGTATATGTCACTGAATGGTTTGGGTTGGAAGGGACCTTAAGGGTCATCTCATTCCAAACCCCTGCCATAGGCAGGGACACCTTCCACTGTCCCAGGGTGCTCCAAGCCCTGTCCAACCTGGCCTTGGGCACTTCCAGGGGTCCAGGGGCAGCCACAGCTTCTCTGAGCACCCTGTGCCAGGATCTCATCATCCTCAGTTAAGGGGGTTCTCAGCCAACCCAGGCTTCCTTGATGGCTCCAGAGCTCTCAGGGTCCTTGTAAGAAGCAAATCCTGGAGATGCAAAGCAAATTAAGCACTGCAGCACCAACTGTAACGCTGCTGCTCATCAGGGACCACCAAAAATCCACCCAGATGAAGCAGGAGCAAGGTCTGGGACATCTCACTGCATAACAGGGAACACCTGCCAAGAGCCACACCACCACCATCACTGTCAGAGGGATGCTGCTTGTCAGATTTGGATGCTGCTTCTAAGTCAGATTTCTCCTTTCTCCAAGGCTGACATGGAGAACAGGTAGAGGCTGACAGCCCTTATGGATTTAAAGCCTGGAAAATACAGGCCTGGATTTAAAGCAGGGAAATACTGAAGGTATGTATCAATTGCCAGACTCCACATTATCTTCTACCACCTCCCCTTTATGGATAAATACTTTAAGACTGCAGAACCCTCATGTGAAGCCCAGCAAAATGATCACTTAGAACCTTCCAAAACTTGAAATTTCTCCCTGAGCTCAGCAGGCAGTATCAGAAGAATTTCAGATGCTTTCAGTGGACGGTCTCTGTGCCCACACAGGGTGACACACGTGCCTGCTGTGACCTGCACACCCTACACTGTTTGCATTAAACCAAAGTATCTTGGCTCTTGGGCAGCCTCTGGGGGTTCATTCCCCAGCTGGGAAATGGCTTTCAAAGAGCTCCTGGGCTCCTGAAAGATGAACCTGGAGCCTGTATAATCCTCCTAGCGACGGAAGGCACTTTTCCCTGCTGTTTGTCCATCGGTTGCCATCAACACCGGCGAGGGGAGGGCACAGAGGAGGGAAGGAAGGAGCCCTCCAGGGCCAGGAAACCTTTGCCCACACTGCCACCTCCATCTCCCCACAGATTTCCGAGCCCTGCATCTTCCATAAATCTCTTTAAGGACGGAGCAGCCCAACATCTGTGAGTTGTCTGAATTAGCGCGGATTTGGCAGCCCGAGCAGCAAACTCGCATCGCCCCGCAGCCTTCGCGCGGCTTGTTTTCCTCCAGTTCATTAAATACACAACAATCTGTTACCAGAAGACGGCTCCTACGTGCAGGGGCTGCCAAGGAGCCGGGTTTGATTGCTCTGGAGGAGGTGGGGGAGTGTGTGACGAGCAGAGGGGGCTCTTCCTGGCGTGGCAGGGCAAGGAGAGGACGGGCTGCGCCCACCCTGCCTCCCCCAGCACGTGGCAAAGGTTGTCTCTGCTGTCAGAGACATCCTGGTGCAGCCAAAGCTGGAGGAGAATTTGGGAAGCTTCAAGGGGAGCAGAGCAGAGTGTGGGACGAGCAGGGGGAGATGCCTACAACAGCCAAGGATGTCATCCTGCAGCACCATCCCAACTGAGCTGCATCCAGACGGAGAAACCGGGCTCTGCCAGGGTTATTCACACCCTGGGCACGGGGCATCCCTAATCCTGGGGAAACTGGGGGGTTCTCACTGCTGCTGGGCAGCACTGCCAACAGCCAGCCCCAGGCAGACTGGGCTGGGGCTGCGATGGGGAACAGCACTGGAGGCTTCGCCTTCCCTCAAAGGAAGTCTTTTGCAGCGAGGGAGAAGTCAAAGCAAACACCCACTCAGCGTGTTTACCCATCTAAATCAAAGCCAAAGCAGCACTGAAACGTGCCCAACAGCATTTCCACGGAGTCATTCATTGAGAGCCTGGACTTGGCTTTGAGCTGGTGTTTTTAACATCGCGGGGAGACGCTCACGAGGCTGGGATAACACGGAATCTGCTGCTGTAACACACTCTCAGCTCCTGCGAGGTGTCAGCAGCACGTCGAGCCCAAACCTTCTGCAGGTTTGGCTCCATCAGGAGATCCCTGAGGGCCAGCAGTGAGGTGCTTCCCATGGGGAACAGTTCCAGCAAGCCCAAGGAACCACTGCCCCAAAGCAAGGTACCCCACCAGGGGATTGCCCAGATGGAGAAGTAATGCCCACAGAGGACAATTTTCCCAGAACTGGGATGCTTTGTGCCTGGAGATGCCCCTGATTCCCATGGAGTGAGGCAGGATGAGCTCCACTGTAGCTTAGCAGTCATAAAACCCCAGATTTTGCAGCCTGCCTCAGAGGTGAGGAAAATTAAAAAAAAAGTGAGTGGAAATGTAAACAGCCCCTGGTTTTATTTGGGCTGGCAGGAACACAGTCCTGCCCTGCGTTCCTCGAGCTCATTTATGACAGCGTGAACACGCAGGAGTAAAGAGGGAAAAGAAATTTAAATCTGCATTTTCCACCCCACAGGTCTCTATCTCTGGATAGTCTCCATATATCCCTTTTTCCCTCATGCCACAGGTGAAAATCAGGAGAGAAACAGATTTCCCTGTGCCATGGAAAGGGGAAGCCCAAGGGACAGAGGGGTTGGCCCCGGCTCCAACGTGGTGTGAAGCACAAAGCCCACTCCTGAAACAGCATCCCGAGGAGAACTGACCTAAATGCTGCATCCCATCCCAGCCCCAAAGCTGCCAGGAAGGGAATCATGCCAGGTATTTTGTCAGTGCACAAACATGAGTGATTGCCCAGGAGAAATAGGGCAGCAAAAATGTCCACCTTCATCACAGGGAAAAAACATGTATCAACTTGCAACCCTAATGAGTGAAGGAATTAATGAATCCTGGAATTTGTAAACCATTACAAAGTCCCTAAAATAATGCCAGCACCTTAAATGAATGAGACTGAGAGTTAAACATCAGGTTCTGTCAGGAAACAAGATACAGGGGGTTTTGTAGATATTAAGGACAACAAGAAGTCCCACTGACAACAGAAGGAATGGTGGAAACATTAGTCAGGATGCCGAAAAGTAAGAAATTGGCAACATAAACATTACTGTCCTAAGGAGAAAGGAGAACAACCCAGTCACATGTGTCAGGAGTGACCTGGGATGATATTAAACAGCAGGCACTAAATATAGATCTTTCTTAAACAACAGCTCCAAATAAATTTACACCTTTAATTTTAAAAGATCATGCCAAAAAGTCTTCTCAGCCATCACCACCGATGGTCCCTGAGGATGGGCAGAAGCCAGCCTGGTAAATGTGGTGGGTGAGACCTCGAGCCCAGCAAGGCTCTGGTTTCAGTGCAAGGTCAGGGAGTCAGGAACCACAATTACACCACCAAGGAAAGAGCTCTGCCCTCACCTGCAGCCTCTGTGCAGCGAAAGGGAGCGCTGGTAAAACACACCTCGTTAAAGGGCACAGGGGTGGGGGGCAGCTGCTGATAACACTTTGCTGGCACATCTCAAACAGACCTGCAAGTAACTGGTGACACTGGCTGCAACAGAAACTGCCCTGCCACCTATGCCATGCAGCATTTCTGGCAGCAATCAGGAGGGAAGCAGGAAAACCAGTGCTGTGTGAGTGACTCGAGCCCAGCAAAGGGCTGAATACAGAGAGCAACGTGGTGATACAGAGCGGGGAGAAGCAACGAGCACAGTCGGTTACAGAGATGTTGAGATACACCTTAAAAAACTAAACTGCTTAAAAGCCACTCACCTCAAAGGCAGGGGCACGTCCCCAGGCTCCTGCATGGTGCAGTAGATCACCCAGGGTAGGTCCACAGGCTGGATAAGTTTGGGGTCTCCAAGAGGAGAGGGGATGGTACAGCCTCTGTGCACTCCACAACCCCTGCAGGCACCTGGAGCCTCCTCCCACCTCTGGCCAAGGTCAGGAGGGCACTCCAGGAGTAACTGGGGGGCTTCAAGGCACAGGTACAGTACAAGACTGGGGGAATGTGGAGTGGTAACTGCTGAGGATGACCTGGCTGCCTCAGAGAGGGCAGGAGAAGCCGAGCAGGTCCCTCGGGTGGAGCAGACTGGGAACCTCCCAGGAGGGAAGCTGGAGCTGTGCAGATCCAGGGCAAGGGCAAAGTGCAACTTTTTCCTGAACACCACAGACAATAACCATTGCAATAAACTGCAGCACAACAAATGACTGCAGGGGGCTCTCAGCTGGTACAGCTTTATCTCTGCACTGGGGGCCTTTCTAAAAGGCACTGAATCACAGAGTCATTAGGTTGGAAAAGACCTTTAAGATCACTGAGTCCACGCTCTAGCAAGAATTAACTCAGAAAAATAGTAAAAATGGTGATACCCAGAGCAGTCCCAGGAGCAGGGCTCTCCTGGCTGGCTGCCCTACACCCTGAGTGAGCTGTTGCACCCCGAGCCCAGCAGCCCCCAGGTGCCAGGGTGGGATGTGCAGGGGTCACGAGGGTGGATGGACAGAGCAGCTCCTCCACAGGCTGGCCTGGCTCTTGTCCAGCTCCTCTGGAAGCTGCCACCTTTATGGTGCATTGTGGAGTTCACAAGACAGGCACAGGGAGGGCATCAACAGCACAACCCAACACTGCAGAGCTGCAACTTTTCCTAATTCAGTTTCAAGTCCATACATCTGCAACCTCCGTGGGAAAAGTCATTTCTACCAACAACACAAACCATGAGCAGCTGAAAATGTGGGTGAGACTTTCTAAATGAAACATTTCCATTTTGGCAATGTACATCTTCATTAACCATGATGTTTTCACTCTGAGAAATACCATCCCCTGCACTGCATTTCATTTATAACACAACTGATACTCCAGTGATCACAGAGTGGCCTGGACTGGAAGGGACCTTAAAGAGCATCTCGTTCTACCCCTAAGGCAGGGACACCTTCACTGTCCCAGGCTGCTCCAAGCCCTCTCCAACCTGGCCTTGGGCAGCACTTCCAGGGATCCAGGGGCAGCCACAGCTTCTCTGGGTAACCTGTTTTTCTGAGTTAACAGAGAGGCTACAAAACCTAAAGTGGATATTTTTAATGCTTTCTCTATCTTTGTAATTATAATGGCTCTTCAGCTTTGGCACACAATTGTAGCATTTGGCTACCTAGTTCATAGTATTAAAACTTGTCCTTTCAAAAATATTATACAAATATTCATTTGTACCAGCTGGGACAAAAAAAACCCAAAGCACAAGGCAATAGGGATAATAATATATATATACACTTAAGTAATTTCATAGCATTGACAACTATTGCCCAGCATACCAGAAGACTGCTGTCAGGAAGGTTAAGGCAAGCACAAAAACACAAAAATCAATTATTGTGACTTTCCCACATCACTTGAAACAAGAAATGGCCAGCTCCACCTGGCCTAACTGTGCTGCCACGCTGTCCTAACCAGAGAAGACCAGTTGTCTGCATTAATTCCTTTTCCTTATAATTAACATTTCCCAGTGGTGCAAAATAGTGATGATGGCACTTGTACAATCGGGGCAGAAGGCACAAAGTCTTGTCTGGGGCCACTGCAAGAGTCATCATAGGGCAAAGGACAAAAGAAAATATCTTAAATGCTACTAACTAACACACTTTAACTCATCCCCTCGGATTTAGGAGCAGGATGAGGAGTGAGTCTCCTGAGCCCCTGGCCCAAAACCAGCTCTGCACCACCCCCTCCCCAAGCCCTGCTCCCCCTCAGCCATCCAAAGGACTGCTGGTCCTTCCTTTCAGGGGCTGGTTTTGAGCAGAGAGAGGGAGAGCAGCTTTTCCAGCCCCTGGATCATGGATCAAAGCTTGCCAGATCCCATTTCTTACAAACCCTGGGAGACAGGAGGATGTGCGAGCACAGAACGGCCGCGAAGTCCAACTCCTCCTGCAGCACAGCCCTGTACCTACCACACAGCCAGCCCTGAGCCCTGGCTGCTGGAAGCAAAAGCCATGGCCAGGAGCCACAAGCACAGGGAATGATGTAGCCCAAGGGATGCTTCAAATGGACTACAGGGGAGTGACACCAATGATGCTGCTATATTTAATCCTCTAAAAGCAAAAACCATGACCAAGACTCCCTTGGGTACACTTTTAGGGGGGAGGTACAGAAACTCAAAGCACCAGAACAGATTTTTTGCACTCACTCAGCCAGTTCTTAAAATATTACTCAAATGAAGTGATTACTGAGCCAAACTCGCCTGGTACTTCCCACCCACCCATGCAGGACTGACAGCCTGCAGTGCTGGGAGCTTCACACAGGGTTTGGTGCTGCTCCTCCAGGTCAGTCTAATGCAGTTTACTCCTCCCTGCATTTCAAAGAAACTTCTAACATATCAAATCTTATTTATCTTACACAGCATACATCAGATGCATGAGATGCAATATCACACATATCCAATGCCACAGGCTACAGAACTCATGGATAAACCACCTGAAGACAGGAGAAATTCTGGCTGGAAATTAACTGCACCACCACATTTCTTAATTTTCAGTCCCCACCTCACCTGTTGATGACTAAAGTCTCACACATCCACAGCCTGTACCGAGACAAACCACCCCAGTGAGGTTTCAGGAACAGGCTCTTGCTTGGGAATTTCTGCCTCAGCCAACTCAGAAAAGTTTGGAAAAACAAAACTGCCTGTGGATCTGCTCTCTCCAGTTCCCTGTAGCAGAGCCACGCTCTGCACTGCTGCTCTACAGAAATAGCTGGGTCTCGGGCAGCCAGGCTGCAGCTGCGGGCACGGAGGGTGACCTTGGAGAAGTCCTTTTTCACAATTACAACACGGCCACTGCTCCTAGGGAGACCTGTGGGCAGAACCAGAGCTCCAGGGCTCTGTCTGACACGGTCCTGACCGCTTCCAAGGAATTTGCAGAAGGTCTCATCCCTACAGAAAGTGGTGGCACCCATCCCATGACATGAGGGGATCAGGGACAGGGCTTTCCCCAGGGGGAGCAGCCCACAGGCTGCATGACCCGGCAGGCTGGCAGGCACAGAGGGGCAGCATGCTGGAAAATTCCCTCCTCTTCGTCTGATTAGTTTACATTTAGCTCTCTGAGGAGCAGAGTGCTGGAGGAGCCGTTGTTTTGGTGATGTTTTTGCCCAGCCCTGCAGGGTCCCCTGCAATGGGAGCTGTGGCTCCACCGCCCGCTCCACCAGCGCACCGGGCACGTGAGAGCCAGGGCAGCCTCAGCCCTCTGCTGCTCGGCAGACCTGCTTTTTTTTTACTTCTGTTTCCCCGAGTCAGCAGGCTTGCTTCCTCTTCCTCCTCCTCCCCGTTTTGGGAGAGAAAGGAGCAGAAAACGTCAGCCGAAGGGAGAGCTTGCTTGAGGAGCTGCAGAGGAGCAACCTCCCAGCTCCTCTGCTGCCCTGGTCCCCCATGGCCACGGGAATAATCTGAAGGTATTTTCAGCTCTAGGAGAGAGTTTTGGTGAGTGCAGAGCTGGCACAAAGGCTCTGCTTGCCCTCTGCCTCCCCTGGGATGTGGGAAGGAGACTCGACCCCGCCAGCTGAGCTCTCCAAACAGCTACGAGCATCTCTGGCACCTCGCCCCGTCCCAGCCCCTTGGTCCAAAGTCTGCCCTGCCACAGATTAATGTTCATTAGGGCTATTTCCCAGCAACATCATTTGACAAACCACGTGACATGTGAGGGGGAAGGGAACAAAACCAAAATCACCCTTTCAGCTTGGGGTGTCCCCTTTTCCATCCGAGATCTTACAAGGCAAGTGCAAACCACCTCCATCCTGACAAAGGAAAGAAAAGTTCTATGCAACATTACAAGAAAGAAAGAATAAAGGAAGAAGAGTGTCAAACCACACAGCTGCCATTTGAGAAATCAGAATCAACCAGCAATAATAAACAGACAAGTGGCATAAAGCTCATTCCCTCCCCACCCATCAGGACACAGCCCATGGTGTCAGTTCTGCACACAAATACAGGTGTTTTGGCAAAAAGTTGTGTATCTTGTTCTGCCTATACTTCTGCTGAAAGTGAAGCAAGCCTTTGATACTCCAAAAAAAATTTATTGCATATAATTAACCAAAGTAGATTTGAGGATTTGTATTGGTATATGTTTGTCTATTTGCATGCCTGCATATTTATACACATGTATTTATTTATGCAGGTATCCATAGCTGAAAATTAACCTACATTGGTGCTGGCTCTGTCCCACAGTCTGCTTGATCTCCATATACAAAAATCTGGATCCCACTCACACAAATCAATTCTCTCCTGAACTGATTTGCACAGATTTTCTATGCAAACTTTTGCATTTACAGCAAAAGGCCATCTGCTTTCGATAACCAATGCGGTTCCCGGACACCCCGGCCCCGTGCAGAGCTGGAAGCGGCAGAAGTTTCCCTCCCTCCTCTGGGCTGAAGCTGGAAGTGCGAGAGTGCGGAGCCGGGGATTCAGCGGCGAGCCCTGCACACGCAGGCTGCTCCACGTGGCCGTGCTTGGCACGGCGTCCTCCCCTCCTCTCCAGTGGAGAGAAGGAAGAATTCCACGGCAGGTTGCTGTGGCTGCGTTTCTCTCCCCACTTTTGAAAGCCGACAAAGCGCCTCCAGCCCAGGGCGAGCAGCCCCAGCCCTGCCCCACGCCGAGCGCGGCCGGGCCAGAGCCGCCTGTGACACACCCACCACCACCACGAGCATCCTCAGGCTCCGGAGGACTCTCGAAAACGAAGAAATAAATCAGAAGCTCGCTTCAAACCCGCTCCGAGCCACGACAAGTAAGGACAGAGCAAACCGCTGTGAAATTCAGGATTTTTTACTATCACTCCAATTAATCTGTTTCATGACCCACCCCAAATATTTTCTCTAGAAACACTATCTACGCTGTTTGGGGGTTTCTTTATTTCTTTTTCCATCCCTCAGCCAAGCCCTGGTAAATATTTCTGCCCACGACAGAGGCAGGCCAAGGGAATCTGGGCTTTGTGATGGCAGCAGCATCTCCTGTGCTCGGAGATACCCGACACTGGGCAGGGATGCTCACAGCCCTCGGTGTTCTTACTGGATTATCGCAAAACACTGCTACCTCTGCAATTTGCGAGTAGTTTTTAATCTGTCAAAACAGACTTTTAGTATTGCTTGAGGATTCAAAAGGAAAATATGCACATCTGGTTTCAATCGCCAACTGAGGTTTCGTCTATCAGCCTATTTCATAACAAATTACGCTTACTTTTCACTCCAGAGGATTTCCTAAGGAGGGGATGAGCTGCCAAGGTACACCAGCGTCTGTGGAGACCGCACGGCACCGAGAGGCAGCGGCACAGCTCAGTGACAGGCACCGCGCTGTTGCAAACTCTCTCTGTGTCAAGTAAATTAAAATTATTGCGGAAAGGCCCCTCACTCGTGAAATCCCCGCGTACAGCTGCACGTGAAACCTTCACGTACCTCAGAACCTGATCAACCTGACGTCACTGCACGGAGAAACGAGACTTACAGGCTTTCTAGGACAACGCCAGTGCCGGGGCACTTCACGCAGCCAGAGAGGAGCTGCCGAGTCCCATCGCAGCAGGAGCCCCACCTGGGGACCGGCCCGTGCCCCTCCCTGCTGCCCGGGGCCACCGCGTGCCAGGAGTGACATCCGAGGTGGGAAGTGTGCGCTGGCCCTGGGTGGGCTGAGAGCATCTCCGCGGGGATGCTCGGCCGCGGCTCCCTGGGCTGCAGCCCCCGGGGAGACCCCGAACCCGGGCAGTTTTGCTCCGAGCCCGACGGCACCCGAGTTTCAGCCCCCTTGAGCACCACTCTCGGCCCGGAGAAAGGAAAGCACGTGTTGATCCTTTCGCAGGAAACAATTCCAGTGGCAAAGGCAGAGGACTCCGCGCGGGTGAGGAGCGCTCTCCGCCCGCTCGCCAAACTCCGCAGAGCCGCCCGTGCCCGCCCGTCGGGCTCG